>JASPKZ010001574.1:2392500-2721625 GCA_030220185.1 Diploptera punctata
TTTGTCCTTCAACCCAAAGTGATTTGTTGCCAGAGGTTTCTGTCTAAAGCATCTTTTTCCCTCAAATCCCTAGCTTCCATTCTTCTCCTCACTCCATCCATCCATTGTTCTCTAAGGCTTGCCTCTTCCACTTCTTCCATTAGGTTTCCAATTAAGGATCTTTTTTGGTATTCTATCTTCTTCCATTCTTATGAGATGTCCATACCAATTCAAGCGTTTTCTTCTATTTTTTTCTAATATAATTTTTTATTTCATCTTGCATAATTTCCCTTATTGTGCTGTTTCTGACTTTATCCCTTGAAATTCTTGTCGATCGGCTCCAAAAATCAATTTCTACTGCTAACAGCTTGTTGGCTTGTTCCGTCTGGCATTCTTCTCTTTAGGTTGTTTAGCATTGTATGTTTTCAGTAGAATTAGGATCTGGCCCATTGCTACAACCCTCAACTTAAAAGACAACGTTAAATATAATAGAAAATATATTAAAATAATATTTAGAAACAATGTAAAAAACACTGTTGCTGGTAGGAAATAATTTGAAAAATGAAACCCTAAGAATAAAATTTGACAGGAGTTTATGAAGGAATTAAAGAAGTCGCGTCACCTGTTGTAAAATACAGTCTTTTTCTTCGGGTTCGCAGAAAAACACAGCTGGTTAATATACATACAACCACACGAATAGTAGGAGGTTAAGAAAGGCAACAAATTAAAGTACATCCTGTGTTATTTCCTGCGTGCCCACTACTTACGCTTTTCAAAGAAACTGAAATAGAAGCGGCCATATGTTCTGTGTCCGATCGGCAAGTGGATGAAAGTGTTGGGAGATAACAGGGAATTTCTGAATCAATGATAGGAATAATGGGTAACCACCAGAATAGCTTGTGCTCCTCAGAGTTCAATGACATGCACACGTGACCTCCATATAATAGACCGAAATTAGACCGCGAACCACGTGACGAAGGCATCTTCACAGGACAATTACAAATGACCCTCAGAATGGAAGCAGTCAGTGGAGCAGTGGAATTCCATTGTTATTCGCAGGGCAGCTATTACACGGTCAGCCATATTAAGTTTTATAAGGACTTTGACTTTAAAGTCGGATTAACTATAAACAGTCCTAAAATATTAAAAAAACAAACTTAGTACCTGGTTACTCAGTCGTCCTCAGCTAAATTATAAAACTTCAAGTAGTTAAAAATATGAAGGCCTTTCAAAAAAACAATTTTTCATCTTCTGCAAGCCGGGTATTAGCTAGTATCAAATAAATTAAATCAATTTAACTGATAGGATATATTGCCAACTTAAGGGTTAACATTATAAATGCATTTTTACGATCGATACAAAATTCATGACGAGATAAAATAAACACTTGGTCGAAAAGAAGAAAACTTCTTTAAAAAAAGAAGAAGAATAAGCGTGTGAAGGTTATATGGGAGTCTACGAATAGGAATATAGAATAAGATTATAATACCGAACCAAGATTCTTAAATGGGTGGCCAGAGGGAGGAAGGGGAAGGGGGGAGGAAAATCAATAATACATTGTATGGCTGGAGAGTAAGGCAAGTATTGAAAAAAACAAGGAATCGTAGGGAAGAAGATCCATTATACAGAGATATCTGGCGAGAAATAAATTATTAGTGTAGTGTGGAATGTTGATTATTAGTATTATTCTTATTGTTAGTTATTTGGAAAGATCACAAACAAAATTATTGGTTATAAAAAAATTGGTGGAATATGTTGCAACATGTGGAATTAAGATGATGGACAATCAATAAGTACTACAGCAAATAGACTAATAGCTCTAGAAATGGATTATTTACGCTATAAGTGCCAGGAAGTCAAATTTAGAACATGTCACAAAACAAGGTAAATATGAGAAACATAATGGAAGCAGAAGAAAGCATAATTGAAATGATTGAGGAGGAGGATATTAAAATGGGTTAGGAGATATTTTATGAATGGAAGATGAACGATGGCGCGCGAAAACAAACTATATCAATGACAACCCGACAGGAAAGAAGAAAGAAAAAAGGTGAGACTACTTAAAGTTAAGCATGGATAGTAATGCAAGCAAGAGGGCTAAGCAAGCAAGATGCCCAAGATCACATATGATTTGAAGGTTATTATTATTATTCTTATTATATAACAAATGTAGAGTTAAAATGCGTAAAGAACTAACAGAAGAGTTGATAAACTAAAAAGGGTTATTACAGGGGTGCACAATGGCACCGGCGCTTATTTTAAATACACATAGATATTGTATTACAGGAATGGTCAAATAAATGTAAAAACCAAGGGGATTGAAAATTCATTGAGAACAAATACATACATAACTTAGTATTCGCAGATGATGAAATGATAGTCACTTAAGGCATGTAAAGATGCAAACTATATGGGTAGGAAACTAGAGGAAGAATACTCAAGATGGAGTTGAACGATTAATTTTATTAAAAACAGAATATATGAGGACAGATATTTCCAAGGCATTAGAAATAAAGGGAACAAAGATTAAAACATCGGAATAGGTTGTAGTCTTTGGGATCAATAATTTAAAAAGATGGATCATCTGAATTAGAATAGAAATCGAAAAAAAGAATATAATTTAAAGAGAGACAAAGGAAAAGTTATTGGCATGTTAAATTATATTTTATGAAGTAGGGTAGGCATAAACCAAGAAGACTAAATAATAATTGACGATCAATATATAAACAATTGTGAAGACTATTTTATTGGATGATGCGGAATCCTTGACTTTGAAGCAAAAAAACACCAAAATAAATTATTAGTTACAGACTTTTAAGGAAGATCGGCAAATATATCAAAATTAGACAAAATTAAAAAATAATACAATACGAGAAATTATGAAAGTAGAAAAGGATATTGTACAAGATATTGAAGAAATCCAACTAAGACGGTTTGGTCATATAATGGGAAGAAGAGACACAGAAACAAACAAAGATATATTGAAATGGATACCTCCTGGAAAAGTAAATCGTGGTAGACTAAATCCAATGTGGATAAAGGCAATTCAAGACAACATGAAGAAGAAAAATCCGACAGAAGAAGACACGCAAGACCGGGAAATGTGGAAGAAAAAAAAAGTATATTTTGGTTGAGGATACCTGTGTAAATAACAGAAACAATCCTGAAATAAATAAAAAAAATTATATTTAAATAAACTTGCTTGAAATATTGACTTCCACCAATTTTAGAGTTAACAGTTAATTGAATAGGCCTATATTTTTAACATTTGGTGAATTAAGACTTTAATTTACAATTAATTTTTGTTTTTTAGATACGAGAACGAAACGTAAATGGATATGGCCGTTATGGTGAACTAACGTTCAAGGAATTCGGTAAGTTTTCACATTTCCATTTTTTAAAATTAATAACGTTTAGAGAGGACAAATATCACTTTGCTGACAATGTATGTCATTGCTTAGTATTGACTCTACGTTACGAGTGGTAGATGATGTAATTCAGGTACTGAAAATGTAAACTAATCGGGTAGGGCTGTATAAGAAATCGATACAGTAAAATAAAAGTGTCAAGTAATGATTTGTTTGATTTTGAAAGATTTCTTTATTATATTTTTATGATTAATTTTTTGCTACCTTCAGAAGTTAATGGAAATTATTTATTAGATCTGTGAGACGAAAGGGACCCGCACCCTAGCCAAGAGGATAAAGTCATGATGCCTTTTCGCAGATCTACGAGACTTGCGGTGGTTTCAGATCCCTTAGGAGAATAAATTTTCTCATGGAATATCGGTCAGTATGGGACCAGTACTTGCCCAGCATCGTGAGAAATTTAAGTAGCTACAATAAGTAGCGGCTCCAGGTTAAAAACAAATGTAACGGCTGGGGAATTCGATATGTTGACCACATGTCACCCAAATACTGGCTAGAACACCATGTACGTCTGTGATTAACAGATGTGGATGTGAGTTCAGCAGGCGGCTGGTAGGCCAAGGACCTTCTAGTACTGTAGCGCCATGGAGTGGAGTGTGGCGAAAGTAGCATACTCTTTCAGCTACGTTTGAAACATAGCTCCCGAGAGAATCCTGGGTATTGTCTACCCGCAGATTGGCGTGTTTGCGAGATCACTTAACAATAACAATAATAATAATAATAATAATAATAATAATAATAATAATAATAATAATAATAATAATAATAATAATAATAATAATAATAATAATTATTATTATTATTATTATTATTATTATAATCATCATCATCATCATCCGGGATCATGGCAACTGCCGCCGTCTTCCGGAAACCAAACGCCATTCCTCTCTGTCCATCCATTGATCTTCCTCTGATATTCATAGCTGCTTGTACGCCTTCTATCCAAGTTTTCTTCGGTCTTCCTCTCTTCCTCCTTTCCATTGGGATCCATTCCATAACAATTTTTGGCAATCTTTGCTCTGGCATTCTTTTGACATGACCATACCACTGCAATCTTTTCTTTTCTATAATGTCTATGATGTCCGACTCCTCTTGTACACCCATAATTTCTCTTATTTCTTTATTTCGTATTCTATCCATTCTAGATTTTCCAGCTTAATAATAATAATAATAATAATAATAATAATAATAATAATAATAATAACAACAATAATAATTATTTTTTATTTAGAAATATTCCACAAAAAAGTGTTTCTTCTTCAACTCAAAGTGATTTGTCGCCAGAAGTTCCTGTCTAAAGCATCTTCTTCCCTCAAATCTCTAGCTTCCATACTTCTCTTCACTCCATCCATCCACCGTTCTAGGCCTGCCTCTTCCACTTTTTCCATTAGCTTTAATAATAATAATAATAATAATAATAATAATAATAATAATAATAATAATAATAATAATATAATAGTAATAACTAACTAACTAACTCACTGGCACTATCGAACCCGTACGTTCATGGCTGCGCGGACATAAGCTCTCCATATATCCCTATCCTGAGCCAACGTTTTCCAATCATCCCCTGTATAATCTACTTCCCTCAAATCATATTTAATGTTATTCTCCTACCTCATTCTTGGTCTATCAACTGAGCGTTTTCCCTCTGGGTTTCCTACAAGAAGCTTCCATGCACGTCTTTCATTCCCTATTCGTACCAAATAATAATAGCAATAATAATAATAATAATAATAATAATAATAATAATAATAATAATAATTTTATTTATGTAAAATTTTTTATGTTTATACATCTTTTTGTGCCTAAAGTTTTATTGTCCTTCTCCACTCGTCTCTATTCATCCACTCCATGTCCTCCAGTCCTCTTGTTCTCATTCTAGTTCTTATGTTTTGCATCCACGAATTTCGAGGTCTTCCTTTCCTTCTTCTTCCAGGTGGATACCGTTCCAATGTTTTTATGGATAACCTTTCTTTTTGCATTCGTCGTGTATGCCCATACCAATGTAATTACTTTTATCTTACATAATTTACTACTGAATATCTAATATTAATTTTTTCTCGTGTGACAGTATTTGTTATATTTTCTAATTTTTAATAATAATAATAATAATAATAATAATAATAATAATAATAATAATAATAACAATAACGCTTTATTCCACTCAACCAGCGAACAATAAAGTTATACAAAAAATTACATACTTATTACAATTTAAAAATTAAAATATAGACTAAAGAAACGACAATGGGGATGTGGTCTTATATTAACTAATACTAACTAAACATGGAATAAAATAAAATAAAAATAATATAAAATAAAATAAAGTAAGTGAAGCTTCCTAGATGAATATTTTAAAAATGCTGAAGATAGTTGATATGCAGTTAATGTTTTAATTGTGTGTAACTTGAGATAGTCATAAACAATGATAGAGATGGGAAGTGAGTTCCATGCTCTAGTCATAGATATTGTGTAAGTTTCAGAGTATAGGCATGTCCTATACTGCGGTATCAAAATTAAAGAAGAGTCTTGTGACCTTGTTCCTAAATTGTGATGAGCCGATAAATTTTGAAAAGTGTTGATAAATATGTGTGCAGAACTTGGAATAGTAAAGCACGTGAATATAAAGTTCTTCTGTCATTTAGATGTAGCCATGATATGGCCTGAAATAAAGGGGTAATATGTGGAAGTAATCGACATTCAATGTTGTTACCACACATTTTATTGTGCTACGCTTTTGATAACTTTTTTTATTCGTGAAGGGGCGACGGATAATGTGTTAAACACATAATAAACTACAGTGCCACAAAGCATTATACCTAACCTGCTCGGTTACGAAACGATACTGCCTACGGTGTCAAACTAATTAACTCACTGGAAGTACCCAACCCGAAGGTTCATGGCTGCACGGACATACGCTCTCCATATATCCCTAACCTGGGCTAATGCTTTCCAATCTTCTCCAGTATAATTAAACTCCATCAAATAATGTTTAACTTTATTCTCCCACCTCATTCTTTGCCTCTGTACGGGATGTTTTCCCTCTGGCTTTCCAGCAAGAAGTTTCTACACTTCTCTTTCATTGCCCATTTGTGCCACATGTCCTGCCTATCGTAGAGTATACGAGAACCAAATGTTCAACTACAACTATACATCTCTAGGTACAGTAAAGTAGCTAACTGTTATGTAATCTTCTCCATTTACTTGTCTGTTCGTCTGTCTCTACGGTACAAAAAAATTCCTTACTTACTTTTTTACTTTTGAGGGCCTCTCCACTTTTCAGCGGTTACCGTGTATTCCCATTCGTCATTCTTGCCGATCACGCCATTCATCCTCCTCCAGACCTCGGTCGTTCATCAATCTATGGATCTCTCCTCTCCAAGTTGTTCTTGGCCTGCCCCGTTTCCTTCTACCAGAAGGTGACCATTCCAAAAGAGTTTTGGGCCACCTATCATCCTCCATTCTCCTGACATGGCCGTACCACTGAAGAGCTCGTCTTTCGATCCTTTCCACCACTGTCTCCTCCATATCCATCATCTGCCTCACTTCTTCATTTCTTCTTCTTTCCAACCTGGACACCCTGGCACTGCGTCTTATTCCATCCATCTCCACTGCCAAGATCTTAGTTTTTGTCCCTCTACCAAAGTCCATCCCTCAGCACCATAAGTCATTATGCTTTCCACAACAGACTTCAAAATCCTCTTCTTCGTGTGGTTTCCTAAGAACTTTATTCTCAAATAATCGTAATAGTTACTCCTCCCTTAATAATAGCCCATATTTCGTATACTTCTTCTTATTATTATTCTTCCTTTGGCTCGACAGTCCTCTAAGAAACTTGGTCTCCTTCATAACATCTGCCCTATTCCTGGCTTTCTGTGTTCATCTTTTAACCTTTAGTTGTCTTAAATCTTCCTCAACCTTATCTAACCATCTTAGTTTCTGTCTTCCAACATTTCTTCTTCCTTCCGGTTTCCCTTCTAAAATCTTTCTTGCACTTATTTCTTACTCCATTCGCAACACGTACTACCCATTCCAGTCTCTTTCTTCTAAATTCCTATATAATTCTTTCAATTCCTGGTTCGTTCTATTTCTCCATATCTTGTTCCTGTACTGTTCCATATATCTTGTTTAATATATTTTTTTCCTTCCCACGTATTTAATATGTACATATCTTTTTCTGATAATGCCCATGTTTCGCTTTCAAACATAAATATCATCATCATCATAGTACATTCAGGAATTTAGGCCATTTGTTGACCTGTTTCGGCCTCAAGAGAAACACCATCCAAAAGTCTTTTGAGTGGACGTCCTGGTCTTCTTCTTCCTGCAGGTTGATATCTTAACATTTGTTTGAGTATCCTGTGATCTTCCATTCGATGAACATGTTGCATCCATCTTGACTTATAATCAGAAATTTTGTTTTCTAAAGGTTCCATGTGTAATTCTTCTAAGATGTCATTTTTTTGTATCTAGTAGTGTGTATCCTGCAGTCCTCCGAAGGTATCTCATTTGAGCAGATCTAAGTCTCTGTATATCCTTCTGTTTCAACGTCCATACTTCGCTACCATACAAAAGAGCCAGTGTTTTATACGCTTTTAGTCTTGAATGTTTTTGGACTAACTGTGGCTTGAAGATAGAATGTATTAATTTATAAATATTGATTTTTAATATATTGTTTTATATATTTTAATTTTTGCTATCCTACTTATTGTTCTTGACTTAACCCCTAAATTGACAAAGCACTAATTTCTCGTGTCAGTTCTTTGAATGTTACGGACCGCACTGAAAAAGGTATCATACATAACTATTATTGTTGGGCATATTGTGTAATTCTACACACATTTAAGTAATTTTTACTCGTACATATTCTTCTACTTTATTAAAAAAATCTTAAATAAAATAAACAAATTGATGTATCCTATAGGATACACTGCCAATTTAAGGATTAAAAAGTTGTTTTAATGCGTAGATGCATCTATTGCCCATTTAATTAATTTCTTGAGGTATTAGAGAACCCAGGTATTTACCATATTTCGTCTGCCTCCGGTATCTAGTATTGTTAATTGGAAGTTATTTAAAGTTAAAATGATAACATTGTTAAGAGAAGAAGATGGAAGTTGTGGTTTCATTATGTCATGAAGTGACTCATAGAGGTCTCTGGCCACATTAAGGATGAATGAACTGAATAACCGGTTTGTTTCAGGAAAACCAATCATCAGTTACACGTGACTACTGCGCATCACAACTCGCGCATGTTGTTAAACAACGTGTTTTATACGCTAACTAATAATAATTCCTCTTTTAGACACAAGCAACCTGCAATTTCATGTTTCTCAAGTTTAATAATTTCTTGGAGATTCCCCGCCATAAATTGTTAGTGAATTCTGATTTATGTTTGCCTCTGTCAGTTGACAACTTTTGAATTTATGTGAAACAACTGGATTCTTGGGAATTACACCAATATTTTAAGATATATGTAATAATATAATGACGGTGTAGTTTATTCTTTATATTTATTAATTGTCAACAATAATTGTTAGCAAATTTGGAAGAATTCAGATTGTTATCAAGAACATATTTTTCAGACATTTATACAAATCTTTTGATCCTATTTAGTAGACACATAAAATGATAATGAATATATATATATATATATATATATATGAACCGGCAAGCTCTTCACACATCCACATTATATATAATGATCTAAACTATGACTTGTCGCAGAGACTGCAGCGTGTTCATAATGCTTGCGTTCGATTCATTTTCAATATCCGCCGTTATGACCATATTTCCGAACACTTTAATAACCTCTCTTGGCTCCGTCTTACTGACAGACGTAAATTGCACTCTCTTTCACTACTTTTCAAGCTTCTGAATTCCTACATCCCTACTTACCTGGCGTCTAGATTTGAGAAGTTATCCTCTTACCACAATATTGACACTAGATCACAAGATAGCAGTCTGCTAACAATTCCTCTTCATAGCACTTCCTCCTATTCTACTTCCTTCACAGTAGCCTCTGGCCGTCCTGGAATCTCCTCCTCAAGAGATCAGGGGTTGCCGCACACTTGGTACCTTTAAGTCACGCTTATACAGTTACCTGTTGTCTAATAATTAATTTTTCTCTATTTATTTAATTTTATACTATGTCATTAATCTTTTCCTGTTTTTATATATATATATATATATATATATATATTGTACATATATATTTAATTCGTTAAATTTAGAGTAAATCAAAATACATTATAAATATTAATTGTATTGTATTCATAACTTGTAATCGTTTATATTTATATATATATATATATATATATATATATATATATTGTAATTTAGATTTAAGACTATTTTTTGTTTGTATTTTTTTAAACCTGGTTGAGTGGTAGACAAGGCCTTAAGGCCTTAACTCTGCCAGGTAAAATAAAGCTATTATTATTATTATTATTATTATTATTATCCTGAACTAATGTTTTCCAATCTTCCCCTGTATAATCTACTTACCGCAAATCATGGTTAATATCATCCCACCTCATTTTTGGTCTACCAAATGGGCGATTTCGCCTCTGGTTTTCCTACAAGAAGTTCCCATGTCCCTCTTTTATTCCCCATTCGTGCCACATATTTTGCCCATCGCAGTCTGAGACTTTATTATATCTGTCTTTCTCACAGTAGAAATGTACTGATGACGTAAAATGCATTCTACCCCACTGAGTATCTAGACGTCCGGACCTGTCATAAACTTTAGGTGTATAAAATATTAACTTATTTTCTAATCTTCATAAGGATTGCTTATTTTTATGAACTATTATTGATCAGACTTCTTGCCGTTTATATATACAGTGTGAGTCTCTCTTTGTTCATTTTCGCATACGTTTGAATGAAACAATACTTATACGATGCAATAAAATTGTAATTAAATGTTTTAAGATTCTCCTATGAAACATATAGACACATGTTAGATAATATATATTATTATTTTCTTTATTTCTTCTTTTACATCTTTTCTCAGCTAAGTTCCAGTTGTAATGTAAACAATTTATCCGATATCCGCTATCCGCTCTTAAAGTAATCCTCATCAAAATAAAACTACGTGACCTGCTCGCTTTTCATTGGTTATGGACACCGACGTACGATGTAGAAGCAATGAGTACGCAAAAAAGTAGGCATTTTCATTAAATTAAATTATGTCCTCTGAATATGTTATTCTTCGTGAATGAAAATAATAATATTCAAAACGTAGAAAATATTTTAAAATATACCTAATCAATAATTACAACTTTAAATAGTTTATTGCATATGGATAATGCATTTGAGTCATGCTTCAGTCGATTCTGATGCAACAAAATGGCGGAAACTAAAGTAATGGCGTTCCATGGAAAGTACCCAGTAAGAACAAAAATAGTAATAGAAGATTAAATGTTGGAACAGGTTTCACACTTCCAGCATTTGGGCTGCGATATAACTTATGAAGAAGAACAAGATATAAATAAGAAAATGCAGAAATTTCAACATATTTGTGGAACAATCAGACGAACACTGAGGAACAAAGTAAGAAAGGATACGCAGCTAAGATTTTACTCAATGATGACACTACCAGTGGCGATATATGGAAGTGAGACATGGGTACTGAAGGAAAAAGAAAAATGTAAAATGCAGGCAGCGGAAATGAGATTCCTAAGGGCTGTGAAAGGTTGTACAAGAGAAGAACATATTAGAAATAAGAATATTAGAGAAGAATTAAAAGTACAACCACTTCTTCAACAAATAGAAGAACACAGGAACAATTGGATAGAACATCTGCAAAGAATGACAGAGGATAGTATACCAAAGATGGCACTGATGTATAATCCTGTAGGACGAAGATAGGTAGGAAGAACAAGAAAGCGCTGGGCTGAACAGATGTGAGATCGGAACAGGCAAAGACCTAATCCCGAAGGATGATGTTGATGATGATGAAAATGGCGGAATGTGTCGAATCTTCTGTTACTGTGTCGCTATCTAAATTTTGAAAACACAAGTCTGGCAATCCTTGAATAGTGGTTTAAAAAAGTTATTTTAAATGTATTTTACAACTTCAGTGAAACATCTGTTGTAATCTACCCCATTCAGCGATCACATGTCTTACATATTTCACACGTGCTCCCTGTCAATGTGACAGTTATTGTGGCGCGAATGGCGGAAGGATACAATTGGCGTTTGTTTATGTTAGGATCACTCTAAGAGGGGACGTGGTATAGAGATGTATGACTGCATTTTCATTGCCTTTAACGTTAAGAAAACCGGACATGCTGACCACATGTCACCTCTACACTGGCTGGATTATCGTCTACTTCTGTGATTAGTACATGTGAATGTGAGACTTAGTGGTTGGCCAAGGGCCTTATAGGGCTGTCGCGCCGTAGAGTTGGTATACGCAGTTTGAAAGACACAGCACTGAACTAGTTTGTATTTTCTCTTATCTGTTGTCAGTACGGTGACTCTCGTGTAATCGCACCGGAACTCTGGGAGGCCGTAACCCTCACCCTTGGTTTACGAGAATAATGAATTGTTTTTGATGATTTTGAAATGAGTTTATATTTTATAAGGCTAATATTAATAATGGTTTCTTTGTAGTTTAGATGACAATCTAAATTTGCAAGTTCCACTTGTCAAGAAAAGTATGAAATATAATGGTAAAATATACAGACGCCCTGTAGGAAATTAATTAGAAAGTCACGTTTGAAATTAGCATACAAAACAAGTGCTACGCGTGATTTATATGTGAGTATGATATCATTTTATTCATTCTCATATTTCCGTTTAGATTAGACACTGCTTCTTACACTAGCTTATCTTATTGCAACTGTAAAATGCACTGTGCGTTGAAACAAACAAATATTACACTGAGCAACAAAAAATAAACTTTCTTTTTTGTCTCAGAAAAAAAAATGTGATTCTGATAGTAATTTTTCTCCTGAATTCAAATATGAGATTGGGTTTTCTCCATCACGCAAGGTTTCCGAGAGACAGGAATATATAATTTCAAACACTTTAATATTTTCTACATTTCGTAACTACACAATATTCGAACTTTCGAACTCACGTCTATAAAGTAAGAAATGATGATTTTCTGCTATATTTCGCCTGTGGAGCATTCCTCTTGATGGTCCAACAATAATCGGCCAGCATATTAGGATTCCATTTGCATTGATATCTGTTTTCCATAGCTGAAATCTCCTGATGAAAGTTTTCCCCGTTTTATTTTACAATGGACAAATGGACGAAAAAGTGTTTATTAAAAAATAATTATTTAAATCCATTAATTTAAATTGAAATAAAAAACTGTGGGTGATGGGGAAATTCCGAATACATATTTGAAAATACGATAAAAAAACTGCATTAAATATAACTATTGGTACGCATGAGACAAAAATCATGTTGACCAGTGTAATTAGAAACTAATCGTTTTCATTGTTAGTGACATAATGTAGGAAACCGTTACTTATTGTTTTTATCAAAATCCAAAGGAATGTTGCTATTGAGATTGCTCTCATGAACATATTTTAGGAAAAAATGTTTAATATTTGGGCTGTTCTTTACAACATGTGACGCGACATTTTTAATTCCTTCATAAACTCCTGTCAAATTTTATTCTTAGGGTTCAATTTTTCAAATTATTTGCCACCGTTTACAATGTTTTTTTTTTACATTTTTTCAAACGACCAACACTTTTAAAATTCATATTAAATCATCGTTGAGGTTATGTGATATGATACTACATAAAAAATTGGTACCTGGTAGGTCAGTCGTCCTCAACTAAAGTATTAAACTTCATCAAGTAATTCCAATATGGAGGCCTTTCAAAAACAATGTTTCATCTTCTGCATTTTAACTGATTAAACTTCATCTAGTAGTTCCAATATGGAGGCCTTTCAAAAACCAGTTAAAATGCAGAGGATGAAACATTGCTTTCGAAAGGCCTCCATATTGGAACTATTCGATGAAGTTTAACAATTTAGTTGAGGACGACTGACTTGTCAGGTACCAATTTTATATTTAATATCTTATTTTTTCTAACGATGAATCTATTTTTCTATAATATTTGACTACATATGTAGCATTGATTTTAACGAATATTATATGGAAAAACAAATATGTGTTCCAATGCAGCCAACATTGAGTACGTAGACAGAATTTCAGAACTTACTATTCATTTTTGGGCGTTGCATTCTTTCACAGCTTAGAGTGCTTAAATTGCCTTAGGTTAGCTTTTAGGTTCCTTAAATATCGTGTATACGTTGGCTGCATCCTGTGATTCGATAGTGAAACCGCTTCGCATTTGTTCATGCATGCGCTAGGTGTATGATCAGAACTTAAACAAATGTTTCGTGTCACATATTGTAAAGAATCCCCAAAAATTGTAATCGTTCCCACTTAAAAGGAACTGTCAACAATTACATGTCGAATCCTACTTTGAGATTTCTTTCAGAGAAGCGTTGTGATGTAACAAGACCGTATCCACAAAAAATATCTGCTTCTTTTAACTGCAAGGCACAGAAATCGAAGCAAGAATCCAGCAATGACAATCCACTGTACGGATCAGATGGAGCCCATGCTTGAGTAAGAGCTGGGTAGAGTGAGATGGGACGCGACACGGATGGCAAGTAATGAGGGTTATCCAATCTACCAATTCAGGAATTGTATTACTTTCATATAGTTTAAATGAGAGATTTGACTCTGGATTTTAGTATCTTACATATAACGAATCGGCCGCGGTGGACTAGTGGTTATGCTCCTTGCCTCTGGTCCCGATGGTCGCGGGTTCAAATCCGGACGGGGTCGATGGATTTTTAGGATGGAAAAATCCATGGAGCAAGTCCTCCGGTAGGGACTTTAAGCCGTGGGTCCCGAGTCTGTAGATTTTCAGGCTCGTAAAAAATCCTTAAGCCTGAATGAAAAGGCCTCTAAGCAAAATTTACCGAATTTTCCTGTCCTAGTACTACCTTCGTTTCCTAGATGTCAATATGAGGCGGAACGCTGACCACGGACCTCTCAAAAATGACATCTATACGAAAACAAGTGTAACTAAATTAATATGGTTGAAATTCTTCCATGTAGCGGGAGAGCGCTCAAATTTCTATTAAGGGAAAAACGGGCTTACAAGATACAAGAAGACATAACAAAATTTTAACTTTAATCATTTACAAATATGCATTTACATAGAAATTGTTCACCTGGTTATAAATCCTAACGAGCATAAATATTAGGGATGAAACGGATATCCGGCATCCTGCCTAAATTTACTATCCGGTCGGATGCCGGATAATATGTTAGTATCCGGCCGGATACCGGGTTTAAAAAAGAACGAAATATACAATTTAGGTACTTTATTTAATCCACATAACAAATATAGTCACCATATTTTCATTTAGCAATAAAAAAATTGTACTCTTACTTCATTAACGGCAAATTGTGGTGAAAGAATAACTATTTCCCTACATTAAGCGGCAAGGTTTCGCTTGTCTTCATAGAAAAAGCCGCTTCAAAAAAAGAAAAGAAAATAGTATTTCGCTGTATATAATGCTGCCAGGTGCTAAAAGATAAATGATGGCAAACTTTGTTAAATTCGGGCATTGCGTAGTATTAGGTGACCACCAAATATAAGGGTCACGATCACTATCAATTCACACTGACCTAAGATAAAAATCAATGACACATGTAATCCCGTTTTTTTCTTAATCGTGAGCCTGACTACTGTTGTTTTCATTTGCTACTCATTGAAGCAATCGCAGAACGTGCAATGAGATACAGCTAACTCTGTCACCTCTTCTCTACTTTTTTTTTTTTAGCCGGTGTTGAAGATGAACTGCTACTGTCATTTTTTGCCGCTAAATCTTTTTAGGATTATTTAAATACTTTTATAATAACCTCAAACTACAATAGCACGTTATTTAATAAGCTCAAATGATCGTGCTTAAAATCATTCAGTAAGTCAATGAAATACTTGCTAACTTCGCTCATGAACGAAAAGACCCGAATTCGCCCGAGACTGCCCGATCGTTCGTGCGCCACCTACAAGAGCTCGCTCGTTACGATGCGCCAATCGGCAATGATTGGCCGAATATCCGGTATAACTAATTAATATTACTCTTGCTTGTTATCCTCATCATCATTTTAGGCGGTAGGCTCGGTCGAGCCTGTTTCTATTTCTCAAAATGTTCTTGATTTCTTGATTTCTCCAATGCTGTTTAGTTCTCCCTCTTTCTTTTGTTATGTCAAGAAAAATCCGTTTTGTTTGATACGTGACTAGGATCTCAGGTCCGAATCCTGGCGATCACAGAGTGTATTGGTGGTTGGTTACACCAAGATTTTCGGTGTTTTCTCGGCGTTCTCGTATTTTCCGAATTCCATCTCACCAACACTTTTCACTATTCTTGTCTACCCCATCAAGTCATTCTAACTCCATTTGTTCGTTTCGTATTATGTTCCACCTCATCTCATATAAGCAAAAAGTAGTCTGGCTTAGCAAACCTCAGGTATTTAATGTTTAATTATTGGCGCATACTCATGTATGTATTTCCACGTGATTTCAAGCCCGTATGTTAACTTGCGCAGAATACGGCCAAAGGGAGGGTTGTATCTTCTCCTCGAGCCTAAACAAATGACGGTATGAGAGTCGGGTGAATGCTCGGTGTATGTCAACCAGGATAGTCCTGCGTCGTAGCCGAGTGGTTAAGGCAAGATGCCTTGCCTCATAGCTACGGGACTTAAGCTGGTTCGAATCCCCATAGGGAAGAAATTTTCTCATAGAATTTCGGCCAGTATGGGACCAGCATCGTGTGGCATTTTGGTAGCTACAATAAGTAGCGACTCCAGATTGAGAAGACTAGCTATAACGGCTCGGGGATCCGACATGACCACATGTCACCCCTACACTAGCAAGATGATCGTCTACCTCTGTGATTAACACATGTGGATGTCAGACCAGCAGTCGGCTGGTAGGCCAAGGTCCTTCTAGGCCTGTCGCACTTGGAGTTTTGTGTCAACCAGGAACACCAGAATATACTATATATCACCATACAGTATAATTCATCTGAATAATACGATATAGTAAAGATTGGTAATAAAATGAACCTAAAAGGTTGTCGTTTAGGTTCTAAAAACACGAATCCATTTTCACTAATCTAATCTATCTCAAGAAAACCTGATTGATACTTACACTCACTTGTTTCCTTGTAAAATGAGAGAAGTTTGCCATAGTTTTTCCACAAACTAGCAAAAATTGCGTCTGTTTTGTGACTATTAAACTCATGCCCCAGATGGGAGTCAATGACCAATCACGTTTCAATGAATTTTGTTTTATAACCAATTAGAGTCGTGTTTCACCACACTCTTTATCGAATTCGCTTTACCAAGTCATGCTTTTGTCATGAACAGGTCAGAATATTATTTTGCAGTGACTGACTCTCAAACTAATACGTTGAATATAGCAAATAATGAACAGATTCCTTCGAATTACATATCCGATAATTTTGTTTTAAATAATTGTGTTTTTAAATAATGATTTTACTGAGTTGTTTACTAAAAAAATAACCTATAATGTTGGTTATAATATACAGTTTGATGTGTTTCATTTTTCCTCCACTAGGGTGCATTCTTACAATATTGCGATCCTATTTGGCAGTAAATGATATGATCAAGTTGCAGTGAATAAACAAATTTTCAAACATCGCCGTTTACAATAAATATATAAACAATTTAAAATATGGGTAACTATATTTAAAGAAAGAAAAATTATCGCCTAGACCGAGACTCGAATCCGGGACCTTTGGCTTGCCGGGCCAAATGCTCTACCAACTGAGCTACCGAGGCGAGTTACCATCTAGACGCAAATTTTTCTCTTATATACATTGTAATTCCCTCTCACCAAATGCTTTTGAAACCATTGTTTCTATCTTTGCAAATGGCGGCTTCTTAGTTAAGAAGACATTTATTGGGAATTTAACGTTACTTTATAAAGCTAGTAAGGCTTCTAATGATGTTTTTATTATTAATTTAACATTTCTCAATGAAAGATAAATTATATTTGGCCCGGCAAGCCAAAGATCCCGGGTTCGAGTCTCGATCTAGGCGAAAATTTTTCTCTTCGAATATAATTTATCTTTCATTGAGAAATGTTAAATTAATAATAAAAACATAATTAGAAGCCTTACTAGCTTTATAAAGTAATGTTAAATTCCCAATAAATGTCTTCTTAACTAAGAAGCCGCCATTTGCAAAGATAGAAACAATGATTTCAAAAGCATTTGGTGAGAGGGAATTACAACGTATATAAGAGAAAAATTTGCGTCTAGATCGCAACTCGCCTCGGTAGCTTAGTTGGTAGAGCATTTGGCCCGGCAAGCCAAAGGTCCAGGGTCCGAGTCTCGGTCTAGGCGAAAATTTTTCTCTTCAAATATAATTTATCTTTCATTGAGAAATGTTAAATTAATAATAAAAACATCATTATGGGTAACTATATTTAAATAATGATTTTTGAGTAAACAGCTTAATTTTATTCGTTAAATTGTCCTAACAAATGCCACTCTTGATTTCCAAATCCTAATATTGCAATCCTATTTGGCAATAAACAATATGATCAAGTCGCAGTGAATAAACAAATCTTCAAACATCGCCGTTTACAATAAATATATAAACATTTTAAAATATCGGTAGCTATATTTAAATAATGATTTTTGAGTAAACAGCTTAATTTTATTCGTTAAATTGTCCTAACAAATGCCACTTTTGATTTCCAAATCCTCTAGATTAATTCATTACTTCGTGACTCGTGAATTTTCGATGATTTGGAAATCACTCGCGACATTACTTATGAACATTATAGTTGATGGTAATGTAATATTCCTTTTTTCAGACTTTTTTTTTACAATGGGAAGGAAATCAATAGTGCAATAGTGTGTAGTAAATAAGTATGTATGTACAATTTTATTAATTCAGATGTGTTTAATGATGTGTTTTTTAATAACATAGAATTCATAGTTGGTCATGAAAATACGATTGTCATTTTGATATGAGCAGAGAAATAAAAGACAACTACAAATAAAAGTGATGTTTATTTTGTGCCAGTGAAGGGGATGTAGAAATAAAATTGTCAGAGAAAAGATTTCCACAGCAGAGAGTAGAAAATCCAGACAATAAAGACGTCAACGTTGTTCGAAATGACAAGTCATGGTTCTATATTCTATATATAATTCTCAACATAAAAATTGGATTGGTCTGCACTACCATCAAACAAAGCATGACATACTTCTGGTTCCAACACAAAAATGGTGGATTTTTCTCATCAAATGACATTCTTCCTTCTTAAATAAAATAATAAAATTTGAAGTGACAACATGAATTGAAAATCTTAAAATAACATAAAAAATGTCATCTTCTGTTATAGTCCTAAATTGTATATACTACTAGCGGACCCGGCAAACGTCCAATTCTCGTGTCATGGCCCGACGATACAAATTTTACTTTTTTTTACCGTAAAATTCATTAATTAGTAAGTTCGCGAAAAACTCCTCACTGTCATCTGTTGAGGCCCAAGAAGCTTGCATTATGACGTCACATTGTAGTCGCGCGGAATATGTCGGTAATGCAGATGACTACACATTTGATATAAAAAATCCTATAACCCGATCGCAGAGTCATCTACTGGCTTCACTTGTGAATCTTAACCATCCAGGGACCCACTCAAATACACACAACATATATAATCAAAATCGGTACAGTCGTTTAGGCAGTTTTTAATTTCGGGTTTCAAGTAAACTTCCACTTCTAATTGTCCGACTTCGCTCATTTTGGGTTAATACCTACATCTGTTTATTTTAATGAGATATACTAAGTTTCGTTCTGAAACATAAAAAAATGTGACCGCTAGAGCGATTTTTAAATTTTCGTTTCATGCTATCTCCCATACCTAATGATTTTAGAACATAATAGATAACGCTTAAACACTCGCCGCACCTCAAAACCTGTATATACAACATTTTTACGGAGATCGGTTGAACGGTTTAGAAGTCTTAGGGCATACTGACATACATCTTCTTCTTCTTCTTCTTCCTTCCAAATATTAGGCCAAGGCCTGTTACGATCTTATAGAAAAAATTTCCGTCCAGTGCTTCTTAGGGCGGCCCAGAGATCTTCGCCCTCTTGGTATATAATTATAAACAGATTTGGGGATCCGATTTGAACTCATTCTTTCAGGATGGTGTTTCCAATTTAGTTGGTACTGTTTCATATATTAAAAAAATTGTCTTCAATTCTTATAAGACATCGGTGTTCCTTTTCCGATCCTATCTGGTGTAACCCGGTGTTCTGCACATGAATCTCATTTCACAAACCGTTATTCTGGTTTCATGTTATCTTTTTAGTATCCATGCTTCACTACCACAGGTCAACACTGGTCTAGCCAAAGTGTTACATAAACGTAATCTGGTGTTTTTTGTTCAATGAATGGTTTCATAATTTGATTAATAATTCCCAAACTTTAATTATAACTAGTAATTTTTTCAGGGATATCTTTTTCATCCCAGATAGAGAGATAATATCCAAGATATTTAAATTGATTCGATCTCTCTAAAATGTTATTCTGAAGACAGATTTTACTTTGTATGGGGTCCTTCCCATGAAATGTCATAATTTTAGTTTTGTTAATTGATATTTCCATATTAAATTTGGCAGCTATTTTTTGTAAATTATAAATTGATCGTTGCAAATCATTTTCGGAAAGTGCCAGAAGAGTTAAATCGCCTGCAAAAAGAGCAGCATCGAGTTTGAGGTTAATATTGATGGGTATATATCCCCGTTGTGTTTTCTAAAAATTCTTCCTAAGAACCTTATTATCAAATATTCGTAATCTTTTCTTCTCTCTTAAAGTAAGGGTCCATATTTCTTATCCATATACCTGAAAGAATAATATATTTATATTATATTTTCAGTTTAATGCAGCCACGTCATAGTTCAGAGCTCTAAGTTGTGTGCGGTACTAACTCTGGAGCGTGTATTTCTACCGCTTCTTACTACTCCGGAGGGACCTGTAGGAAAGCCTACCATTGTCACGAAAGCTTATAACAGGAGGAATCGAAATATAAAACAACACACAAACAGAAGTGAAGCATTTATTAATGAATAGTATTAACTGGTTTACAGGTTAAATAATACCTCAAAAGATTTTAATCTGCAATATTTAATACTTGCGTGAACAAAACATTCAAAACCAACAGGCCTATACGTATAAACAAAACAAAAGATGTTTCGGCCAGTATGGGACCGGTGCCCACCCAGCATTGTGAGGCATTTGAGTAGCTACATTAACTAGCGTGTCCAGGTTGAGAGAACTAGCTATAATGGCTGGGGGACCCGACATACTGATCACATGTCACCCCTACACTGGCAGGGTGATCGTCTACCTCTGTGAGTAACGCATATAGAGTGAGGCCAGCTGCCGGCTGGTAGGCCAAGGGTCTTCTAGGCCTGTAGCGGGTGGAGTTTAGTTTTATGCTACGGTTTATTATACAGCGTATCGCGCCCGACGTGACGCAATCTTGCGTTACGCTCGGCGTGATACTGCTTTCGCATGGAGCGCATACGGTACAGCGCTTATGTTTATGGAATTGTCGCCAGATGGCACCACATATATGGGAAATCAAAATGACCAACGTTCATAATAAATTCCCAAACGAGTTTTTGAAAGCTGGATGTATACAAACCTGTCGCTGCTTAACCTAATGAAATAAATTACATACATACTATTTAGTAAACTATTAACTAATCTGATGTACACTAAACTGACCCATCGGAACCTAACAAAATGAAGTGATTGAACATTTATTTCTTAAAATATGATTTGGAATTAAATGCAAATGTTGGTCATTCACACATATGTCCTGCCATTCTGGTGGATTTAATTTTATAAGCGTTCACGTATGCCAACTTCAATCCTAATAAAGACATTTGAAAATAAATTGAGACTTGAGAGGAAAAGTCATAATTTGTGTATATAGATAAACATATTAAAATTCTTTATAAAAAAAGTTTTAAGTATCGTTGCAAAACGTTTAAAATAGTACGAAATATTAGTATAGACAGAAAAATTACCTAGAGCAACAGCATCATATGAATGCTGTATGGAAAATTATAGAATAAATTATTCTTTAGTTCTTAAATAAACATATGGTTGATGGAAATACCAAATTTTAGAATAGCCTACTTCAGATTTTCGCCTGAGCAGTTTTATCGGGTTTTGAATTTAATAGAAGACGAAAGTTATGTGCATCCATAATATCCCCAATATACAATATTTACAGCTTTTATCTATCTCTTGACTAAGTTCAAGCCACAATAACTCTTTTTTCTGTACATCTCTGTACTCCTTCATGCTCATATTGTATAGAAAATGTATAGAACTCGATGATTTGCAACAAAACTATCTAACTTTCGTTGTTAAAATTGGAAAGTTATAAAACAAGCACTATATTTCCGACATTTTGTCATAAAATCTTGGTTTGTTTTTAGCAATTACACCAATGAGTAAGGGTAATATCTTCTATATTCTTTGTTTGCGCTGGCAAATTGCGTCCTGGATTCAAATGATTCAAATACACGACGCGACATGTCAGCGCAAAATTTTTCGCGCCAGCAATTTGCGTTGTAGATAAACCACATCCATTTAAATACATGGGGAGCAATTTTTGCGCTGGCGCTTTGCGTCGTAGATAAACCATAGCATTAGAATCTTGAAGTGATGGAGACTGCAAGATCGAGTTTAAACAGACTCAGACTTCTTGGATATCCCAGGAGATAAAATATATCCGACGAAAAAAATCCGGTATTTATGAGATTAGTTGTCAGAATTATGATCTGAAATATTCTGGGCAAGACATATTTATTTCCACGATGTTTAAGGAGCATATAATTTTCAATAGAATAGAATATATATATATTATAATATAATAGAATCGATAAAACTAGTGCTGTTCAACATATTTTTCACAGTGATCATGTTATCGGGAGGAGTAATCTTAGGGTGGTAAAATTGGTCAATAAAAATTATAATTGGATAGTTGCCCCAAACAGAGATCTAACAAACACAAATTCGAAAGTTGAGTTTTCAGTAGATTAGTGATCTATCCGGGGAGTATCAGGCATGGTGCATGTAAAATTATCCATACTCTCTTCCAGATCTATTTTTTTTAAGTTGGCTTTCAAGCAAATAGTGATCTATTTCTAACAAAATGGTGGAAGCAGTTAGTCAAGTCATCAGTAGCAGTGTAGAAAAACAACTATTGCATATGTGCAAATTCATTCCACCACAGTTCCTTGAATTCTATCAGAATCCTAGAGAAATAGAGTGAAAATAAGAAAGATACAAAGAATGCAACAAAAAAATCATTAAATGAAAAATAAATACTGAAAAGTGATTAAGTTAGAAGTTTTTCTAACTGAATCAATGCTAAATATGTATTTTCCATTTCTTATTATAGCATTTTGTTAAATATGTGTTAGATAATGTTTCCACTCTATAGAGATAGATCACTTTTCCTCTCAATTCTATATTAAATTGTTAATATTTAGTTATTAGCATATCATTTTGCATTCAAATTGGTTGTATATGATTCCAATTGCATGAGAGATTAAAATCTATATATAGTATAATCAAGGTAATAGCCTCAAAATAAACATTATACTTACTCACTAGCACTATCAAACCCATAGGTTCATGGCCGCGCGGACATAAGCTCTCCATACATCCCTAACCTGAGCTAATGCTTTCCAATCATTCCCTGTATAATCTACTTCCTTCAAATCATAGTTAATGTTATTCTCCCACCTCTTTCTTGGTCTACCAACTGGGCGTTTTCTCTCTGGCTTTCCTACAAGAAGCTTCCATGCAAGTCTTTCATTCCCCATACGTGCAACATGTCCTGCCCATCGCAGTCTACGAGACTTAACTGTTATTATATCTGGCTTCCTATAAACACCAAGTAGTTCATTGTTATGTAGTCTTCTCCATTCACCTGTCTATTCATCTCTCTTTGGTCCAAAATTTTCCTAAGTACTTTATTCTCAAATACTCGTAATCTCCTTTCCTCCCTTAAAGTAAGAGTCCATGTTTCGCATCCATATAATATAACTGGTAGAATAATAGTTTTATATATTTTCAGTTTAACGTTTTTGAAAGGAGTTGGGACATCAAGAGTTTCTGCAATGCATAATAGCACGCATTTGCAGAATTGACCCTATGTTTAATCTCTTTGTGCATCTCATTCCTATTTCTGATTATTGTTCCTAGCTATTTGAATTCAGCCACTTCCCCAAACTTTCCCTCATTTGTCATTAGCTTTCCATCTCCATAATATAATGTATTTCTACGTGAGACCATGTTCTTGAAATTTCCTTCCTCTTCTTCTTCTTATTTGGTATTACAGCCCTAGTGGGCCTCAGCCTCCTCTATGGCCTTCTTCCATCATTCTCTATCCATCGCCAACTCCCTCCAGTTCTTTATTTCAAATCCTTTCACGTCTGCGTGTACACAATTCTATCATCTTGTTCTTGGTCTTCCTCTTAATCGGGTTGCATCTGGATTGTTGTCGAATACAATCTTCACTTTCCTTGTAGTTTCCATCCTTGTGGTATGTCCTAACCATCTCAATCGTTGGCATCTTACACGTGTCTCCAAATCTAATTCATTATACAATTATTCATATATCTCATCGTTGTATCTGGCTCTCCATCCATGCTCTGTTTCAATTGCTCCGAAAACCCTTCTCAAAATTTTCCTTTCAAATCTTGAAAGCATACAAAGATAAATTGTGAATAATGACAAAAGCACTATTACAGCCAACACTCTCTTTTCATTAATCAAAAGGAAATACGGCTGTGCTGACGGTATGAAGAAGCAATCAACATGTGAGTCACGTGATATGACGTAACTTTGAACTTGTGTGTTTTTATTTAATTGTTTTCACTCGGTCTTGATAATGACAGTATAGCTGCTGAAACGCGTCGACTTTTTTTTTCAGTTTATTCTTTGACGACTGGGTTTTTATTGGTAATACATTTTAACATTATTTATTATCTAGAAGAACAAAAGGCTGCACAAGAATGGATCGAGTAAAGAATCAATATATAAGAACAGAGTTATATATATATATATATATATTCTCTTTAATTTGCTTACTTGTTATAGTCAGCTACTAGGTGGCAGTGAAGACCGAGTTCTCGCGACATCTAGTAATAATGGAGAATATAATACATCATCATCATCATGAACAAATTCGTTTTAGGCCATGTGGCCTGTACGGTAAACCTAGCGAAGATGGTCTTGATCTTTCCACCGATGTTTTGGTCTTCCTTGGTCCCTATGTCCAGTTGGGGTATATTGGAATGCCAATTTTGGAAGTCTATTTCTTGCCATTCTTCTCAGATGATTTTTCCATTCTTGTTGGTATCTTTGGATATCTTCATTTAAACTTGCTACTCCAAGTTTTCCTCTGATAGTAGTGTTCCTTTGGTGATCCAGTCTATTAACTCCTAACAATGATCGTAAGAAGCGCATTTGGCTTACTTGAAGTTTATGAGAGTTTCTTTTATTTAAAATCCAAATTTCACTTCCGTGTTTTAGAGCAGCTTTTGATGTGACGTTATGTAATCTTAGTTTTGTCTCTGTCCTCATCTGTTTACCAAAATGTCTTCGTATTACCCCATTCATTTTATTATATTTTTGTAATTTTGAATCAATGTCACTCTTATACTCTGCAAATACACTTCCTAAGTAAGAGAAATCTGACACTTGTTCTATAATTTTTCCATCAATCTCAATTTTCACCCGTTGTATGTTTTTTCCACACATTGCCATTGTTTTGGATTTTGATGTGGAAATTTTCATATTATATTTGCTGGCAATTTTGAATAATTGATATGCTGCTATTTGTAAGCTGAATATAATACATATATAAGAAAAATAAGTGTTTGGATTGGATTCGCCTGGTAGTGTAATGGATATCACGCTGAGGTACAGACTCAGAGATCCGGGTTCGAATCCCGTCCAGGCATTTATTTTTCTTATCATACCATATTAAAGCTTACATTGCTCAATGTTAAACATTTAATTATAACATCGATAAAGCGTTACTGCTATAAAGTAAAAATATTCTCTTTAATTTGCTTACTTGTTATAGTCAGCTACTAGATGGCAGTGAAGATCGAGTTCTCGCGAAATCTAGTAATAATGGAGAATATAATACATATATGGGACATTCCATACGAAATCGGCAAAAAAATTGTGAAAATTGAACTCACATCTTTAAAAGTTTACCATTTTTTTTACAGTGAAACTTTATGATATACTGAATATCTGAACCGAATTTCAAGTCTTCGCTTGGTGTAATTAAAGAGTAATAGAGCTGTCAATTTATCGTATTGTTTTAAATAGTCTCTTTTATAAAATACATTTCTCGAAGTATAACTACTCCCTCAACTTGAAAAGATAGTCATATTATAGATGATTGTATGCTCTGTCGCTTGAAAATTGGTTTGTTAATATTTGCGTTTTTCTGAAGGGCGTAAATGCAATTAATATGCAATTCACCTTTCTCACCAAAAGTTTTATAAAATCAAAAAGTGCCACATTATTACCTAAACACCAGTTATTTTTTTTGTAATTAGTATTAAAGTGGGGTTTTTAAAGGAAACTACCTAAAATAATTATTTTCCCTAAAATCTCCTATGTGTAGACTGCCCGCAATACCTTTCGCGTGAGTGAAGATCGCTCGATCGTACAAACAATGACGTAGCTACTTGGTAATAGTCCTTTGCGCACTTACAAATATTTTTATTGTTATTATCATCATTACATTATTTTTATTGTCATTATTACAATTATTACATTATCATCATCATCATCATCATCATCATCGTGGACTAGTGGTTACTCTGCACGCCTCCGATTCCGAGGTTCGCGGGTTCAAACTTGATAGGAATCAGTGGAATTTTAAAGGCGTAACAATTCTGAATGTAGCTTTCTCCAGAAGGAAGAAAATCCGTGAGTCCCGTGTCTTACATTTATGGTACGTAGGAGAACCTCGCGCTTGAAATAAATTGCTATATAATAAACGTCATTAAATATAACAATCTTTATTGATATCTTCAGTACGCGGTTAATTTTGTGCTGATTTTGGCTAATATATAATTTAATTTAAATTACCAAGCACCTATGAATTCAAGTTGGTAGGCCTATTAAAAAAT
The DNA here is from genome assembly GCA_030220185.1 of Diploptera punctata. Taxonomy (NCBI): domain Eukaryota; kingdom Metazoa; phylum Arthropoda; class Insecta; order Blattodea; family Blaberidae; genus Diploptera; species Diploptera punctata. The sequence continues at coordinate 2,419,191 of JASPKZ010001574.1, forward strand.
ATTTTCTAGAGAGTAGTATTGTAATGTGTTGTAATATTTTGTACTTGTACCCTACACCAATGTCTGATGTTGAATCTTGCAAGTAATGTTAAGCTATCGATAATAATTTATAACAATTTTCATGTTGTTACAAGTAATATTTAAGAGGTATAAATATACAGTATTTATTGGCTTGGTATCATTTACTGATCTTGCATCGTCTACTTGTGACATATCTAAGATGATATTAAAATACACGATAATATTAGATTATATTATAAGCTAAATTATTGTTATAGTGTTTAATATAATGTCTAAACTTCCCATTATTCTCCTTTTATAACACATAATGTTATATCTCTACGATTATTTTCTCATTCCAGAAACATTTAAGAAATTGTAAAATCATATATTAACACATAATATTGTTAATAACTATTGTGTACTAATATAAGCCTAATTAAAATTATATTTAACTTCTAACTCGCCATTTAGTCTTTGTAGATCTGCAAACTTGTTAGTTAAAAACAATAAGATACTATTTTTAATTTGACTGTGACCCTTAAAATGACGAGATACACTAAACAAACACACTGATGTAAATCAACTGCCTAGTATGTAATCTGAACTTGAGAATTGTTGATAGAAAAGCAGAGATGTTTAAGGAAGACTTGCTGACCCTGCATTATTATCGTTTGATAGGAAGTGGTACGAGTATTAAAACATTCGGTTTTATTTGGAAGTGATATCTTATAACAATACTATTTCGTCAAAGGTTTCAGGATACAATACAATACACTGAATTAAAAGTTATTTTAAGACTGAAATTAGTAATTATAACATAATAAAAATGTATACCAGTTTATTAAATTAATTATGTAAGAGTTTTTATTATATAATATTACATTTAAACTGTAATGAAAGATTTGTAACAAAATAAATAATTTGTTTTAAAAAAGGAGAGAAGATAACGAGAATTTGAGAATAACGTTTCCAGGAACATTTTTGGATCATAAAGAGATAAACAGACGGGTGAATGGAGAAAACTACATAATAGTGAGCTGCATGATATGTATAGCAAGCCAGATATAATAAGATTAGTTAAGTCTCGTAGGCTGCGATGGGCAGGAAATATGGCACGTATGAAGGATGAGAGAGGTGCTTGGAAATTTCCGGTAGGAAAACCGGAGGGAAAACGCTCAGTTGGAAGACTAAGAATGAGGTGGGAGAATAACATTATACACGATTTGAGGGAAGTAGATTATACAGGGGATAATTGGAAAACGTTTGCTCGAGATGGGATGTATGGAGAGCTTATGTCCGCGCTGCAATGAACCTACAGGTTCCACAGAGCCAGTGAGTGAGTTAGTTATAAATAATTTGTTTAATAATTCACAGTAAACGTAAGTAACAGAGCTCTTTACTTCTCACTTCAGCAATAAAATTTGATAAATAAACATATACTGCGTAAGAATTAAAATATCGCCACTTCTATAAATTTACGGTACTGTTCCATTGAGCAGAACATATAATAATCTATTCGATTTAATGGCAGTTGAAAAAGTCACTGATGAAGCTCTTTCAATAAAGTACGTGCGCGACCTTGGTCGTGAAATGAATCTGCTGCACCGTGGACCCGCGAGTTTTTTTTACGAAAATAGAATAAAAAACATTTATATTGTCTGAACTATTCAACTCTCCAAAAAGATAATTACTGGAAATTAATCCTTATTACGTGAGTAGTAGCCTGTATTTTTTCCGTTTTCATTTTTTGATATGTACTGCAGTAAACCGCCATAAAACAGAAAATTGACACCGAAAATAAAAATATCCTAATTATAAAAATAACACCCTTAAACTACATGATATCACCTATATAAATATGTTTGAAACAAATTTTTGTTGTTTACTGTTTCGGAAATATCAGTTAGTAAACGTTTTAGTTTATCATATTTACGATAATTTTAGATGATCATAACTACGAACCTATAAATGTTAAAAATTAAAATTCTGTATTAATACGTCTATAAATGTATTCACTATATTTAGGGATACATAAAAGTAAAAAAATAAATTGCAAGATTTTTTGCTGTCCGATTTGATATGGATTGTCCCATATAAGAAAAATAAGTGTTTGGATTGGATTCGCCTGGTAGTGTAATGGATATCACGCTGAGGTACAGACTCAGAGTTCCGGGTTCGAATCCCGTCCAGGCATTTATTTTTCTTATCATACCATATATATATATCCATTAAATGATAAAATCAAAGGATATTGAGAAAAATGGTTTAGACATGTAGAAAGAATGAACGTAACAAGATTACCAAAAGCAGCATTTAACTACAAGCCAAGAGGTTCAAGGAATGTAGGAAGGCCAGTGAAAAGATGGACAGAACAACTGTGAGGAGGAACATACATTTTTCCTAGCCCGTGAAGCGAAGAAGAAGAAGAAGAAGAAGATATGTATTAATATTGTTGCATCTATTTTACCATAAAGATAGTAAAGCTCATGGTTGAGTAATTTTCTCCATTCACCTGTCTATTTGTGTCTCTAGTCCAAAAATTTTCTCAGGATAACTTAATAATATAATGCAAGATTATAGGGCAATGAAAACATCGATTAAATATTTTTTTTAACCGCAGGAAATTCGCAGGCGTAGAGAATAATGTTCCATAAAATTACACCTTCACAGAGTTATTGAACGTAACTGTCAAAATATACATTAATTTGTTAGACTACGTTATCGATATGGAAATTTCATTTCGCTTTATAACTGAATTTCATAGCCAGTAGCATCGTAAATATAGGCCATATAGTCTGAGAATTTGCTGTAAGATTGCTTACGATATCAGAGTTAAGAAGCCTATAAAAGCGGTTTATTTGCAAAACTAATGTGCTTTTATACAGCAAGCCTTCAATTTCATAACACAAAGAAATCACAAGACTTTTGAAGTCTTGAAAGCATATTCTTTACATCTATTTTTGCTTCAAATTCTTTACAATAGAGGCTTATTACAAAGGATCTATGTATCCACGATTTTGAAAGATTATGTAAAATTAAGGAAGAGGTAATGCGTTTTCATATAACCTGGATCTTGTTTGACAAAATGCTACAAGGCAAACTCATTTATGAAATACAGCAGGTAACATTGTTTCTTCCCCCCCCCCCAAGTATAAGATGAAATTTCATCATCATTAGGGCTAGGATTTATGACCTAAAAACCACTGAAATAAATAAATAAATAAATATATATCATCATCATCATCCGGTATCATGGCAGCTGCCGCCGTCTTCCGGAAACCAAACGCCATTCCTCTCTATCCATCCATTGATCTTCCTCCATTCCTCTGATATTCATAGCTGCTTGTACCCCTTCTATCCAAGTTTTCTTCGGTCTTCCTCTCTTCCTCCTTTCTATTGGGATCCATTCCATAACAATTTTAGGCAATCTTTGCTCTGGCATTCTTTTGACATGGCCATACCACTGTAATCTTTTCTTTTCTATAATGTCTATGATGTCCGGCTCCTCTTGTACACCCATAATTTCCCTTATTTCTTTATTTCGTATTCTATCCATTCTAGATTTTCCAGCTGATCTTCTTAAAACATCCATTTCTGTACTTAAAACTCTTTTCATTTCCCTGGTAGGAATTTGCCAGACTTCAGCACCATATGTTAAAATGCTCTGAATTATGGTTTGATATATTTGTAATTTTCTATTTTTTGTAATATTTTTGCTCCACCAAACAGAGTTTAAAGCATTTATTGCTTGTTTTGTTTGTGCGATTCTATTTTTAATTTCCACTGTGTTATCGCCTGAATGGTCTAATTTTGTTCCTAAATAAGTGCATTCAATACTAGGTTTTTAGTTCTTCTCCATTGTTGAAATTTATATTTTCCATTTCTTCTCCTATACACAGATATTTAGTTTTCTCAATGTTTACATAAAGTCCCCATTTTTCATATTCTTCTTTTAGTTTTTTAGCCAAATATTCTATGTCATCGTGGTCCTGTGCTATTAATTAAATATATATATATATATATATATATATATATATATATATATATGCAGTTATGGCCTAAACTTCACAAAAGTATGCACTGTAACATGAAAAATATGGGCTAGTGGTCAGCGTTTCTGACTACTGTTCATGAGGTCCCGTGTTCAATTCCTGATCAAACCATAGGGGTTTTTCCTTAAAGGGAATTATTTCTGTGGTTGTTCATGGTCTAGAATTTAGGTTAAGTTTAGGTTAAGAACTCTCCTGGCGCTTCATTATCATATATCACCGATCATAATATCATCGGGGCAACTAACTCTGCCTTCTAGGCAGTGGGTTACAATTACGCCAATGCCAGGAGAGAACACCAGAAATGTCGAAATAACAACCTGGTGAATTGGGGAAAAAAATCTAATAATTATATTTATAAAATCAATTAGTAAATCAATTTATGACAATTAACTCTTTGATTAAATATAAAATACAAATGAGAAGCAAACTAAAGCACATACTTTGAGATTGTAGCTTGCTTTTTATTTTATTAAAATTATCAGTAGTCGCGAGTCAGTACATTAATATTTGCTCAGGTACATATATATATATATATATTTTTTTTTTCCTGGCGCGACAGGCCTTGAAGGCCCTTAGCCTACCAGCCGGCTTCTGACCTCACATCCACATGTGTCAATCACAGAGGTAGATGATCATCCAGTCAGTGTAGGGGTGACATTGGTCAGCATATCAAGTCCCCAGCCGTTATAGCTGATTTTATCAACCTGGGAGCAGCTACTTATTGTAGCTACCCAAATGCCTCAGGATGCTGGGTGGGCACCGGTCCCATACTGGCCGAAATACCATGAGAAAATTTCTTCCCCCATGGTAACTCGAACCAGCGCAAGTTCCGTAGCTCTGCGCCAAGGCTTCCTACCTTAACCACTCGGCTATGGCGCTAAAGGGAAAAAGTCCATAGTGTGAATTGAAATGAAATAGGAGTGGAAGATAGATTTTACGAGAAACAAAATTCTGACAAAGTTAAGAACACGTATGAAGTCGGAAGAACGAAATTGTACGACAAAAGTTCTTTACTTCTTTAAAGACTGAAAAATATGACGAATATGACCTAAATTGCTATAATATGCTCTGTCACATATAAATGGCCAAATATGCATAAATATGATTTAACACATGTAATTTAATTTAATTAGTTTTTTTAAAAACATTTATATATATGAGAAACATACTACTCTTACCAAAAAATATATCATCATCATCATTGGCGTGACGGTCATTTTAGTTTTACCTTACCCTCACACATAACAAATATCAATTATCTTCGGTCAATGGCCTTATTTCTCCAATTTGTTATGCCAATCTTCCGTAGGTTCGCCTGTACGTCGTCCATCCATCGTGGGCATACGTGTCCCGTTCATTCTGCAAATATGGCCCAACCATTCCATATATTATCGTTATCTTTATATAGGTCATATATTTCTTGGTTAGTTCTTATTCTCCAGGTACCCTTATCTTTAATTGGATCATATATTTTCCTTACCAAAAAATATACGCCATATCATAAAAATCTTAGCCTAATCATCATTATCGTTAGTAAGGCTAGGATGTGTATGTAATTACATAGATATATTTTTTCTGTTTGCTTGTACACAAAAAATAATGATAAATGTCCAAAAATTACAAACATAAGTAAAAGAAATGGATTTTTTAAGAAGATCTGCACGATGCCCTAAATTAGACAGGATCAAACACAATATTATCCGAGACAATATGAACTTTAACGTAACAATTATAGAATATGTGGGAAATAAAACAATTACAATGGTTTGATCACGTGAAGATGATGATTGCCAGTTAGGAGTTTGGAGTGAATTTCAAATCGGTGGAGAAGAAGCGGGAGATCTAAGAAGATACGGATGGAGGAATTATGAATTTGACGAAGGACACGGGACTGCAGGATGGTGACTAGGAGGATAGAGATGAATGGAGGAAGAGAATCAAAACTTAATATTGGGCACAGGAAGATGTATACAAAATATATTTCATTAATTTCGAAAATTAATTGCCTGTATCACTTTCTCCTTGAATCAATCCTCTAACGAGAAAAGTTTGATATAAACTATTAAAAACTGTTAAAAAAGTATCTCTATCTATAATGGCGTAGCCCAGTGTTGTGCCATAGCCTGTCTTTGTTAGGAGTTAATAGACCAAATTCATTTAGTTAACTTATTAGTCCATAGATGTCATGAGTGGCATGCGGTCAACACACCGCCTTAATGAGAATCTAGGTATTACTAGGATGTTTGAGATCGGTAAATGTTGCTTACAGGCCTTTTTATTCAGGCTTATCGATCTTTTACGAGCCTGAAGATATTTAATTTTCGAAATTGATTAAATACATTTTGTAAATACATTAAAAAAATTCAAATGGTAATTGAAGTATACATACTAAAAAGTTATATCTAGAAAGACAAAAATACTCATGTGTAAAGTTCTCCTTAAACCAGTGTTAACATATGCATCAGAAACTTGGACCATGTTGAAATCTGATGGGGAATTATTATGGCGTTTTGAAAGGAAGATACTGAGATCCATTTTTGGTGCCGTGAAAGAAAATAATGCATGGAGAAGGAGATACAATAATGAATTGTATAAACTGTACAATCAGTCAGATATTTTGAATTTTGTTAAAGTTAATAGATTGGCATGGGCTGGACACGTTATTCGCATGGACAACAAAAGGATTACAAAAAGAATTTACAATGAACAACCACTATTGACCAGAAAAGTTGGAAGACCTAAATTAAGATGGGAGGATGGTATAATTCAAGACATTAAGGTTTTAAAAATAAAAAACTGGAAGAATGAAGCGCAGAACAGGGAAGTCTGGCATAAGTTTCTGAAGGCGGCCAAGGCCCACATGGGGCTGTTGAGACAATTATGATGATGGTACTAAAAAGTAGAAATTTTGTAAAGATGGTTTCTTAAAATTGAAATTGATCCTCTAATGGCAGCGATGGCAATTTTAGAAAGATACGCTCTGTGTCCATATCTAAGAAATCCCAAAATTTAGCTAAGAATCCTGGTATAGTGCCTCTTGCCCCGATCATCAATCCTGTGACTATCAGTTTATTCACAACTTAACTCGATACATAAGTTTTAATTAACCAAAGAAAGCAATTTTCCGTAAACCAGAAATTTTGGAATGTAAATTCGACTCGATATGGAAATATTTTAGCTTATGTAGTACCTGTATAAGAAACTATTTATTTATTTAGTCTGTTGGAGTTAAGTCCATGTGGCCTTCTCTTCCACTAACCAGAACAAACATATGTTACATTTAAATATAAACAAAATTACAATAGTAGTACATACTAAACAATTAATTATCTGTCAAACTGAACAATTATTAAAATATCATCATCATCCTTCACGGATTAAGTCTTTGCCTGTTCCGTTCTCACATCTGTTCAGCCCAGCGCTTTCTTGGTCTTCCTATCGATCTTCGTCCTCCAGGTTTATACATCAGTGCCATCTTTCGTTTCCTATCCTCTGTCATTCTTTGCAGATGTTCTATCCAATTGTTCCTGTGTTCTTCTATTTGTTGAAGAAGTGGTTGTACTTTTAGTTCCTCTCTAATATTATCATATATTCTAATGAAAGTAATGTCTAATAATACAATAAAATTAAAAACAATTAAAATTAAACTACAAAAAAATAAAGAAATTCAAATAGGAAGTTGCACATTTGGAACAGTAGATCAATTCAAACATCTAGGGGTAATAGACAAAATGGATAATGATACAACACAAGAGATAAAGAATCGAATAAAATAGCCAACAAACGTTATTATGGGCTTTTAAATAATTTAATATGTAAGGATATTACTACACAAGACTTTAATAAGACCCGTTTTGACATATGGGTGTAAAACATGGAAAATGGGGGAAAACAATGAATACACTCAACAATGTTTTGAAAGAGAAATATTGACGATAGTGTATGGACCCATATGTGAGAATAGTGTCAGGCGGAAATGCTATAATCAGGAGTTTTGCATTATTCAAAGATGTGGAAATTAATAAATTCATTAAATTAACCAGACTACGATGGGCAGGTTAGGAAGAGTCAGAAATAGTAGTAGTAGGACTTTATTAGACAAAAAGTAAGATATTTACAATATTATTTACAAATATGGGTCGCACGGGCAGTAAGCCGTACGTGCTGTTGACAGTCCGTTACAATAAAGTAATAATTGGTACTAGTGTAAAGAAAAATAAACAACAAAAACAGCAATAACATTACAATTACATAAAGAAAACACAATAATAATATTACAATTAAATAATAACACAATAGCATTATACCCTAGAAAAACATTAACATTACAATTACATAAAGAAAACACATTAATATTACAATTAAATAATAACACAATAGCATTATACACTAATTAATTTATATATAATTGTTAATAATTAATGGTATTGCATTTTGATAACATATATTTATTCATGAATGAGTGTTGTCCTTATTTTTCGCGTTTTGTCCAGAAATTTACCGAGGTTTATCCAATTTTCTGGATTTACCAATAACTCGTAGCATGCCAATCTTTCCCGATTTGAATTTAGAAATCTTTCCGGTAATAACGCACGTCTCCAATATTCTAAATCATTACATTTTCCTAATATATGTATCTCATCTTCAAAGTTCCCGCACATTGGACATATTCGCATATCGTGATCGTCGCTAATTTTTAGAAATTTCCATGCCCCTAGCCTAAACCAATCAAGCCCTGATCTCTCCTTAAATCCTAGGTTGAGTATATACGATTCTTTTCCCCAGACGTGTTTTAGGTCCCTTTGTAAACACAGTGAGCGTTTTCCTGTACATTCGGCGAAAGTATCTTGTTGGTTTATATCTAAGTACCTCCTCCTTATTTTTCTCCACACGTTCTTGCGATTTTCAGTCCCTTTTTTCCATATCCAGCCCATCCCAATCTTTTGGAGTTCTCTCCTAACCTCGTCTGCCCAAAATTTAACATCTATGTTTTTAATTTGGTGGTCGTAACAAATTGCTCTAAGCATTGTTTGTTCACCTTGGATTACTCGCAACCAGTATTTGAGTACACGAATTTTACAGTTAGTGTCGTCCTGAAATGACCCGAATTCATATAAAATTCCACAGTTAGTAACGGCCTTACTAAGTCCTGTAATATACTTTAGAAAATGCGTATATACCTTATTTAGTATTTCCGTTCTTTGGAAACCCCAAATCTCACTACCATAGTGCATTACTGGCCTGACCATCGCTCCATACATTTTTTCTAATGTGCTGACTGGAATATCAGGCACTCGACCCAGAATACCGAGTACACTGTTAAGTGTCCCCTCCCTTTAAATAATGCTATATCAATATGTTTTTTCCACTTTCCGTTCATTTTCAACGTCGTAACAAGATATTCAAAATGTTTCACGTTTTGGAAGTACTTGATCTCTGTATTTCCATTCCTCTGCTCTACCATAAACCGTCTCATTTTTAAAGGTCATTGTTTTTGTCTTACTAACATTTACAGTCAATCCCCAATTCCTACAGTATATTTCCAGTAGGTCAAGACCTCTTTGCAATCCCTTGATTGTCTTGGAACAGATAATTAAATCATCTGCATACAACAGGACTGGGATTCTAACATTTCCTATCTCCGGAGCCTCAATTTCTCCTTCTAGCATTACGTCTACAATATCATCAACGAATAGATTAAATAGCATTGGTGATAAAATGCAACCTTGTCTCACTCATCGATTGGCTTCACTGCTCTCCGTAATGTGCCCTTGGTCTACTTTTATACAAAATTTAACATATTTATAAATTGACATTAAAGCATGTATCATTTTATGAGACAATCCTTTCCGATTTAATTTTTCCCAAAGTGCGCTTCGGTCCACAGTATCAAATGCCATCTTAAAATCAATGAATGCACAAAATAATTTACCCCCCTTCATTTTAAGATTGTCATCAATTAATGTTCTCAGAACAAATACGTTGTACACCGTGGAGTACCCTTCTTTAAAACCTGCCTGACATTTTGAGAGCCTATTGTTCTCTTTAGCCCATTGTCTTACTCGTTCGTAAAGTACTTTAGAATATATTTTCCGAACACTGACAAGAGACAAATTCTCCTGTAACGTTCTGGTATCTGTGCCCCACCTTTCCCTTTGTGTAGCGGTTGGATGACACCTGTCGCCCAGGCTTCCGAATAATCTCCTCCATTAAAAAGTTTGTTGAACGCAGTTTTCAAAACGTCTAATAATTTATTGGATGATATCATATTTTTCAAGAATTCCCCTGGTATTCCATCAATTCCAGGTGCTTTACCATTCTTTAAACATTTAATGGAAGAAACCACTTCATTTTTCGAAATATCCTGATCCAGTAATTGAATATGAATTGGGTCAGGGATCTCAACTATACTTCCTTGATTATATCTTAACCTCTCATTTCCCAGCACCCTATCAAAGTAACTTCTCCATTCCCCGGGCGTTATTCTTGTCCGATTTATGGACTTTACTTTGAGTTCCCTTAACGCTTTCCATATGTCCGCAATGTTCCCACTTTCAGTCGCGACTCTCATTTCTTCGGATTTCTTATTTAGCCATGCTAGTTTTGTTTCTGCCAATAATTCTTTTATTCCTTTCTCTCTTGCGCATAATTTTTTCTGCTTTCATCTGTGCTTTCTTTTCTAAACTTTAAAAGACTACTTTCGACAAATTTCTTCTTCTTTCTACATGCATTATTGTACCACCCTTTGTCCTTCTGGTTCATTGCGTATTGAACCTTGAATTTTTCCCCTGCTTTTTGAAAACATTCTGTCAAAATTTTAATAATTTCCTCCTCGCTAAGATCATTTAATTGCAAATCCTGTATTAGCGTTTCCAAACTCCTGATAAATTCTTCTCTCAGATCCTCGATCCACCTGAAACGTGTAATTGGCCGCAATATTGTTGCCACCTCATCATTAACTGTCTCACTAATACCTTTCATATTTAAAATAAGTTTGTTTGGGAAGTGGTGTGATTCGATTCTGGAAACTACACAGAAATTATTTAGGACTGGAATCATGTCTTGTGTGTATATTGAATAATCGATTACGCTACTTCCATTTTTATTAATAAATGTCAGTTCTCCATTTTTGTCTTCCCAATATTTCCCATTCAGAATTTCAAGTTCAAATGCATCGCAAAAAGCTAACAATTGGTTTCCTTCTGAATTTAAAATCTGATCTTTGCTTCTCCTACCGTCACCTCGTGTTTCATTATCATCCGATTTTATAGTGATATTTTCCTCCCCAATCCTACAGTTAAAGTCCCCTAAAATTATTATTCCCGCTTCCGGAAACCTATCTTTTATTTCTGCCAACGAGTCAGACAATTCAACGAAAAAATTTGGATTGGCATACCTGGAATTTAGTGGTTGGCGGTAAATAGACAACAGACACATTTCTGCTCTTTCTGTATGGTAATATATACAAATTGCCTCTTTTAAAGTAATATTTACCTTTTTAATATATGGGTCTAAGTTAGCTTTATATAAAATGGCAACACCGCCTGGATATCTACCTCTCTTTCCTCTATTTTGATTACCCTTAAAATAACCTTTCATATTACATAGATTTACGCATTCATTAGCTTTTAACCATGTTTCTCCTAGAGCTAATATATCAAAAGTCTCAATAAACTCTACACATCTGTCCATTGAAAGTTTTTGTTTTAACCCTTCGATATTACATGAACCGACTGTCAACAAACCCTATTGTGTTCCCTTGGCATTAGTCTTACCTGTATTTTTCGAACTTCCCCCTCTCAATAGTTCCTTTTCTGCGGGTAAATTCAGAAGTCTTAGTGATTTTCTTATTGGAGTTCTTGTGTCCGCCGGTCGTTCACCTCGTAGAGGATGCTTTTTGCGTTCGGCCGTTTTTTGCTGTATGTTTATTGGATTCCTGGGAGTTAGTATCGTAGTGCTCCCTCTCTCTTTCTCTCGTGTAGAATTTTCTCCCTCCTCTACTGTAAGGAGACCACCTGATGTTGAAACGTCCCCTGTAGGTTTTGGGGACTCGCTGTCAATGACCTCTTCAAATTCATTTTCAGAGTTGTCCATATTTTGTAGCTGTTCCCTGCTCCAGATTCGTCCATTTATAATCAATTTATTAAATTGCATGATTGCATGGCAGCCCTGCCTCCTCGCCTCGAGCATGTGTCGCTTAAGAAAGTCCCTTTCGCGGCGCACCTTCGCACTAAAGTCTTCGGCAATATTGATACCGGTCCCTTTAAGATATTTACTGTCTCTAAGGATCCAACATTTTATTTTGTAGTGTGATAATTTGCATACAATCGGTCTCTTTCCACTATTCCAACGACCTACTCTGTGCGCTCTTTCAATATCACTGTCCACCAAATCAATCCCGATTTGCGCCACTACTCTTCTAACTATATGTTCAGTTTCCTCCCAGCTCTCTCTGTCTTCTTCATGCACACCATATATCACAATATTATTACGGCTTTGTGCTAGCCGTCGAGAAGTGCGGACGTGTTTTTGTTAGAGTGGTTGAAGTGTGCAGGGGACAAAGCATTATGGAAGAAGTTAGAAAGCTGATTGAAACACTGTCAACTGAAGTGAAAGAGGGGGTTAAAAGTGCAACGTGGGTGAAAAAATTCGTGATATTGAGACGAACATGCATCGGATGGAGGACAGATTGAAATGGCTGGAATGTAAATTAGACTATCTCGAAAACCAGAGTCAGAAATATGTAAAAGGATATGGTCAATTCAACCAGAGGGTTGAGGAAGGGTGAAGTGGATGGAGATGCTAAACAGAGACACCCAAAGTAATTTGTATCGCGGGCTAAATGGAAGAAACATGAAGGTGGCGCCAGCCAAAGACCCTATTATAGCCGTTGTGGATTATTATTATTATTATTATTATTATTATTATTATTATTATTATTATTATTATTATTTAGTAGGTTTCACATCTTCCTGCGTCCAATTAATCTATTGTCATTCTCCACATCTCTCTGTCATTCCAATCTCCATCATCCAATCCTTTTTCTCTAATGCTGTTCAAAACACTCAAAACACCACGAGTCCACGTTATCTTTGACCGTACACTTCTTCTTCTACCACGTGCAATCCATTCTAGTAATCTTCTTTGGATTCTGTCTTTTGTCTTTTTTTGATATGTCCACACATTTTAGTATTTGTTATTATTATTATTATTATTGTTATTATAAAAGTGATCCCACAACAGGCCCGGAGGCCCTTGGGGTAGTAGGAGGTTAAGACTTCCACTTTTTCTAGACAATCGGCACTTTTATGTCAGCCGGGTTGTCAGCCCTGCGTGATGGCCGCCTTTACCCCAGAACAAGCGTCTGGTACTCATTTCCGTTAGAGGCTGAGTCGACCCCAGGGCCATGGTGCCGCCAGAGGGTTTGGGTCAGTTTAAAAATCCTGACCCCCAACGGGACTTGAACCCTCGACCCTCCGGCTTGTAGCTCAGTGCCTTAAACACTACGCTACGGCGTGCTATTATTATTATTATTATTATTATTATTATTATTATTATTATTATTATAAATGTGTGTTGATTTGCTACTTTTCTTCTTATGTCGTTATAACATATTTCACAAGTTCTTGTTTCATTACTATAGAACTATTATTATAGGTCTACCCTTAGCATATTTTAATTTATTAGAATGCTACAGACCTACAGGGGCCGGATAGAAAGTGATAGAGGGCCGTATCCGGCCCGCGGTACGTAGTTTGGACGTCCCTGTGCTAGAGAGTTGAGACTGGGAAATAGATGGAGAGAAGAACAGGATCGAGTTAATTGGAGGAGGCTCCTTGAGGAGGCCAGGACTCAGGAATGAGTTGTTGCGTCAGTGATGATGATGATGATGATGATGATGATGATGCAGTACCTGCGTGATGGATATTTTAGTATTACTTTTTTGCCTGTATTAAAGATTTATAATGCCTAAAGTCGCCGTCACTGATTATGAGAATTTTTATTAAGTGAACATTGGTAATTGGATCTTCACCTAAAAATGAGTGGCGGAACCTCTGAACTGAACGTGTACGTGTGGTGAATGCTAACAGTGGATCGATGTGGCCCTTTTCATACGAACAAAGCGAAATACACATTAGGAAAGAGTTGGAAAGGGGTGGAGGAAATGAATTAAACAAGTAAGTTGTTAATTCCGAGAGTGAACTCAGGGAGAGATCCATTTACAGGGAGTGGCGATTCAGTGTTGTGGAGAAAATACAAATCTTCACCATTCTTTTACAAAGAAGCCATGTCTTTAAGAGGTTCCATATTTCTGCTACTGATTTATAAATAATAAAATGTACAACCAATAATAATAATAATAATAATAATAATAATAATAATAATAATAATAATAATAATAATAATAATAATAATAATAATAATAATAATAATAATAATAATAATAATAATAATAATAATAATAATAATAATAATAATAATCATCATCATCATCCTAAGGCGCGACAACTTCAAAGGTGAAAGTTTTGGTCTTCTGAACATTCCTCCTCCATGCCAATCTGTCTCTCGCCATATTCAAGTTAGTCACTTTCATTTTCTTTAGATAGTTCATTGTGTCATCCTCCCATCTTGTCTTCGGTCTTCCAACTGCTCTGCCACCTATATATTTCCATTTATAGACTTTCTTAACCAATCTCAGATCATTCATTCTTACTAAATGTCTCAGCCAACTAATTCTGAGTGTTCTTATATGATTTACGATATTTTGATTTTTTGATTAATTTGTTTAGTTCGTTATTTGTTTTGATTCTCCAACAATTATCATTTCCTCTATTGGGTCCAAATATTCGTCTTGGAATTTTCCTTTCAAAAATTAATAATTTCTGTTTTATTATTTCTTTTAGGACCCACATATCACTAGCATATGTAACTTCTGGTCTAATGAGTGTTTTGTATAACCTTATTTTTGCTGTTTTTGATATTAATTTGCTTTTAAATAAGGTTCTATTTGCAAAATATGCTTTACCAATCTTTCCTTAATTTCCTCTTCTAATGCATTATGTCCGTTTACTTTGGTACCTAGGTATTTAAATGATTCTACTGTGTTAATTTGCATGTATATAACAAATAATAGTAATATTATTTTCATCGACAATATGCCAATAATTTATTTTATCTGTTGAAGTTAAGACTGCAAGATGTACTTTTTACTTGTAAGTATTACTCCACCAAGAAGTCTGTGCTTGCAGAAAATAGTTAGCTAACATGCTGTCTTTCTCTTTATCTTCCTTACTATATTGCCACTTCCTGTCCTCTGTATATGTTCTTTGCCTGGCAGGTAGGGAGCTGACAAATGCTATGGATTTTAATGGTCCGTCCTTCTAGGCGGCCATTGGCAAAATGACTACTTTGACAACCCTGTTACTATTGGGGTTACGTGTAGGAATGGGCTGTCACATCTGATTACATGTTGCCACTTTTGATTTATTGTGAGGCTGCTAACGGAGAGATGATAAATACTGTGATTTTAAAAGATTCAACCGCTTAAGCGTTCCTTGCTTAAATGACTAATATGACAACCATGTTAAGATCTTTCACACGTGTTTAGTGATTCTCTGATCACACTTAAAATTAAACCATTTCAGTACGTGATCAGATGCACAGTCTTATCCTACATCCCTTTCACAGATTCAGTAGTTCGGCGACACTAGCGCTAAACTCTTCCCCTCAGCCCGTGCGGAGTTAACTTGGTGGTATAATAACTCACTGGCTCTATCGAACTGTAGGTCTCCATATATCCCTATCATGAGCTAATGTTTTCCAATCATTTCCTGTATAATATACTTCCCTCGTATCAAAGTTAATCTTATGCTCTCGTCTCATTTTTGGTTTATCAACTGGAAGTTTTCCCTCTGGTTTTCCTAAAAAGTTTCCATGATTTCTCTTTCATTTCCCATTCGCGCCACATGTCCTGCCTATCTCATTCTACGACTTGCAACTGTTATTATATCTCATCATATATGGCCTGAAAACCCATTTTGGGCCCTAGCCTTCCTCAGAATGTCCTTCCAGACTTCTCTATTTGCTGCTAAATTCTTCCAATTTATAATTTTACTAATTCTAATATCCTGCAAGACATCATCCTCCCATCTTAATTTTGGCCTTGCAACATTTCTGGTTTGTAATGGTTGTGCCATATAGATCTTTATAACAGTTTTATTATTGTCGATATATATATCAAATACGTATCAAATGTCTAACACAGGCCAGTCTATTAATTTTTATATACTTCACTAAATCAGGTCCCTTATATATTTCATCACAATGTCTGCTTCTTCTCCGAATATCATCTTATTTCACAAAATAACTCTTTATATCTGTTATTATATCTGGTTTCCTATAAAGAATTTAAGTTCAGCCATTTATTAAAAATTTCCCTCATTAAGTCTATTTAGTTTTATTGATGTTTACTTCCCTTCCCAGTTTCTTAGTGTTATTCAATATATTGTTCCGGTTCACGGATTTAAATTATAGCCTACAAACATTATTAATTATAACTTAACTAAATCACTGGCACATCGAACTCGAAGATTCATAGACGCACTGATATAAGTTCTCCATACATTCCAATTCAAGGCGAATGTTTTACAATCATCCATGTGGAATTTACCTTCGATTCATGGTTAGGCCTATTGTTATTCTCTCACTTCTTTAATAGCCAATCTCTGGGGTCTTACTCTCTGGTTTCCCTACAGAGTTTTGATACCCTTCTTCCATTCCCTATTCGCGACTCATGTCTTCCCATCACAGTCTACAAGACTTAACGATTCTTATCGCATCTGGTTTTCATGCACATCATGTAGCTGAAAGTTGTTTATTCTTCTCCTTCAACTGTCGGTTCGTCTCTATCTATAGTCAACATTTTTTCGCAGCATGGAGATGAGTGGACTGAAAGTCTAATTTACTCTGTTATGCCTTGTAGGACCGACACACCGAATTCTACTTTCGTGACCGCTACTTTTGGATTGGGCCCGTGGCCCCTTGGCTACTACTGCCTTCTCTTTTTATTGTTTAGACTCGGGATCATGAGGCAGTACCCTGGTGAGCCCACTCCCACTAGAATCCCCCCCACACACACAATCTCATGTTTTCTTTACCTGTAGATTAAAAACTCCAAGTGCGGCAGGCCTAGAAGGCCCTTGGACTTGGATTGCCAACCAAAAAAGTTTCTCCTTAACATGAGATGAAGTGAAAATCAATAAATAAGAATTCAAATGACATGAAGAGGAGAGAAGTGGGAATGGTGAGTATTGGTAAGATGATATTCAAAAAGGGAAAATTCTGAGAAAACCCCGAAAAATCTCATTGTGGCCCATCCCAATATCCCTCCGAAACCGCCAGGATTCCAATCCTGGAACCCATTTCTGACAGCCGCACGTCTAGACACGTGATTGATACAAAGGTAATTAATACTTAAAAAAATAAGATCATCTTCATCAGGATAACAGCCCAAGTTGGGCCTCGTCTGCTCGCACGAAACATCTTTATTTTTATTGCTGTATATTTCTTCCACCACTTACAAATGCAATATTCTTCACATCCTCAACAACTCCATCCGACCATTCAATCATTGGTCTTCCAACTGACCTCTTGTCATCTGGTTTTGATTGTATCAACCTCTTTGGCATCACGTTTGTATCCATGCTTTTTACATGTCTAGGCCATCTCAATCTACTTGTTTTTAATTGAAACTGCAATATCTGGTGATTTATAAAGCTGGTACAGTTCCGAGTAATATCTAATTCTTCAACCATTTGAATCCTGTAATGTGCCACATAATTTACATAATATTTTTCTTTCGAAAGTTTTATGTTTCATTATATCCAATTGTGACAACGTCCAGGTTTCACAACCAAACATCAATACAAGTTTAGTAAGTGTTTTGTATAAACGGCATTTAGTATCTAGAGTTATATACGGTACAGTAAAAGCTCCTTATTCGCGTTTGAATTATTCGCGGATTAAAAAATTGCGACACAGTTTCTGTATCCGTGACTAAAAATGTCTTTATTCACGGATCCAATCGGTATGTTAGAAGAATTAGTATCCTTTATTAACGCATCGGCAACATTTTTTACTGCAGTCACGTGCCAAGACGACTTTCACAAAGAGCGATTCAAATCAAATGGGTAAATAGATATCAAAATAAAACAAACCTTATTGTCATTGAGCCTAAAGTTCGTCGTTAAAAGCCACCGCAGCTGTATATCACGTGCCCCTATGTCCGTTGATAAATACCGCCCTCGCCATGATCGGTGATTTATTGTTTCAACTAGTCATTCGATGCAATAATTTTGATTGAATAACACGTGCCTCTTCTGCTTTGTTTCAATTCACAGCTGAATCTCAATCTGAATTGAAACACCTTTTAAACAGAAAAAAAAAACTAATTTCTTTAAGCCCTTGCTTAAGCCTGGCAGTATTAATTAATAGAAATTTATCAAAATCTCTCATTAATTGACTATATTTTGATAATTTTTATTTTATTTTGTAACATTGGAACGTATCCTCTATATGCCCATACAAATTACCAAATTCGCGGTTTCTATATTCGCGGCATATTTATGGAACATATCCCCCTTTTACTGCATAATACGAGATATCGAAACGGGTTTTACGTCATTGTAAGTCGGCCTTTCAACAGCAATCAATAGAAATATAAAAAGCCCTGAAGTATAAGGACCGGCGATGAAAATAACATAATGTGAGATAGCGATAAAGCAATACGAATCAATTTACTGGCAGAGAAAAAGAAGGTAATGTTATGGCCGGGTAATGAAGGTGTGCTTGCACGCAATGCAATGCCACACAAGAAGACAAATGTCACGTCACGAATCTGACGTCATCATTATCTAATTTCTGTCATTACCTACTTGATGATGGGTTTGCTTTGTCCATGTGAAGCTAGTAGGGCGACGTGTTGAGAGACATATCACGATCCATTAACTACAGAACTCGTTAATCAATAACAATTATTTTTAATAATAATAATAATAATAAAAAAATAATAATAACAATATTTTTTATTTAATAATAATAATCATCCTGTATCATGACAGCTGCCGCCGTCTTCCGGAAACCAAACGCCATTCCTCTCTGTCCATCCATTGATCTTCCTCCAATCCTCTGATATTCATAGCCGCTTATACATCTTCTATCCAAGTTTCCTTCGGTCTTCCTCTTTTCCTCCTTTCCATTGGGATCCATTCCATAACAATTTTAGACAATCTTTGCTCTGGCATTCTTTTGGCATGGCCATACCACTGTAATTTTTTTTATAATGTCTATGATGTCCGGCTCCTCTTGTACACCCATAATTTCCCTTATTTCTTTATTTCGTATTCTATCCATTCTAGATTTTCCAACTGATCTTCTTAAAAAATCCATTTCTGTACTTAAAACTATTTTCATTTCCCTGGTAGAAATTTGCCAAACTTCAGCACTGAACTATGGTTTAATATGTTTTTAATGTTCTATTTTTTAAAAATATTTTTGCTCCACCAAACAGAGTTTAAAGCATTTATTTGTGCGATTATATTTTTAATTTCCACTGTGTTATCACCTGAATGGTCTAATTTTGTTCCTAAATAAGTGCATTCGATACTAGGTTTTAGTTATTCTTCAATCTTGAAATTTATTTATTTTTTCCATTTCTTCTCCTATACACAGATATTTAGTTTTCTCTATATTTATATAAAGTCCCCCATTTTTCATATTCTTTTAGTTTTCTTGCTATATATTCTATGTCATTAATAATAATAATAATAATAATAATAATAATAATAATAATAATAATAATAATAATAATAATAATAATAATGATAATAATAATAATAATAATAACAGTAATAAACTGTATACTCTGTCCTCTGTGTGGGATACGGTTGCTCCCTACAAGTGTTAGTGTTTTAACCAAGCTAATTTAAAAACACTTATTTATCCATAGATATCAGCGAGTGATAGGGGGTCGGTTTGTCACCTCAGTGAGACACCTATTGGGCAACAAAAGTATTACTTGGATGGATAACGGTCCGTAAACTGTTCACAGAGGTCCCTTTATTCAGGTTTCCGTTTCTTTTATGAGCCTGAAAGTCTTCAGACTCGGGACCCATGGCTTAAAGTTACTTAAAGTTAAAGGACTTGCTCCGTGGATTTTTTCATCCTAAAAAATTAAACGATCACGGCCGGGTTTGACCCTCGAGACTAGTGGCAAGGAACATAACCACTAGACCACAGCGGCCGACGTTGGGAAATAAGCATAACTAAAAATTAGCTTGGATTAGAAACTTCAGCCAGCGAGCACCCAAGTATCCAAGAGGTTCATAGATAACCTATGAAAAAGACGCAATTTACTTATATTCATATTATACTAAAAACTGGATCTTCTTGGTGATAATAAAATTGTATCACACATCAATAAAACTCAAATCACCAAACTAAAATATTTGGTGATGTAGTAGTAGTAGTAGTAGTAGTAGTCCTTGTCACTCCACAGGGAAGCATAGGGCCTTGATAAAAGTTCGCCAACTCATTATATTGTTTAGAAATACCTTAATTTCATTCCAACTCATCCCTGCCTGTTCAGCTTCCTCTCTGGCCTAGGTCTTTCTCTTCACCTTTTCAATCCTTGGGGGTTCCAATCAATTGTCATGTTTGTGATGTTATCATTATCTCTTCTTAACACATAACCAATCCATTTCCATTTTCATCATCATCATCATCATCATCATCATCACTCCAGGGATTAGGCAATTGCCCGTTCCGACTTCATTTTATAAATTTAATTTCTTTACAAATTTCATTGTGATTCGTTCTTCTCCAAAGTTCTTTATTTGTTATAATCTCTGGCTACCATATACCTACTTATTATCCTAAGTATTATTATTATTATTATTATTATTATTATTATTATTATTATTATTATTATTATTATCCATCCATAGTAATTCTGCCCGAAGGCAGGTCCTTCGCTGTAATCATAGCATTTTCATGCCATGCTTGCAACTTTACTAGGGAATTGTAGGTGTGGTAGCTTCCCGCTGCTTTCCACACCGGTGAAGGATGATGATGATGATAATAATACGGATGGTGATGATAGTGATGGCCGTTATCGTATAAAATGTTGTTTACATTTGAAATTTACATTGCTACATTTAATATATTTTTAACTCTTTACAATTAGTATATTGTATATCTGTATTAGTCCACCGCTGTGGTCTCGCTGCCTTGGCATCATCCGAACAGTTTTTCTGGGTGAGGTTTATACCGGGGATTTTCCTCACCTATAAGACAAATGTCAGGAAAACTTTAAGGCCCAAACGGTCCCCGAAATCATATGGACATCATCATCATCATCATCATCATCATTCTTATCATTGTTATCATCATCATCATCCTTCACCGGTGTGGAAAGCAACGGGAAGCTATCACACCTACAATTCCCTAGTAAAGCTGCAAAGCATAGCATGGAAATACTATGATTGAAGTGAAAGACCTGCCCTCGGGCAGAATTACTATGGATGGATGGCTATCTATATTGTCAAATATTTATTTGTATTTGTGCTGGTAGGGTGGAAGAGAAGACCTTATGGCCTTAATTCTGCCAGAATAAATAAATTATTTTTTTGATTGCGGATGAGCCCATGTAGGACTACGCAAAGTACTTAGAGGCGTTTCCTTTGAGCCCAAATTTCTTTCATTCTTTTGCTATGAGCTTGTTTTCTATCATCTGTCCAAGTTGTTCCAGTTTTTTTCTTCGGTTTGTCCTCTTGGTCAACTTGCCACTTATTCACCTTAATTCTAAATATATCTCTGTTTGGGATATCTTCTTTAGTAATTCCAGCCAATTTTAAGTCCTTTTTGACTTCATCAATCCACTTCATAGTATCCACTGGAGCTTTACTTCTATTTTCGTAGAATTCCATTATCTGTTTTGTAAGCCTATTTGAGTTCATTCGTTTAATTTGGCCATAACATTTTAACCTCCGTTTTCTAATATCACTATGAATGTCTGTATATATTTTTATTTCCTTTTTACTTCTGAGTCTAAATGCTTCACCTATGACTTGTGGACCTAAAACTTTTCTTATAATTTTGCATTCTTTTTTCACTATATTTTCGATATTTTTTTCTGTTCAAATTTAATGTATCTGCTCCATAGAGGCATTCTGGTTTAATTACAGTGTTATAGTGTCGTAATTTTGTATGTAAAGATATGCATTTTTTATTATAAGTGTTGTGAGTAAGCCGAAATGCTATTTCCATTTTTTGGCATCTACTTTTATTGGCTTTAGTTTCAATTCCATTTTCCTGAATTATTTCACCAAGATATTTAAATTGTGAAACTCGTTTAATTTTTCCATATTTGGTTTCCAGGTATTTTGGTGCTTGTTTATTGCATGAAATATATTCAGTTTTTTCAAAAGAAATCTGCAGACCTACTTTCTCTGCAATATCATTTAATAATTCAATCTGTTTTTGTGCTGTTACAACATCATGGGTTAAGATTGCTAGATCATCAGCATATGCTAGGCAATCAATCTTCAATTTTCCTCTTCCTAATATGATTGTTTGATTACATTTAAAAATTGTTTTCTGTTTACGCCATTCTTGTATTACTCTATCAAGAAGACAATTGAAGAGTAGTGGAGAAAGTCCATCTCCTTGTCTTACTCCTGTCTTAATTTCAAAGGATTCA
Organism: Diploptera punctata; assembly: GCA_030220185.1. Lineage (NCBI taxonomy): Eukaryota > Metazoa > Arthropoda > Insecta > Blattodea > Blaberidae > Diploptera > Diploptera punctata. The sequence goes on from JASPKZ010001574.1 coordinate 2,442,003, forward strand.
GAAATTTCCCCCATGAATTTAACTTTAGCCCTTGTATCTGTTAGTGTCTGTCTAATAAGTGCAAGAGTTTTACGGTCTAAACCTTGTTCTTTCAATATTTCAAATAGTGATTCTCGATCAACCGAATCGTAAGCTTTTTAAAGTCAACAAATATACACACTAAATCATTGCTACAAATTCTCTGGTGTCTAAGGATTAGCTTAAGGTTCAGGATTTGTTCTGGACATGATCTGCCTGGTCTGAATCCTGCTTGATATTCTCCTATATTCGGTTCTAGTTGCCGTTTCGCTCTGTCTAGCAGACATTTAAAAATGTTCTCCAATTCATGCAGTTTTCCTGCTCGCAAGAGGGAATTTATGTTTAACGTTCCGAAAAAGGTTTTGGTTTTTGGGCGTAGTTGACCAGAGTTCTCCGATACCCTCTGTTTGCGTGTTTGGCCACACTCCCCAGAATCCGACAGCCTTGTTGTTAACAGCAGTGGATTGGTTACCACCTGGGGTAAAAAATGGTTTCCTTTCACGCTTCATAGTACTTAGTTATCACAACGTTTGGACCAACATCCAGTTTCATAGGACTGGAGTGGTTAGTTCCAGAACCGGTTCATCCGCCCTCTCTGCCGTTGGGAAAAAATCCTCTTCCGCCGTCGAAGCCGTTGACCTCCTCAGTTGATCCGCGAGTGCTATTTGGCAAGGCCTTGTTCGCACCTGTCCTGTATATCCACAGGATCTTCCCCTATCAGCCATTGGGACGCGCCGTGTCGGGGTTAAGGACTCCATCCTAGTGTCTTACATGAGGTTAAGTCTAGCCCTCACTTAATTCAGAACCAAACCCCCATGTAAGCTAACCAGGCACGGAAATAAATTATTATTATTATTATTATTATTATTATTATTATTATTATTATTATTATTACCTAAGATATTTTTCGGGTAACGGTTTACAAAAAATTGCAATTCCTTTCCTATTTATTTTGTAGCCTTCCAAGTTTCACAGCTGTATAATAAAATCGATTTCACATTTTAATTAAATAATCTAAGTTTAAGTCTTAAGGAGATTTATTGATAATGTAATACAACTATATTCAAATTACAAAATTCTAGCTTCACATACACAATATAATGACGATAATGATGATGTCATTGTGAGAATAGCTTTACTTTGTGCAGGAAGACCACCGGTCGTGATGTTCTTCAGTGGGAGTCCTGCAGCCTCTTGGCATCATATTATTTTTTATTAATTACATTCACTTCGCTACACATGTACATTCACTTTTATGTTACATTTTTTATTAATTTGTTTTTAACAACTTCTGACCATTAAACCTTTTTATAAGTCATATCAGCAATTTAATTAAATATTATTTTGTAAACCACTTACGTTCGTCCTGGTTTTTTATACTAGAATATACAGAGTGGTTCTGTATCATCATCACCACAACAACCCTGGATGGGTCAAGGCTTCCTTCAGAATATTTCTCCAGGTTTCTCTAACTCTAGTAATCGTCCACAAATTTGACATTCTGTAGTACTCCAACCAAACTAATTAACTAACTCACTGGCACTATCGAACCCGCAGGTTCATGGCCGCGCGTACATAAGCTCTCCATGCATCCCTATCCTGAACTAATGTTTTCCAATCATTCCCTCAAATCATAGTTAATGTTATTCTCCCACCTCATTCCAAGCCTACTAACTGGGCGTTTTCCTTCCGGTGTTCCTACAAGAAGCTTCCATGCACGTTTTTCATTTCCAATTCGTGCCACATACCCTGCCTTTCACAGTCTATGAGACTTAACTATTTTTATTATCCTATAAAGATCATGTAGGTCACTGTTATCTAGTCTTCTCCATTCACTTGTACTCCAACCAACCAACTCAAAAATGGTCTTCCAGTTCTCAGTCTTCCTACTGGTTTACCATCTACATATCCTCAAATCATTAACACTTTTTCTTGCCATAGGTCGCTGTTATTTGATCGGTCCAGTTAATTCTGTATAGGCTTCTCATCAGTGTTTTTTTTACAGGATAGGATTGTCAATCCTAAACCCAACCCTAAATCTTATCCGCTCTTAGAGCGATCCTAACATAAGCAAATGCCAATTGTATCCTTCCGCCATTCCCCGCTACAAGTACTTTCAAATTGACAGGGAGCACATGTGAAGTATGTAAGACATGTGATCGTTGGATGGGATATATTACAAGAAAGCTGGTGAGATTTTTCACCGAACTTGTGAAATACATTTAGAATAAATGTTATTGATTATATACAAGGTTTGCCAGATTTGTGTTTTAAAAATTTAGGTGGCGACACAGCAACAGAAGACTCGACACCTTCAGCTATTTTGTTCTACATTGGAATCGACTGAAGCATGACTCAAATGCAACATCCATATGTAATGAACTATTTTAAGTTGATTGGATATATTTTAGAATATTTTCTACGTTTTGAACATCATTACTTTAATTCACGAAGAATAACAAGTATATTCAGAGGACATATTTTTAATTTAATGAAGGGGACTACTTTTTCGTGTGGTTATTGGTTGTACATTGTACGTCTATGTCCATAACCAATGAAAAGCGAGCAGGTTACATGCTTTGTTTTGATGAGGATCACTTTAAGAGCATCCATCCATAGTAATTCTACCCGAGGGCAGGTCTTTCACTGCAATGATAGCATTTTCATGCTATGCTTTGGAGCTTTACTAGGGAATTGTAGGTGTGGTAGCTTCCCGTTGCTTTCCACACCGATGAAGGATGATGATGATGGTGGCTATATGATTTCGGGGACCGTTTGGGCCTTAAAGTTTTCCTGACATTTGTCTTACAGGTGAGGAAAACCCTGAGAAAAACCTCACCCAGAAAAACTGCCCCGACCGGGGATCGAACCCGGACCCGCTGCGTGACAAGGCAGCACGCTACCTCGAGACTACAGCGGTGGACTTTAAGAGCATATAGCCTTTAATCTGGAGAAGCAGGTCATTTGATTTTGGGGTTTCTGTCCCTTAGATCAGTCGCTTTCACTGCAGCTCTAGAGTCTGATCTACCCTTTGCTTTTATGTCGGGGTGAGCTCCTTTAGCCTTTGAAGATCCCTCTTCACTGCAAGGCAGCGGTTCTCTCTAAACTCTAGGGGGAAGAGTTGCCTCTTCCGCCTTCAATGCCGTATCGTAGGTCTTCTACTCCGCCATAAACGCCGTTGAGATCTTCACCGTAACCCTGGATAGGAATCCTCACAGGGTACTATCATTCGGGCCAACTGAACCGTGTTTTTTTAAGAGGCATTACTCCTCTATATTGGGCGCGCCGTAGCATAGTGGTTAAGGCACTACACTACAATCCGGAAGGTCGAGGGTTCGAGTCCCGGTGGGGTCAGGATTTTTAAATTGATCCAAAAATTTCAGCGGCACTATGGGGGAGACTCAGCCTCTAACGGAAATGAGTAACAGACGCTTGTTCTGTGGGTAAAGACGGCCGCCATGCAAGGCTGACAACCCGGCTGACATCAAGTGCCGATTGTCCAGAAAAATGCTACCCTTAACATCCTATACCACAAGGGGCTCCTGAGGCCTGTAGTGGGATACATTTACCATTTTACTACTCTATATTAGAAATATTCTGACTGGTCGAGATATCTAATGAAAACCAAGCGAAAACCAGTTGAACTTGAAATTTGGCATAGGAAGTGAGTATGGCTATGACATAGGCTACACTTCGCCGACCTCCAGATGACCCCGCCAGAATGGCATTGGATTGGAATCCACAGAGCAGCAGGGGAATTGACAGACCCAAGATAACATGGAAACGAACTTTTCTTACAGAAGCTAAAAAGACGAGGAAGACTTGGAATGAGATCAAGGTGCTGACCAAGAATAGAGTCAGATGGAGAAGTTTTCTGAGAGCCGTATGTTTCACGCAGGAATGATAGGAATTTTCATTTGATTGATTGTTACTCCTGTCACTTTCCTCTTGGTTCTGGCTTGTGACAGATAGAGCATGGGTTCCACATAAGTCCAGGTTGGCGAAGTTAGTGATTCTGTAAAAGCGTGCAAAATTAGACAGGACATGGGGGAGGGTACTCCACTGAACAATTTGAGGTAGAGAATCTAGGATCTGAGAAGCCAGCTTAAAGATATGTAGGAGTAAACTTGTGTTTTACATTATTGTCTGGTCTTTTTATTTTCATTACTTATCAATTACCTGCAAGTACTATCATTGACACAATTATTAACATACCATTTTGTATCTTACAACAATTGCTCAAAGTGACCGCCACCAACCTCAATGCAAGCATGCCATCAATATACAAGATTCTTCCGCACTCTAGTGTGTCTTCTGTAGCGAATAATTGACCCCTAATCTAGTATAGTGATTAATAAATACGATTAATCAATGAACAAAGAATGAACTAATGATAAAATACAAAGTAACTTAAGTAAATATCTTACTGGTAAAAGTTCCCACAAGGAGTGGTAGGAAAACCTAAGTAACAAGTGGTCATAAATATGTAGCTCCCCAAATTAGACCTGAAATTCTTAAGCTGGGTCTAGCTTGAAAAATCACGTTAGGGAGAAAACTTCATACTTCAAAATTTACAACGGCGGAAAGTCCCGACTGTAAACACGCAGGCTAGCCGTGAGAATAAATTAGAAATAGGTGGGAGTTTAATAAAAATATTTATGCCCCTAGGACACATGTGATTGAATATTCTAACCAATCAAAATCAGAGTTAGGGTGTACGACCATATATGGGAATAAAGGGTCCTGACTTCGATGCGAAACGCACGAGGACAAATTAACTTAATTACACTACACAGTTCGTGGAGAGAAGATCTAAATTATATTGTTAGAATGTCTCGGAACAACAATTCATAAATCATTTGCTAGCTTGAGTCCTCATAAGTTTGAGATATCGAACGCCAGTGACAGAAAAGTTTTATCCTTACAGTGTAAAGTGCATTTAAATTGACAGAGAAGAGAAATAAAGTAATTTAAATAATTAACTATTGTCTGTTCGCACGCAATTCTTCTTCCGACCCCCCTTCTGTATATTCCGCTCGCCCCGAGTTCTTATTCGTAGAAATTCAAGCCAGTCTAAAAAAAATGTCTCTTATGCATTGTATACAAACCTCCAAAAATTGGGCACCTTTCGGATCTAGAAAACGCTCTGAACGATTCATTGCCTCATTATGAACACGTTATTGTCGCAGGCGATTTTAATACAAATCTTCTTCAGACTGACTCACCAGCCATACAACTTAAAAATATGTTCCAAAGCTTAAATATGACAATTGTTCCTTTCTCTGCCACACATCATACTGCTAATACCGACACTCTACTAGACTTAATAGTGACTACACATCCACAGAAAGTACTGTCATATGGACAAATTCCTGCTCCCGGCATATCTGCTCATGACATTGTATTCGTAGAATACTCACTCCAATGTCCTAAAAGACGCTCTAAATTGATTACGTACAGAAATTTACAAAACATAGACGATACTAAACTAAAATCAGACGCTTTAGAACTACCTTGGTACACAATATGGAATCTTAGATCAGTTGATGAAAAAGTAGACACATTTAATACACTGATATTACAACTATATGATAGACATGCACCAGTAAAAACCCGACGATTTTCCCGCCCCCCTGCACCCTGGATGAATGACTCAATACGTGAACTTATGTCAAAACGAGACAAAGCATACCGAACATACAGACGACATAAAAATGACGAGAACTGGCAACTGTACAAACAACTTAGAAACACAACTACACAAACTATACGCAATGCCAAACTACGACACGCCCACAGTATAATCGGACCTGAAATAAGTGCACGGGACACTTGGCGAAATCTCCGTGCAATGGGACTTAGACAGTTGAATCCCTCAACTGACTCTATAGACATTTCTGTAGATGACTTAAATGAACATTTTACCTCAATACCCATGACACCTCCAGACAACAAGACTAAAACAGACATTCTTAAAGACTTATCCCCATCCCCCCATATAGGAAGAGATAAATTTCACTTTAACGACATTTCGCCTATAGACGTTAAAAAAGCACTCAAGCGGGATTAAATCCAATGCACAAGGAACAGATAACATCAGCATTTTAATGCTAAATAAAATCATTGACATTATACTACCCACAGTGACTCATATTTTTAATGCTTCCCTTATAACTTCTATCTTCCCTACTGTATGGAAACAGTCTAGAGTTCGGCCTATACCAAAAATAAGTACACCTGCTAACTGTAATGACTACCGACCGATTAGCATCCTTCCGACATTATCTAAAGCCCTGGAACATATTGTACATAAGCAAATGACTGAATATCTCCAAGAAAATCACCTCCTTGATCCTTATCAATCCGGCTTTAGATCTGGTCATAGCACAACCACAGCTTTGCTAAAAATTACTGAAGATATTCGTGAAGCCGTGGACAGACGTCAATTGACTCCTTTAACCTTACTTGACTTCAGCAAAGCTTTTGACACAGTAGACCACGACTTACTTATGATAAAGCTCAAGCACCTACACTTGTCTGACAGCGCTGTATCCTGGTTCGACTCATACCTGCACGGTCGTCAACAATACGTTTCATTAAACTCTAGATCTTCGTCTTGGCGCAACGTGCCGGCTGGAGTCCCCCAGGGCAGTGTTCTCGGACCTCTTCTTTTCTCAATCTACATAAATGACTTGCCAACTGTACTAAAGCACTGCCGTTATCACCTCTACGCTGATGATCTCCAAATTTACCTACATTCACCTCCTCATTCTCTCTATAACAGCTTGACAAAAATGAATGACGATCTCATATCCATCTTTAACTGGTCTTCAAGTATCGGTCTAAATCTAAATCCTAACAAGTCACAAGTAATTCTAATGGGACAACAAAGACTGCTTACAACCTTTGACATATCTACACTTCCAAACATTACTATAAATAATATAATTATCCCTTATTCTTCTTCAGTAATAGATCTTGGACTACATCTAGACGCAAATTTAACCTGGCAAACACAAGTGAAACACATATGTAAAAAGACTTTCTCCATCTTACATTATCTTAGACGTTTAAAGAATTTTCTCCCAGTTTCGTTAAAACAAATCCTTGTGCAGAATCTTGTGTTACCACACTTCGATTATTGTGACATTATATATAATGATCTAAACTATGACTTGTCGCAGAGACTGCAGCGTGTTCATAATGCTTGCGTTCGATTCATTTTCAATATCCGCCGTTATGACCATATTTCCGAACACTTTAATAACCTCTCTTGGCTCCGTCTTACTGACAGACGTAAATTGCACTCTCTTTCACTACTTTTCAAGCTTCTGAATTCCTACATCCCTACTTACCTGGCGTCCAGATTTGAGAAGTTATCCTCTTACCACAATATTGACACTAGATCACAAGATAGCAGTCTGCTAACAATTCCTCTTCATAGCACTTCCTCCTATTCTACTTCCTTCACAGTAGCCTCTGCCCGCTCCTGGAATCTCCTTCCTCAAGATATCAGGGGTTGCCGCACACTTGGTACCTTTAAGTCACGCTTATACAGTTACCTGTTGTCTAATAATTAATTTTTCTCTATTTATTTAATTTTATACTATGTCATTAATCTTTTCCTCGTTTTTTTATATATATTGTACATATTATATATTTAATTCGTTAAATTTAGAGTAAATCAAAATACATTATAAATATTAATTGTATTGTATTCATAACTTGTAATCGTTTATATATATATATATATATATATATATATATATATATATATATATATATATTGTAATTTAGATTTAAGACTATTTTTTCTTTTGTATTTTTTTAAACCTGGTTGAGTGGTAGACAAGGCCTTAATGCCTTAACTCTGCCAGGTAAAATAAAGCTATTATTATTATTATTATTATTATTATTATTATTATTATTATTATTATTATTATAATTATTATTATATGAGACAAGAATCTCAATGCTCGCCCTGAAACAACATGAACCGACTAGCTACCGAGGTATGGCAATTAACAATTAATTACAATTACAACAGTGAACTTAGTGACAATTAACAGCCTTTAAAATACTGTCCCACTTCTTATTAACCCATTAATTTTATTATATTTTTGTAGTAATTTTGAAATTTTATAAAGTACAGATGAATATAAAATACCTTAGAAGCAGTGTTAGGGTCTTAAACCCGAACCTATCACTATTAACCTAAGGGAAAGAGAGAGCGAGGGAGGGAGAGAGAGAGAGAGAGAGAGAGAGAGAGAGAGAGAGAGAGAGAGGAGAGAGAGAGAGGAGAGAGAGAGAGAGAGAGTGTTGATTATTATAAAAAAAATCAAAGAGAATTTGACCTAAGATAGGTTACGATGAAACACTCTCAGCAGGAGTCCAGGAAAATACAAACACTAGAGGCCTCTGAAGTGTTACAATGTAGAATTGCCCAAGTTAATGAAGTGGTCAAAGGCGATGCAATTGCTTACAAGAAAGTCGTGCCTGACAATATCAATGTATACATTTGTGTTAATTTACAGACGGAGGAGTGGAGGTTGTTTCTTTATCAGGGAATCTGGTAGGTCCTATTCAACAACACCAAGGTTGTTTTATTCTTCTACTCCAAGTTGCAAGTGAAAACAAAAGAGTAGTGAAAGTTCTCACATATTCAAACCTCACACTTTGTGCTCATTCATTCATCAATGTCGGAGAGCATGAAAATGACTCAGCACTGCTTCCTTTTCTTTAAGCCTTTAATTCTTTTATACATTACAAATCTTCTTGGCCACCCAATGTTGAAAATAATAAATTTTAACTTTTATTTCCGCTAGATTTATTGAGGTATTACGTAAGGTTTTATAATTTCACCTCAAAGGAACTCCGGAGTTGTAAAATGATTTAAGCTCAAGCAATAGGTGTGGTCTCTAATTTATAGATTTCTTTTAAAGCATAACAAAAACTTGTGTTGTTGAGATATATATTTATAGGCCCTTTAATGTCGGATGTGGTGGTCTACTGGTTATTATCCCTACCTCTAGTCCCGAGGGTGGCGGGTTCAAACTCTGCCTGGGTAGATAGATTTTTTAGGATGAAAAAAATCCAAACAACATATCCTCTGGGAGGGACTTCAAGCCGTGGGTCCCGAGTCTGGAGATTTTCAGGCTCGTAAAATATCCTTAAGACTGAAAAAAGTGACCATAAAAAAGTTAAACTTACACGAATGTGTCTAAATGGCACAAAGAGTAGGTTGCGTGTAAGCAACAGTTTTCTGATGCTTTTGAAATTCACGCTGACTTAAAACCAGGAGCTGCACTATCTCCTCTACTATTCAATTTTATACCAGAGTATGATATCAAAACTTTAGATGATGAAGAAGGCCTACAACTCTATGATATTAATAGGCTGTTAGTTTATGCTGATGACACTATTATTGGGCGATAGCGAGGAGTTACAAAGGGACAACACTCAAACTCTATTGAGCAACACTAAGAAATTAGGACTGGAAGTAAACATCAATAAAACTAAATATATGTTCACACATAGAAATGCATTATATAATGGAAATTGACAGCTAATGAGGGAAATTTTGAAGGACTAGCTGAATTAAAAAATCTAGGAACAATAATTACTAAAAGGAATGAGATGCACAAAGAAATTAAACGTAGGCTAAATTCTGAAAATAAATGATGTTATGCATTACAGAGACTCTTGACGCGCCAACTCCTTTCAAAAACTTTAAACTGAAAATATATAAAACTGTTATTCTACCAGTTATATTATATGGATGCGAAACATGGACTATTACTTTAAGGGAGGAAAGGAGATTACGAGTATTTGAGAATAAAGTTCTTAGGATATTTTTTTTTTGGCCAGAGAGAGATGAACAGACAGGTGAATGGGGAAGACTACATAACAGTTAGCTACATGATCTTTATAAAAAGTCAAATATAATATGAACAGTTAAGTCTCGTAGACTGCAAAGGGCAGGACATGTGGCACGAATGATGAATCAAAGAGGTGCATGGAAGCTTATTTTAGGAAATCCAGAGAGAAGACGCCCGTTGGTACAATAGAAATGAGGTAGGAGAATAACATGATTTGAGGGAAGTAGATTATACAGGGATGTTGAAAAACAGCTCAGGATAAGGATGTATGGAGAGCTCATGTCCTCGTGGCCATGAACCTACAGGTTAGATAGTCAATGAGTTAGTTAGTTTCATCATCGAAGTAATACCTTGGTTGCTTACTATATGTTTCATTGTGTCGGTATTCTGAGCTCATTCCATTTATGACACTTGTAGGGAAATAAGCGTAACCCATTTAGCTGGTGTCTAAAAACTCTTGTACACCGCTGTGGTCTCGAGATAGTGTACTACCTTGTCACGCAGCGGGCCCGGGTTCCATTCCCGGTCGGGAAAGGCTCCTGGGTGAGAGTTTTTCGGGGTTTTCCCTCGCCTGTAAGACAAATGTGAGGACGCTTAAGGGCAAAAGTCCCCGAAAATCATCCGGCCATCATCATCATCATCATCATCTTTCACCGGTGTGGAAAGCAACAGGAAGCTACCACACCTATAATTCCCTAGTAATGCTGCAAAGCATAGAATGAAAATGCTATGATTGCAGTGAAGGCCTGCCCTCCGGTAGAACACTATAGAATAGAAACTCTTAACGAAGGATCGGCTATGTATTTAGTTCAGTTCCTGCTTCTGTTGCCCTATTTGAGGGGTATATGTTATATGGTGCGGTAAGAGCAGAGGCCGAGTTGCAGGTACTGCCAGCAACTATATTCAGTTTTAAAAACATAATAGTTACTACACGTTGAATTTTTTATCTACTGGTTCTGTGTTTGTGATTACTCATGTTTTCTCGTATGTTTGGAGTGTTCATTATAGAATAGTGTTGTTTTTATAACAATTTATTGTGTTATTATTATTATTATTATTATTATTATTATTATTATTATTAAGAAATCATATGACCATCATCATCATCATCATCCTTCACCGCTGTGGAAAGCAACGGGAAGCTACCACACCTACAATTCCCTAGTAAAGCTGCAAGCATAGCCTGCAAATGCTATGATTGCAGTGAAAGACCTGCCCTCGGGCAAAATTAATATGGATGGATGGGTTAAGAAAATATTTTTTTGCATGGCTATACCTCCCTCCCCCACTCGGCAATATTCTCTCCTGCCACATGCCTTAGTATTTACCAAGACGGCTACAGTTACAGAACTGGACTATAGATTCAAAGGATTGTAAAGCCATAAGTAAGTAAGTTGTCTCGGAGGTGGCCCTCGGATTGAGCTGGACCCTCTATGTCTTTGTGTGATCAAAAAAATAAGCGTGTGATCCACAGTTAAAAATGCTCCCCCAACAGGCGGTGTCTCTTTAAGGGCGGTTGGCGTGGGACATGTAAAAGAGAGGTTAAACTTAGTTAAAGAGAGAGATTATTAATGTGCATAATAAGGCTCTGCTATCACCATGCATGTATGATGCTGATTTTCCAGGTCTCATGTGTATGAATAAGATTCGCTAAACATGTTAGGAACGTTGCTTTGTGACTGTGTATAGAAAACAGGAGAGAGCGGATTGACGTCGAGTTTCTGACACAACTCAGAACGTGTTCTGTTATGAATGAAGGAAGTGATTCATCCATCAGGTACTACCAACCTTGAATTAATTCAATTTGCAAATTCAAACCGACATGCTTCCTTCCCCTACCATAATTTCAGCATAAAACAATTTGGAATGCATTTGTTTTCATTTAATGACATCATGTAGCTATTTTTATCTATCTTTAATTACATTGTTGAACAATGTAAGTGTATTCTTATAGTCATCACTAGGGCAAGAATTTTAATGCACTTAAAGTTAAGATTGTAACACAGGTAGTGTATATTATTCAACTGTTTGTATGTGATACCAAGACAAAAGACAGTCAGAATTCTAAGTTTTCATTTTATTATTCAACTGTTTGTATGTGAAAGCAAGACAAAAGGTCAGTGGCGTGCATTCAACCCCAGCTACCCCAGCACTCCTGGGGTAATTAGTATATTAATAATTTCGGATTAAAATAAAATATTTTTTTTCCTTTTATGACATTTTTAGATCTTGAAAAGGCATTTGACAAAGTTAACAAACATAAATTGTGGAGTATAATGAAACAGAGAGGCTTTCCTCAGCACTTAATAACTGCAATAAAAAGTATATATGTAGAAAATAAAATAATAGTAGAAACCGGGGTAAAAATAAAAGAATATAACAGCAACAATAAATAGAGTTGTAAGACAGGGATGTCCGCTTTCACCCTCCTTCTTTAATATTATATATATATATATATATATATATATATATATATATGGTATGATAAGAAAAATAAATGCCTGGACGGGATTTGAACCCGGATCTCTGAGTCTGTACCTCAGCGTGATATCCATTACACTACCAGGCGAATCCAATTCAAACACTTATTTTTCTTATATATGTATTATACTCTCCATTATTACTAGATGTCGCGAGAACACTGTCTTCACTGCCATCTAGTAGCTGACTATATCAAGTAAGCAAATTAAAGAGAATATTTATTTTATAAATGTAAATATATTTTATAAATATAAATATAAAATAAATATTCTCTTTAATTTGTTTACTTGATATAGTCAGCTACTAGATGGCAGTGAAGACAGTGTTCTCGCGACATCTAGTAATAATGGAGAGTATAATACATATATAAGAAAAATAAGTGTTAGAATTGGATTCGCCTGGTAGTGTAATGTATATCACGCTGAGGTACAGACTCAGAGATCCGGGTTCGAATCCCGTCCAGGCATTTATTTTTCTTATCATACCATATTAAGCTTGCATTGCTCAATGTTAAACATTTAATTATAACATCGATAAAGCGTCACTGCTATAAAGTAAAAAATATTCTCTTTATTTTGCTTACTTGATATAGTCAGCTACTAGATGGCAGTGAAGACAGTGTTCTCGCGACATTTAGTAATAATGGAGAGTATAATACATATATAAGAAAAATAAGTGTTTGAATTGGATTCGTCTGGTAGTGTAATGGATATCACGCTGAGGTACAGACTCAGAGATCCGGGTTCGAATCCCGTCCAGGCATTTATTTTTCTTATCATACCATATTAAGCTTGCATTGCTCAATGTTAAACATTTAATTATAACATTATATATATATATATATATATATATATATAATTGGCAGATACATTTAGACTCACATTTCAAAATAAGAAATAAGATCTTAGACACCTTACTTTTTGCAGATGACCAAGTTCTAATATTTAGCTCAGACGGTGGTCTACAGAAATCATTCTTTCAATTAAATGCCATTAAACAGAATTATAATTTCAAAATATCAATAAGTAAAACGAAGATCTTAGCTTTTAAGGGATCAGATACCATAAGAGCTAAAATAATTCTGGAGGGGAAACCCATTGAACAAGTGAGCCGTTTTAACTACCTGGGTTATGAAATCTCCAATTTTAAAAATGAAGATCTTTTTAACAAACTTAATAAATTTAATTATATGTGGTACAATTAAAATAATATTTAAAAATACGAGAAAGGAAACAAAACTAAAATTTTATAAAGCAATGGCAGTTCCCTTACTATTGTATGGTAGTGAATTTTGGGTTTTAACTAAAAGAGAAGAGAAAATCGTAGAAGCAGCTGAAATGAGATTTCTGAGAAGTGTGGCTGGCTGAAAACTTCTAGATAAAAGAAGTGAAGATATTAGAAATGAACCATATATTTTTAAACTTTTAGATAAAATAAAAGAATCTAGAATAAAACTGGAAATACCATGTTCAAAGAATGAAAGATTATACTTAATTACGAACCAAAAAAGAGACAGGAATGTTGGCAGATCGAAAAAGAGATGGATTCAACTTTTTGAATGAGAATATATGAGACCGGAACAAGCCACTTGGGCTTAATCCGTGATTGTTGATGATGATATTTTTGCCAAATTTCATTCAAATCAATTATCCTTGAATATCAAAAAATAAAAAATAAATAATAGTTTTAAAAAACTAAAACAACACGCTTTATTAGATAACCGAACTAAAAAATGAAAAATAATTTTAATTTCCAACACGCTTGGGATAAAATTAAAGTGGTCAATAAAAAGATCATCTCCAACACATATAGAATAAAACTAGAGTTATCAACAAAAAAGAAAATCATTTTACCATCAAAAGCGTGGGGTGCTCTATATCGGTTAATATATTTGATAATAAACAGATATTGGTAAAAGCAAAGTCTCTCTCTAAGAAGAAAATATAAAAATCATAAAAAAAAGCACTCCACGCTTTTGATGGTAAAATTATTTTCTTTTTGTTGATAACTCTAGTTTTATTCTATATGTTTTGGAGATGATTTTTTTGTTGACCACTTAATTTTATATCAAGCGTGTTGGAAATTAAAATTATTTTTTATTTTTTTATTTTTTAGTTTTAATATTTTACAGAATAAGATAAAAATGTAAATATCTTTAAATTCGATATTATTGTAGTATGAGCTAAAAGTAATACTCTTCTAAAAAAAGTCGTTGCAGCCGGATTTGAACCAACGACCTACGGATTACTGAATTTATAAACCACTAGAGTTTACCGCTCTACAAACTGAGCTTTTACAACGATCGACTAAAAAGTCGACAAGTCCGCAACCTATTATACACGTTTTCATTTTTTTGATTTTCTGATAATTCTGGCCAGGATTTTAGAAACAAAATATGAAATTATTGTATTGTCATGGGTCCTTTACAAGTATGCAAAGTTTCAGGTCGATCCAATGTTTCTAAGTGGGTAAAAATCGTGTTCAAAGATTCCGTTACATAGATACATAGACACCTTTTTTCTGATGATTCTGGCCAGGATTTTAGAACATATATCACATTTTGTATTGTCACGAGTCCTTTACAAGTATACAAAGTTTCAAGTCGATCCAATGTTTCTAAGTGGATGAAAATCGATTCAAAGATTCCGTTACATGTATACAAAGACACTTATTTTGATTTTCTGATGATTTGGCCAGGGTTTTAAAAAAAATGAAATTATTGTATTGTCACGGGCCCTTTACAAGTATACAAAGTTTCAAGTCGATCCAATGATTTTAAGTGAGTGAAAATCGCGTTGAAAAATTCCGTTACACATATATATATATATATATATATATATAGATAGAAGATAGATAGATAGATAGATAGATAGATGGATAGATAGATAGATAGATAGATAGATAGATAGATAGATAGATACAGGTCAAGCTAATATAAAGCGTGTAAAAAATATCCCACCGCGCCAGCAGACAATCGCATTCGGTTTGTCGGAGCCTTGTGCCTATTCACATAATCTCCATAGAGGAATCCTTTATGTTATTCCCACCAACACCAGTTATTTCGCTGCAGATAAATTAGCGATAACCCACTAAATGAATCTATCTGCTACGTCCAGTGATAGCCCACAATAGACCAGCGATAACCCGCTATACGAAGCTTATGTCTTATTCCATCGATTTTTTATTCAACACCAACTAGCTGAACCCAGAAATGCCACAATTCGAATAAGTATACACAAGGTCGAATGACATTTCGACTTATCGATTCATGAATCATTCATTTGACTAAGAAACGTGATTGGCTGATTTGGAAAGTGCCAATTTCACAATAATATAATTTTTAGAAATACATTTTTTAAATTTACAATATTCAATTTTAGTTATAAAAAATAAAAATAAAATTATGCGGTACGTTAGCTATAGCAATCTGTTAATTTATGAAGCTTTATGTATATTATATAACCGAATAACAATAATTTAATTATTAGGAACGTGTATATATCATTTGTGGAAAGCAACAGTTGAATTTAATATAAGCACTGAGTTCGTTAAAATGCGTTAGTAATACTTTTTCATGTGTTACTGATAAATGCGATTTGTCAATTTAGTAAAAATGAATGTGACTATATAATTTATAATTTACATACTAGATCATTTTCGTGCAGACCTATCAATGAGGAAAATTACCTCGTACAACAAGGTAGGCTTTTTACCGGATCTAACAAATATATATATATATATATATATATATATATAAGGCAGTAAGTGTTTGTATACCATAAGCCATATTTTCGTCATACAGCTGGAGTAATTGCTCTGAACTCCGCACGCCACTGCAAAAGACAGTCAGAAGTCTTACTTCTACATTCTGTAGTACTACATCCATTCATCTCAAATTCCGTATTCCTGTTCTTCATCTTCCTTCTGGCTTACCATCTATAATTCTTCTAACTACTTCATTTTTGTTCATCCTCTGTGTATGTCCTGCCAATTTTAGTCCAAGCACTTTTATATATCTATTTTTCTATAATGCCGTAGCCAAACGTTGAGCATAGCCTCACCTTTGTTAGGAGTTAATAGACCAATTCAAATTAGTTACCTTATTTGTCCACAGATGTCATGAGTGGCATGCGGTCAACACACTGACTCAATGAGACATCTAGCAGGCAACTAAGGTATTACTAGGATGTTTGAGATCCGTCAATTTTGCTTAGAGGCCTTTTTATTTAGGCTTAAGGATTTTTTTACGAGCCTGAAAAATTTCAATCGTGGGACCCACGGCTTAAAGTCCCTCCCGGAGGACTTGCTCCTTGATTATTAATATATATATATATATATTGTATACAACTCATACAATTCGCTGTTATATCTCATTCGCAGCTCCCCATTGTATTCTTCATTGCTTCATCATATACGTACCTCTTCTGAGCTAAGTTCTAGTTATTCTGTATAGTATATTACGATGCGAGGTTGGGAAATGATTTTTACAGAAGCGAGAAAAATGTTTAAAACCTTGCTAACGCTCGGTTTTTAATTTCCGAGATTATGTAAAACACTTCACAAACGTGCGTTGTATATTATATTTTGGGTGATGGTGTGTTTTCAAAATAATAAATAATAGTAAAATAATATATTTGTTGGAAATATTTGCGTTCATTATAGACAATTGACTAACATTAACAGTGTGGGCAATGTTTATTAGTTGAATCTACAGGAGGCCGTGACACTAATCAGTCATAAAATGGCGGCAAGTACGTATTTATTGTTTTATATTGTTTCAAATAAAGTTCAATTCATTTTAAGTGCAGTGATTTCTTTCGTATAATGTATATTAACACTACATTTTGGATATATTTTGTATATATATAGGCCTACATTGTACGTTGTAATATGTAATATTAGCATATAGTTATTTTTATATCAGTATTGTTATTTAGGTTGGCAATCCGAAATGTAAGAAGTTCAAATTGCAATCATAGTCGCCATTGCTGTAAGTACGACAAAAGGTATATCGCGAAAAAAAAAACTTGTATAAGATAGCCTGAGTTCACCGACTCCGTCTATTGAGGGAACCGTGGTGCTACTCTTACCCGTCATATGACTGAATTGTGTACGGAACAGTCATCGATAGAAACATTGTTCTTAGGTAAAATCGTATTTTACAGGAAATAAAAGGTAAGATGGTACCAATAATTAATAATGTCCTCCATTTCTTATTTTTCACAAAACAATATGTATGGGCCGATATAAATAGATAATTACGCTTATTCCATGATGTCAATAGATATCCTTTATTTATAATTTTATTATGAGCTGAATATATGCTCCATGCTGACTCACCTGTAAATTCTGCTGTTATTTTCACCACATCCCCAATGGCTAATGTAGGATATTTTTTTCTAAACAGCTTGGAAAAATTAAAAATAAATAACTTTTTTTCCCGTTTTCAAATGGTTTCTAACCATCGTTTTAAATAATTCTAAAAAAGCGGTCGTTAATGAAATAATTGACATCTCAACGTATTCTGCATTTCGCATGCGTAAGAATAAACAATGCTTAACTAATCTATTAGAATTGCAATAATATATTTTAAGATTCTCCCATATAACATATATTTTGTACTAGCGGACCCAGCAGACGTTGCCATGCCCGAATGTTCAATTCTCGTGTCATGACTGGACGATAAATATATAAGTTAAACTTTTTACCATAAAATCCACTAATCAAGACGTATTAAATAGGTTCGCAGGATACCCCCTCACTGCAATCTGTTAAGCGTTCATGATGACGTCGTCACACTGTTGTCGCGCGGAATATGTCGATAATGCAGATGACTACACATCTGACATAAAAAACATTGTATATCCCGATCGCAGCGCCACCTTTCGAGTCCAATTATGAATCTATACCAACCAGTGATTAACTAAAAAAAAAAAATCGGAAAAATCGACCCAGTCGTTTAAGAAGAGTTCAGTGACACACACACACACACACACACACACGCACACACACACACACACACACACACACACATTAATAACACAAATTAATAAAATCAAACTAACAATAAATATTATAAATAATTCCAATACTATAGATGTGCTATATAATACATATTTTTATTAGTTTTATTTTCTTTATTTCGAATGTTAGAGAGGGAACTACATTTTCTTACTCGCTTAAAGCTAAAATCGTTATTCGACCAATGAAAATCGGGTCTTAAGTCTGCTTTGTTTACAATACAACTGGAACTTACCTCAAATAGCAAGAATTACTGCATAAGAGCAATGCTATTTTCTAGACGTGAGAACCCCATTGGCCTGTCGTGCCATAAAGTTGGAAGTAGGCATGAAGAGTTAAACCCTCGGAGCATGAACCTACGTGCCCGACAGTGCCAGTGATTTATTTAAAATGTCGATAATATAGAGATTTGTAATGACGTATAGTGCAGTGTTGTAATTATTGGAATGCAGTGTTAAAGTTGAAATGTGCTCATTTGGAATGTGTCCAGACTGTACCGAGCACATGATGGATGAGGTTTTAATGGGGCTCGACGTTACTTTGTGAATATTACTAGTTGTGAGAAATAATATTCCGTGCCAAATGCTGCTTCACGGTAACTCTTCAATGAATACGTTTGTTCCCTAGCCCACTTTTTAATTTAAACTCATCTGTATACAGGGTGTTATCTGACTCGAGATACTAAATTCAGTTTATACATAATTATTATAAGTAATGCCATGAGTGATTTCCAATTTAACTACAGAATTTGGAAATCAAGAGTGACATTTGTTAGGACTATTTAACGAATAAAATTAAGTTGTTTATTCAAAAATCATTATTTAAATATAGTTACCGGTATTTTAAAATACTTATATATTTAAAGTAAACTGCGATGTTCGAAAACAAATCAGAATCGTGTCGCTATGTTTCATTTGTCTTCCACTGCAACTTGATCGTATAATATTATTTATTGGCATCTGGCGCGGAAAACTTGAAATAGGACACAATATTGTAAGAATGCACCTTAGTGGAGAAAAAATGAAACACATTATTAGTTTAATTTAACTTAAAATCTTTACTGTGAAAGTTAAATTAAGTTTAATAGTAATTGAAGTAAGGATAATTAAAATAATAAATCCATTAAAATTAATTGTATATGAAATCAATATTAATGGAGCGATTTTTGAATAGTTATGAGAATAAAACAATTATTTCATCTTAGTCCTTCCAACTGTATATTATAATCAAAATTATAGATTATTAATTATTTTAGTGTACAACTCGGTAAAATCATTATTTAAAAAAATATTGAACACACAATTAAAAAAATTGTAGTTTGAAGGAACCTGGCAATTTTTTGAAAAATGGCGGTTTCATTGGAGACTCAGTCACTGCAAAATAATGCTCTGACCTGTTAGAATATTAAAATGGAGGAGAATTATTTATTATGATAAACAGAAATCGGCAATTATCGAGGTGAAAAACTACTGTGATTGGTTGTAGGGCCTAAAAACAAAGTTCATTGAAACGTGATTGGTCACTGACTCCCATTTGGAGCATGAGTTAAATAGTCATCAGGAACAAATCCGTTTCAGGCCTTGGTGACCTGTGACGGTAATCCTAACGAAGATGGTCTTGATCTTTCCACCGGTGTTTTGGTCTTCCTTGGTCCCTATGTCCATTTGGAGGGCATTGGAGCGCCAATTTTGGAAGTCTAGTTTTTTCATTCCTCTCAGATGATTTTTTCATTCTGGTTGGTAACTTTCTATATCTCCATCTATATCTTAAGTTTATACAAAACGTCATTAACCTGTGTTTATACTCGGTTGTGAAACCTGGACATTTGTCAAAACCGGATGTAAAGAAACTTGCAACCTTTTGAAAGAAAGATATTACGTAAAATATTTACCCCAATTCAGGAAGCAAATGGTTGAAGAATTAATTATACAAAGGCATTCGATAAGTAATGGCAACACTGTTGTAAATCAGCGATCCTAGTGGTGATCATTGTAATCTTGTAGTATGTTGTTGAACAGTCTTTGTTGTTAACTCAGTAATATTGAAAGTCTCAAAATAGAAATATTTTGTGAATACATTTACTATTTCTCACACTTAGTAAGTAATACCGCCCTAAAAATATGTTCAGTAGAATTTGTTCGGAAGGTGGAATTGGGAAGTACTCGAACGTCCGCCAAATTCACCAGGCAGGAGCCCTTGTGATTATAACTTATTCTCAAAGAAACTCTATGAGACATTCGATTTTAATCAAGAGTTGATATCCAGAAAGCTGTAGATGAGAGATGTATGCAGAAAAGGTGCTGCAGATGGAATTTGGCGTCTTCCAAGGATTGGCAACATGTAGTTCACTTGACAAGAGACTATAATATGAACTTCTTAGTGCCAAAAATAACCCATATAATTTTTGTGGTGTCATAGCAGTGTTGTCATTACATATCGAATGCCCTACTAACTCGGAACTATACCAGCTTTATAAATGTAGCTTCAATAAAAACATATAGTAATATATGTAGGCGGTAGTATTGCTGCCGTGCCGGACTGGTCGAAGGTGATAAGCCAGACGAAAAAAGTACCTTGGTCGAAAGAGTGACGATCTTTCAACGTAAAAATACAACCGTCAAGAAATGCGGACATGGGTTCAACTGGGGTAAAATTTTCCGGAGGTCAAATAGTCCCCCATTCGGTTCTCCGGGAGGGGACTGCTTCAGGGAACCCATGCCAAAGTATATAAACTATTATTCTACCAGTTATATTATATGGGTGCGAAACATGGACTCTTACTTTAAGGGAGGAAAGGAGATTGCAAGTAATTGAGAATAAAGTACTTAGGAAAATTTTTGGACCAAAGAGAGATGAACAGACAGGTGAATGGAGAAGACTACATAACAATAAACTACATGGTCTTTATAGGAAGCCAGATATAATAAGAACAGTTAAGTCCCGTAGACTGCGATGGGCCGGACATGCTGCACATATGGGAGATGAAAGACTTACATGGAAGCTTCTTGTAGGAAAGCCAGCGGGAAGACGCCCAGTTGGTAGACCAAGAATGAGGTGGGAGGATAACATTAACTATGATTTGAGGGAAGTAGATTATGCAGGGAATGATTGGAAAGCATTAGCTCAGGATAGGGATGTATGGAGAGCTTATGTCCGCGCGGCCATGAACCTACGGGTTCGATAGTGCCAGTGAGTAAGTAAGTAAAACATGTAGTGAATGTATCCATTTCACCAATTAAAAATTAAAGAGTCAACATGTTTCAACAGCGAAGCTGTCATTTTCAAGACTAAATATGACTGAGTCTTAATATTGAGTCAATATTTAGTCTTGAAAATGACAGCTTCGCTGTTGAAATATGTTGACTCTTTTAATTATTAACTCGTGAAACGGGTACATTGACTACATGTTTTACGATTTTATCACCAAGATCATTCGTTTATTAAATAACAAGTAGATTGAGATGGGCTGGACACATAAAAATAATGGATATAAACGAAATAGTAAGACGTTGATGCAATCAGTACCAGATAACAAGAGGTCAGCGGGAAGACCAATGTTTGAATGGTCGGTGGAGTTCCTGAGGAAGTGAAGAAGCTTGGCATTTGCAACTGGTGGAAGGTCGATCATGATAGACAGACGTGGACGTCTTTCCTGCGAGCAGATATGGCTCAACTTGGGCTGTTGTCTTGATGATAATCATGATGAATACAGAGTGCAGTTACATAAATCTGAGGTAGAAGAACTCCATAACGTAACCAATTTCTCAACATCATCATCATCATCATCATCATCATCATCATCATCATCAACATCAATCACGGATTAAGCCCATGTGGCTTGTTCCGGTCTCATAGATTCTCATTAAAACAGTTGGATCCATCTCTTTTTCGGTCTACCAACATCCCTGTTTCGTTTTGGTCCCAAGGTTGTCAATGTCGAGACAGTCCTCTTTCTATTATCTATGAGACTTTTAGTAATAATAATAATAATAATAATAATAATAATAATAATAATAATAATAATAACACTAATAATAATATTTGCTCTGGGTACGTTATTGGCGTACAGCAGAGTGAGATGTACGATGGGGCTGCCATCTTAAGACTAGACATCATAGCACCTAGTTGTATAAACCCCAAATGGAGGGCTGGCTCTTCCGCTCCTATGGACCGTTGAGGACTTCTCCCTTGTTACCCCTGGAATGGGTCTCCAAATGTTTCTCCTGGAGAAAGGGTGGCTCCTCCGCACATTTATTTCTGTTCTTTGAGGTCTTCACACGTTACCTTGTGCAAGGGCCCTTCGATCAGGTATTACACACTGAAGCTCGCGAGGGAAGGGACGCTAAACCCTTTGATGAGACAGCCTCATAGAGGATACTCACCCGCTACCCATAATTTATCAGCAAATATACTAAAGTTATTGTGTGATTTTGCTGGTTTACGGAATGGAAGGTTGGAAAATACTTGAAGACGGAACAGGTAATTCGTTTTCTGTACCTTGAAGTGAAGATGATGAACAACATTAGAAAGAATGGGCATCGAAAGAGAGGCATGGACATATCTTGAAGGAAAGCGTCCAATAGTTGGGATAAAAATAACTTTAACCATGATATGAACTAACTCTACCAAACTCACTGGCACTATCGAACTCGTAGGTTCATGGCCGCGCGGACTTAAGTTCTCCATATATCCCTATCTTGAGCTAATGTTATCCAAACATTCCCTATATAATCTACTTCCCTCAAATAATTTCCCAGTGTTTGAGCCTTTGGCATGGGTTCCTTGAAGTAGTCCCCGCCCGGAGAACCGAATGGGTGACTATTTGACCTTCGGAAAATTTTATCCCAGTGGAACCATTGTCCGCATTTTTGACGGTTGCATTTTTACGGTGAATGATCGTCACTCTTTCGACCAGGTACTTTTTTTCGTCTGGCATATCACCTTCGACCAGTTCGGCATGGGTAACCCTACAGCCGGCATTGCTCTCTGGATCATTTAAGCACGCGCCTCTCCACCACGACAAGGTAAAGATACCATGGGGGTTGACCATGATTTGAGGGAGGTAAATTATACAGAACATTTTTGGAATACATTAGCACCGGATAGATATGTATGGAGAGTTCATGCCCAGAAACTCCACCAGTGGCAGTGACTGTCTTTATTCGTAAATCAAGTACAGCAAGGGTACTCCCTTGTTGGAGTTACTTAACCAACGCTAATTTAGTAATGTCCATTTCTCTACAGTTTACAACAAGCGACAAGTGGTTAGCTCACTGTCTCAAAGAGACATCTAGTTGGAAACTATGGTATTACTTGGATGGGAAAGGAGGCTTAAATTTTGCTCAGAAGTTACAATTTAGGCTTTAGGTTCTCTTGCGAGCCCGAAAATCTTCAGACTTAGAACCACAGCTTCAAGATTCTCCCGGAGAACTTGTTCTTTGGATTTTTTAACCTAAAAAATTCATCGAACCAGGTCGGGTTTGATCTCACGACCATCGGGATTACAAGCAAGGAACGTAACCCCTATATCCACCGAGATCGATAAAGAGACATCTACTGGGCAACTAAGATATTTGTTGGATTGAAAGGAGGATTACATTTGGCTCAGGAGATTCAATTCAATCTTTTAATTCTTTTACGAATTCTAAAATTTTCAAACTCACGACCCACGGTTTGAAGTTCCTCCCAGAGGGCTTGTCCCTTGGATCTTTCGATTCTGAAGAAACCCATTCGACCCTGAGCGGATTTGAACCCTAGACGCTCAGAATGAGAAGTAATAAAACATAACTCCTGCCCAACCGAGACCGATATTTAAGTTATGTACGCCACTGATATTACAAAACACTAAAATAACGACAAACTAATCATAGCAATATGTCAATATTAGCGTAAATAATTAGTAATAGCGGATAATGTAGGGGAGACCTTTAACATTGCGAGAGATTCAGAGGTTGGTAACACTGAATATAAGGGATTACAGAGCGATAATAGTGACGTCAATTCGTCATTGTGACAGAAAGATGTTAGATATCACGTGATTTGTAGGATCACGTGCAGATTTGTGCCTCTTGAACCAAACTCCCGGTGTTAAAATAAATCATTATCTTCAAATGAAATCCGAATTTTGAGCTTCACTTTTTTTCTCCATTCAGTGAGTTATTGTCTAATTCTCCATACTTTTTGTGTGCACTATGATAAATGATAGTTCAGTAATTTATTTTGCTTTACTCGTGGATTGTGGAGAGAATATACCAGCAAATTTAACTCATTTATCTCATATAGAAACCAAATAAATATTTTCCATTTTGTACTAAATCACTTTTATTAATTTACTAATATTTTCTCCTGCTATTTTAGATTTATTTTCTACATTTTTTTATGTTGGTAACGAATTTTCTTTATTATAGATAGGTTTCGATTTTTGTTTATTGTTGACTATTTTTTACGTTTCTACACAAAACATGGTTATTATTTTATATAATGGAAAAATACTTTCTAACCGAAATTAACCAATAATTTATATAGAAAAAAAATGGGGAAGTGTAAATGGAAAAATATACGCTACACATTTTTCAAGGGAAAATATATTACCGGACTTTCATAGGTTAGAAAAGTGGAATTGGATAGGCCACACATTGAGAAAAGCAGACGGAGCCATCGAGAAGACTGCACTAGATTGAAATCCGCAAGGAGTAAGGAAGAGGGGACGACCTAGGAAAACTTGGAAACGATCAGTAGAGGAGGAAGCAAAGGAAAGAGTGAAAAGCTGGAAACAATTGAAATGGCTGGCTGGAAGCGGAGTACGCTGGAGGAACTTCATACTGTTGTCCTAGGTTCCATTTAGGAATTACAGGAAGTAAATAAAAAAAATATATAATAAATTCGTAGGTTATTCAGATATGTGTGTGTCTTCTAATGCCACCCATTGCATTTTACGTGCTTCGAGTTCCGCGCTGAGCGGATAGATGGAGTTAATATGGTCTATTTTCAATTTACGCACCACTTAGGCAGAACACTTTATGTAGATGATGTATTCTTGTATTGTGTACAGAGAGGGGTGTAGGATGAGTGTATGTTTGTGTAGTATAAAGTGTGTTGTATGAGGGATGATGATGATGAGAAAGGGAGAAAGTGGAAACCCGATGCCGGCAAGTAGCATACTCTTATAGAAAAGAACCAAGGGGGTCTCCAGGTTCAACGTCCCTATTTGACGGACGAATCGCTATCAACAGTATCACATGTCATATCAACACATGTACTGTGGAGAGCAGTGGCGTGCGGTTTTCAGAGCAATTACCCCAGCTGTATGACGAAAAAATATTACTTATATTATATAAATACTTACTGCCTTGTTTTTTTTTTGTTAATCCGGTAAATCTGGAGTTGGCCTACCTTGTTGTATAAGGTAATTTTTCTCGTTGAAAGGTCTGAACGAAAATTATCAACTATGTAAATGATACATTATAGTAAATTACATTCATTTTTAGTAAACTGATAAATCACATTTATCAGTACACTTTAAAACATATTAATAATGCATTTGAACGAACTCAGTGCCGATATTAAATTCAACTGTTGCTTTCCACAAATGATATATATACACGTTCGTAATAATTCAATTGTTATTATTCAGATAGGTCTATATAATATGAATGAAGCTCCTTAAATTAACAGGTTGCTATAACTGACAAAACGTACCGCATAATATTATTATTTTTTTGTATTTTGTAAAAATGCAACTACCATAAATTAAATATTATAAATTAAAAATTGTTAATTCTAAAAATTCTATTATTGAGGAATTTGCGCTTTCCAAATCAGCCAATCATGAACGTTTCACGAATCGATAAGTCGAAAAGTTATTCGGCTTTGTGTATACTTCGAGTTGTGACGTTTCTGATTTCAGCTAGCTGGTGTTCAATAAAAAATCGATGGAATATGATACAGCCTTCGTCTAGCGAATTATCGCTGGTATAGTGTGGGTTATCGCTGGATTTAGCAGTTAGATTAATTTAGTGGGTTATCGCTATTTCATCTGCAGTGAAATATCTGGTGTTGGTGGGGATAACATAGAGGAAACACTCTATGCATTCCTCTATGGAGAGAATACGCAGAATACGGCGAGAATTTTTAATTTTGATGTTCTCGCATAATTGATTTGAATGAAATTTGATAAATATGCTATTTTATTTGAATCTGAAATAATTAAAAATTACCCCAACAGTGCTAGGGTAGCTGGGGTTTAATTCACGCCACTGGTGGAGAGGTTTGCAATTTAATGCAGGAATCTGGTGCACAATCTAGTGATTAAAAATTGTACACCAGCACCTCTCCTGGTCCCGAGATTGAAAATATTGCTAATAAATTAATTGATTGAAATTAAATTAACAATTACTTTTCAATGCTAATGGGTTTTGGAGAAGAGCTGCCAGAAAATCTCGACTGGAAAGAATTAGAAATACAGAAATTAGAAAATGAATGAATGCAGAAAGAAGTTTAATGGATGAGATTGCACACAGAAGGCTAATATGGTATGGAAACGTAAGAAGAATGCAGGATGGAAGACTACCAAAGGCGTCTATAAATGGACAATTAAAAGAAGGATCAAAAAGGGAAGACCAAGAACAACCTGGAAGAATAACATTCAGAATTCAATGAGGAAATTTGGTTTTAACGGATGAAGACACAGAGGACAGAGAACGATGGACAGCTTTAATTAAGTGGAATTTGAGAATGTTTGTTGCAAACTGATAGTCTATAAGTCCGTAGTAATTTATGTATTTTTAAAACTCATGCTAATTATTAAGATTGGTTGCAGAGAAACCTCAATGGCGAGGAAACTTCTCAAAATGAATTAAATGACTTTTCAATCCCACCGGGTATCGAACCCAGTTTCTCTAGTCAAGAAGCAGGCAGCTACCACCTGGGCCAGTTCAGAGATAACACTAATAAAAGTCATTCTAATTTCCGTTGAGGTAACAGTTACAAAGTAAAAAGTTAAAATATACACCTTTTGGCGGGTGCCGTCGTCCTCAACTGTGTTAAAAATTATTTAAAATTAGTAACTATAGGCCTTTCGGAAGTCAACTTCCATCATCAGCAGAAGAAATACGCGCTACTAACTGTTGACGTTGTGTGACGCTTTAGATGTTGACGGTATTAAGGCGTCGTCGGTATGAGATGCACCCCTAAAATGTTAAGTGCAAAATCCCCTCATCCTCTGGATACGCACGTTGTTTCAGATCAGGATAACTCATGCACATTCTTTAGACTACTGTTGACGAGATTTGAACTGTGTTTTTTTTTATTATGAGTCGCTGTTGGGCCTGTGTTATGATATTATATTAACACAAATTGCTAAACGATGTTTGGAGCACACGGGAAAGTGCATATGAACTAGCACTGCATGTAATAACATATGGGTTCGTCATACACCTGCCTAGTTTTGACCTTTTCCACACTAATACTGTAGCTGATAGGAATCTATATAATTAGGTAATCACCGCCGCCATTTTATGTCCTTGTAGCATCCTCTTTCATAATTAGTTATTAGAAAAAAATATATAAAACAAAATTATATAAAATAAATATCCTCGACTCGAGTAAACAAAGGGTTGGGTAGAGGGATGGATAAGATGAAGCCCCTATATAGAGGTCTGTGATTGATAAGTGTGCCGGCTGACCATGCCTGACGCACCATCACAGGGGCAGATGAACGAAATGGATTAGATGAGTATGGAGAAATGGTGAATGATGAAAATTGTGGCAGGGGAAAGAACGAGAGAAAACGCCGTGAAAAATCTGCCCAAGCTCCGTTTCGTCCACCACAAACCCCACATGGAGTGATCGAGATTCATCTCGGGACCCCAGCGGTGAGAGACGAGCGTTTTTATATTATTTCCTAATGTCTTCTATTATCTTCACAAGTTTGGAATTAACCTATTCTTTTTTATTTTCCCTTGTATTATTTTTTTAATTTCTTCATGTGCCAAAAAAATTGAATTGCTCGGATGTTGGAATTAAAGAAAGGCAGCATGAATAGAATTGCAAGTGCAATTACTGCTCCCGAATTTATTTTATATCTTGAAACTGGCTCCTAAATTTATATATTTTTTCCCTCTCCCTTTAACTAAAACTTTGAATGTATATATATTTTATTTGTATTATTTCTGTAACTGAACTGCACCCGAGCACGAGCACTTGCTCATTCGGGTGTCAATACTGTATATAACATTTATTTCTTCTTCTTCTTCTTCTTCATTACTCAATTATAAGTTTAAACCCGTTCTTTCTTCAATTCTTGTTGCCTCATCTTAGATCATCATACCACCGCTTTCTGGGATGTCCCTGTTGTCTTCTGCCCCTATGTAGATTATCCCTTGCAGTCTTAACAATCCTGCTTATAAGCGTACCCCATTATAATTTTCTCATACATACCCCTTTCTTTAATATCTTCGACTGCAATGTATATCTGATATTTTTACACCTTTCTCTATACCATAGAGTTTTTCTACAATTTTAGGAAGTATTTTAATTTCTGTAGTTTCTAATAATCTTTTTGTATTTCGGTATCTGGTCTTGTTTCTGCCTGATAAGTTATAACAGGTCTTACTACTGGTTTATAAATGGGCATATCGTAGCGTAGTTGTTACGGCATTGCGCTGCAAGCCGGAAGGTCGAGAATTCGAGTCCCGGTGGGGTCAGAATTTGTAAACTGGCCCAAAACATTCTGGCGGCACCATGGCCCTGGGGTCGACTCAGCCTATAACGGAAATGAGTACCAGATGTTTGTTCTGGGGGTAAATGCGGCCGTCACATAGGACTGACAACCCAGCTGACATCACGTGCCGATTGTCTAGAAAGGTGAGAGCCTTAACCTCCTACTACCCCAAGGGCCTCCTAAGGCTTGTAGTGGAATCACTTTACTGTTTTATAAATTCTGGCCTAATTTCTATTTAAAACGTTTATTTTTCCAAATTATATCGTTAAGATGTTAATAATACAACATTTATTTGTTAATACAATTTATTCTTATTCTTATTCTAAATGGAACCGAATCTCTACATCAGGA
Organism: Diploptera punctata; assembly: GCA_030220185.1. Lineage (NCBI taxonomy): Eukaryota > Metazoa > Arthropoda > Insecta > Blattodea > Blaberidae > Diploptera > Diploptera punctata. The sequence goes on from JASPKZ010001574.1 coordinate 2,471,472, forward strand.
ATCATAATAACCAGTAACTTAACATTAAACACCCTACTTTCCGCAGATGATCAAGTTATAATTTTCAATTCAGAGAATAACTTACAAATAGGACCGAATACACTAAATGAAATATTAAAAGAATTTGGATTGGAAATTTCAGTACAAAAGTCAAAAGTAACGACATTCTTATGAGAAGATCCAGTCTGAATTAAGATAATACACAATGACCAATGCCTAGAACTAGTGCAAAATTTCAACTATTTAGGCTGTGAAATATCTTATCAAAATTAAAAAGATGTGAACAAGAAAATCAACAAATTTACACAAATCTTAGGAATAACAAATAATACATTAGAAGCTAAATTAGTACAAAAATCCACCAGAATAAAAATATATAATATTTAGGTATTATCCTTCTTTTTATACGGAAGTGAGATCTGGACATTAAGAAAAAGAGACAGGCGCAGAATCAAAATTAAATTTCTCAGAAGGCCATCAGGAATACACTCGTTTAGATCGAGAAAAGAATGAAGAAATTTCAGAACAATTAGAATCAGTAGAAGTAAAACTGAACAGATATAAATTAAACTGGCTAGACCATGTAAAAATAATAGATAATTCAATAATCCCAAAAACAGATTATGCAATATAAGCCTAAAGGACATCGCCGACCAGTAATACCTCTTAAAAGACAGCTAGATGGGGCCGAAACAGGTCTACAAAAGCCTAAATTCGTGACGGATGATTATTATCATTGTTTCAATTTTTTTTAAAGTTAATAGAATTTGAGGTAATTTATGAGAAACTGGAATTTGAATTTACAGTGCGTAAGTTGTGCGTGCTTGTGGCGTGTTCTTTATGAAGGATCTCGATAATGAATGTTAAGTCATCTGTTAAATGGTTCAAAGGAAATCGTACAATGTAAAGGCTTACAATTTATCGCTTATTACAAAGCAAACTTCTTTCCGTTACACAAACAATCTCTATATTAATTTTCGCCACTGGCATTTACGTGCTTTCCAGAACCACATCTGCTTAAGGTAACTTTTGGGAGATATGCCTCAGTTATAACGTTATCAAACAAACGCACGTTTTTAACCTGGAAGACTGAAAAAAAATAACATATTATTATTTCATAAATACCATTAGCAATGCAGAGTGTTCTGCAGATGCCAGCCCACCGTTTGCCTTTTAAAACCCTCAAGTACAACCAAGTATTACTTCAGCAAGTAATCTGCGACGGCGGAAAATATGTTTACTAACATGCTGTCTCGTCCCGCGCCGTAGCCGAGTGGTTAAGGCAGGAAGCCTTGGTGCAGAGCTACGGGACTTGCACTGGTTCGAGTCTCCATGGGGGAAGAAATTTTCTCATGGTATTTCGGCCAGTATGGGACCGGTGTCCACCCAGCATCGTGAGGCATTTGGGTAGCTACAATAAGTAGCGGCTCCAGGTTGAGGAAACCAGCTATACGGCTGGGGGACTCGACATGCTGACCACATGTCACCCTACACTGGTTGATCATCTACCTCTGTGACTGAACATGTGGATGAGATGCCAGCAGCCGGCTGGTAGGCTAAGGGCCTTCTAGGCCTGTCGCGCCAGGAGTTTTTTTAACATGCTGTCTTTCTCTTCCTTACTATGTTGCCACTTCCTGTCGTCTGTATATGTTCTTTGTCTGACAGGGAGAGAGCTGACAAATGCTATGGATTTTAATGGCCCGTCCTTCTAGGCGGTCATTGGCAAAATGACTAATTTGACAACCCTGTTACTGCTGGGGTTACGTCTAGGAATGGGCTGTCCCTTCACATTACATATTTCCACTTGTGATTTATTGTGAGGCTGGTAAACAGAGAGACGACAAATACTGTGATTTTAAATGGTCCGATCGCTTGAGCATTTCGTATTTAAATGACTAATTTGACAACCACGTTAAGATTTTTCACACATGTTTAGGGATTCTGCGCCCGTACTAAAAGTTGAAACATTTCAGTACGCTATCGGATGTACAGCTTTCTCCTACATCCCTTCCACAGATTCAGTAGTTCGACGACACTAGCGCTAAAACTCTTCCCTCCGCCCGTGCGAAATTAAATTGGTGGTATAATGGTCACAGATATAGGAAGATCACACCGCAGATGGACGGACCAGATCTCAATATAGTTCAGAACGGGATTTTTAAACCCAAATTGGTATCAGGAAGAAGAACGAAGATGCATTTCACGGCCAGTTGTCATTTTTATTAAGGGTACGCCTATTTGTTTATGATAACTTAATATCTAGTTCACTGGTACTATCGAACCTGTAGGTTCATGGCCGCTAGGTCATAAGCTCTATATGCTTCCTTACCCTGAGCTAATATTATTCAATCATTTACTAATAATTTAACTCCTTCAAATCATGGTTAATATTATTATTTACCAACCTCATTCTTTTCTACCTATTGGGTGCTTTCCTTCTGGTTATTCTACAAGCAGATTCCATGTCCCCTTTTTATTCCCCATTCGTTCCACATGTCTTGCTCATCGCAGTCTACGAGACTTAACTGATCGTATTACATCCGGTTTTCTATAAAGATCATGTAGCTCACTGTTATGGAGAATTCTATATTCGCCTGTCTGCTCATTTCTTTTTGGGACAAAAAAAAACCCATAAGAACTTAATATATAATTTAGTGAAAAAGTAACTAAATTATTTATATCTGTCTGTGATTATTCTAAGTGTATCAATACTTTCTACACTAATTTTACGGTATTGTTATTATTATTATTATTATTATTATTATTATTATTATTATTATTATTATTATTATTATTATTATTAATGTATCCATAAATAGTAATTCTGCCAGAGGGCAGGTCCTTCACTGCAATCTCATGAGTTCGTAAACCAGGCGTGATGGCGTGTTTTTTTCCAACTTCTTATATCCGTTTCATGTACATAGTGTTACTACTGCATCTCATTCCTTTTTTATAAAATAAAATAAGTTAAAAGATACCTTCTCAGGTAAAATCCGTCGTCGTCAACTTATAAAATATGTATTCTTTATGCCTGTAGGCCTTTCAGAACATCCGTTCCATCTTCAGCAGGTCCTTCTTCGCTACAATATCTAGTATGATGGTTGATGCTAGCATAAAGAATACATATTTTATAAGTTGAGGACGACGGATTTTACCTAAGAAGGTATATATTAACTTATTTTATTTTATGATCTCCACCTCAACGGTTTAACATTGAATTTTATTAGTATTGATTCCTTTTTTAATTATTGTTCCTAGATATTTGATTCAGCCACTTCTAATATTTCTTTCATTTATCATTAATTGTTTATGTTAATTAAGACTGTTAAAAGCAAAAGGGCGTAAGTGAGGGTTTCGCAGTATTGAGAAAAACAGGTTTAAATTTGAAGTTGTTATAAGAAAATCATAGGTAATTGAAAATTACAACAATCAAACTTTATCTACTCCTATCGCATACACTTATATCCTTTAGCCACTAAGTAAAATTAATCATGCAACAAGTTTTTTTCTGAAAAAAAATCACTTAGTCTACACCCATTGTTTTAACCGTCTTAATTAAGTAATGCATTTCTATGTGTTTGCCTCTGGTCCCAAGGGTCGCGGGTTCAAACCCGGCCGGGGTCGATGGGTTTTTTAGGACGGAAAAATCCAAGGAGCAAGTCCTCCGGGAGGGACTTTAAGCCGTGGGTCCCGAGTCTGAAGATTTTCAGGCTCGTAAAAAATCCTTAAGCCTGAATGAAAAGGCCTCTAAGCAAAATTTACCGAATTTTCCCGTCCTAGTACTACCTTGGTTTCCTAGATGTCAGTATGAGGCGGAATGCTGACCACGTACCACTCAAAATGACATCTATACGAAAACAAGTGTAACTAAATTAGTATGGTTGAAATACTTCCCTGTAGGGGGAGAGCGCCTAAATCTCTGTAAAGGGAAAACATGGGCTTACAATACAAAAATTTCTATGTGTGACATATCTTATTTTATTGATGTTTACTTCCGCCGCCAATATCTTATTGTTACTCAAAGCGTGTTGGCCTTTAGTATCTGCTCACTTTCGCCTACTAATTCTACATCATCAGCATATACCAACAAGTACTACTCTCTCTACACAAATTTAATATAATATTTAAGAAGAAGAGATTTTTAACATTGATAGCTTTCACGGTCAGTTGTCAATTTTATTAAGGATATAGGATAGGTATTGATGACAATTTTAACCTAAAATCCACATTACAGTAAAAGCTCGTATTAGCGGGGGATATGTTCGGTAAATATGCCGCGAATATGTACTGGTAATTTGTATGGGTATATAGGGGATACGTTCCCAAGGTTCCAAAATGAAATCAATTTAATGAGATATTTCGAACAATTTCTATTATTTATTATTGCCAGGCTTAGGCAAGGCCTTAAAGAACTTGCTATTTTTTCCCTGTTTTGCCGCTTTTAAAAGGTATTTCATTTCAGATTCATATTCAATTGTAAATTCAGCTGTAGAATTCCTTATTTTTTTTGTCTTCTGATTTCTTGAAAAATCTTACAGTTGATTCATTAATTTTGAAAGAGCGTGATATAGATGCAAACGACTCGCCAACACGTAAACGGTCAAGCATTTCTGTTTTTACTTTAAGCGGCAGCACTTATTTTTTCTGCTTCGGAATTAGTTTTTCTTTCATTTTACTTGACATCATAAATTGGGAACAATGCAGAAAAGATAAAAAATTATTGCAACGAATAACAAATTAAAACAATAAAACACCGATCGTGAAGAGGGTGGCATTTATCAATGATCATAGCGGCACGTGAAATAGGGCTGCGGCGGCTTTTAATAACGAACTTTAGGCTTAGTGACAATAAGGTTTGTTTTACCTTGATATTTATTTGTCCATTTAGTTTGAACGACTCTTTGTAAAAACCGCCTTGGCACGTGCCTGCAGTAAAAAATGTTGCCTATGCGTTAATAAAGGATACTATTCCTTATAATATACCGACCGGATCCGCGAATAAAGAAATGTTTAACCGCGAATACAGGAACTTATTGCAATGTTTTAACTCGCTAATAATAATAACAACCCGAATAACGGAACCGTGAATAAGGAGCTATTACTGTACAGGGCTATTCAAAAAGAAGGAACAGACTTCAAACGTTTATTTTTTCCAAACTACAAAAATATAAACACAATTCCAACATTCCTAGAAAGAGAAAAGTTTGAAGTTCCGATCATGGCCGCATTGCCGCTGTTGCTTGAAGTTGCGATCATTGTTGCATTGGCGCTGTTAGATTGGAAGAGGAGGAGCAGAAGATCAACTCCCAGGTCACCGGACCTAACCTCGTGTGATTTTTATCTATGGGGTTACGTAAAATACCGTGTTTCTATCCCCCCATGTGCCTGACACTCTTGAAAATATGCGCCATCGGATTGTTGAAGCTGTGAATTCGATAACTAGAGACCAGCTGATTCGTGTGTGTCGTGTAACGCATGGTGCTCATATTGAATGCATTAAATAGTGAAATTTGAATTTTTCTCTTTCCACGAACGTTAGAATTGTGTTTATAATTTTTGTACTTTGGAAGAAATAAATGTTTGAATTCTGTTACTTCTTTTTGAATAGCCTGTATATAAATATTATCTCGACCATTACACGTTGTAGAACGATATAATTTGTAATATATTTTAAATACTTTTCCTGATGTGGAATATGCAATTTAGTGGAGTTGATGGTACTGTTTAGCCTTTTAGAGCATTTGGAAAGTTATTTTACAAAAAGTAATGATTAAATATAATTATATATTCTTAATTGTCCATTTCCATTATATAATATTTACATTGTACAATGAAAATGGACAGTTACTGACAAATGAGTGACATTTTGAAGAACATTGAAATATCTAGTTAATAATAATAATAATAATAATAATAATAATAATAACGTTTTATTTATTCTGGCAGAGTTAAGGCCATAAGGCCTTCTCTTCCATTCAATCAGCACAAATTACAAGTATATATTTGACAATATAGATTATATATACACTTTACTAATTATAAAGAATTAAAAATATATTAAATGTTGCAATGGATATTTCATGTATAAACAACATTTTATACGATGATAATAATAACAACAAGAATAATAATTTTATTTATATATAGAATTGTAATGTTTACACGTATTTCTGTGCCTAAAATTTTTTTTCTTCTCCACTCGTCTCTAACCATCCACTCCATGTCTATCCAGTCCTCTTGTTCTCATTCCAGTTCTTATTTCTTGCATTCACGAGTTTCGAGGTATTCCTTTCCTTCTTTTTCCAGGTGGACACAATTCCAATGTTTTCCTGGGTAACCTTTCTTCTTGCATTCTTCGTATGTGCCCATACGAATTTAGTTGCTTATATCTTATATAATTTACTATTGAATATCTAATATTCATTTTTTCTTTTCATTTATATTTCTATTAAATTTTCTTGAGACGCCTTAGTTACAAAAATTACAAACAAATATAAATAGAGACGAAATTATTGAGCAAGTATCCCACTTTAAATATTTAGGATGTGACATCAGCTATGGGTATGATAAAGATATTGAACACAAAACACATCAGTTTCAAGCTATTTGTGGTACAATAAATAGAACATTGAATAATAAAGCCCATGAACAAACAAAATTAAAATTTTATAAAACAATGGCGGTCCCTGTCCTTTTGTATGTGAGTGAATCTTGGATTACCACTATCAAACAAGAAAGTAAAATCCAGGCAGCAGAAATTAAATTTTTAAGAAGAGTAAAAGGCTGCACTAGAATGGACCAGATAAGAAACGAGGATATCCGTGAATAACTGCAGATCTACTCCATAAAAGAAAAGATATTTAACAACAAGATACAGTGGAAAGAACATGTAGAAAGAATGGCAGAAAGTAGATTACCAAATAAAATCTTACATTATTTTCCAAGATGAAGAAGACATGTCGGACGTCCTCGGAAAAGATGGTCTTAGATCTATTAGTGAAGACGGAACAGGCAACTCTTGCCTAAACCAGGAAGTGAAGAAGAAGAATACAGACAGGAACGAGATGCCGAAATAAATTAAACGTAGGTTCATTTCTGGAATAGCATTCTATTATGATTTGCAAAGACATTTTTATTACCTAAATAGAGCTGTATAAGTGTTTATTTTAGGTACCAGTAATGCAACTTTTAAAGCTTAAAGTTACGTTGTCTAATGTTGAGATGCGATGGAGTAGAACGTTTCTTGTCTTACTTATTGCATCTGGAGAGCAAAACGTAAAGAACTGGGTCTGAGCCAGAACTTCCATTAGCTGTAATATGAATGGAGGCAACAACCTCTACCAACAGAAAGACATTGACACCACGCTTGCCAGAGAACTTCTGCCAACATTTAAATTACTCTATTCAGCAATTTTGTAAATATTAATATCTTGTGTCAAGCCTGTTTATTTCCCACACGTACACGTACACAGTTTATTGAAATATCTTGATTCACTTCTTTAATGCATTTTTACTGTTACTATAGACAAGTTTATAAAATTACTTGATTTTGGTGGATTCATTATTTTTTTTTTCTAATTCACATCTCGGGCTAGGCAAATTGCCTCTTTCGCCTCACAGTTGTTCTGTCCATCTTTTCACTGGCCTTCCTACATTGCTTGAACCTCTTGGCTTGTAGATAAATGCTGCTTTTGGTAATCTTGTTACATTCATTCTTTCCACATGTCTAAACCATTTATCTCTATATTCCTTGATTTTATCATTCAGTGGATGCACATTTAAATCTGTTATTTTATCTTCATTCTTTATCCGATCCAATCTTGTGCAGCCTTTTTTTCTTCTAAGGAAGTTCATTTCTACGCTTTGTATTTTACTTTGTAATTTTTATGGTCATTACCCAAGTTTCACTCCCATAAAGCAATGCAGGAACTGCCAATGTTTTATAAAACTTCAGTTAGTATATCTTCTTGTTTTGTCCTTGAATGTTTTATGTATAGTTCCGCATATCATTTGAAATTTCGACAATTTCAAATTTACGTCTCTTCAGTTTTTGTGTTTATAGTAAAATTACAACTCAAATAATTAAAATTTGTTACTTGTTTCAGAGGTTTGTTGTCTGTTATGATTTTTGATCTTATTTGTTCATTTCCCCAAAATGCCATTATTTTTTATATTTTAAGATTATATTTTCTTGGCATAACTGATTTAATTGATGTAAACAGTAATGCAAATTATTTTCATTTTCTTGAATAATAACCACATGATCAGCGTACGTTAAAACAGATTAATTTTTTTAAAATAATGAAATTGAGTGTTCTTTGCCAAGATACTGCATGTGAATATTCGATCAGAGAAAAATTGATTGCTAGCGTCATGTTGGCCAACGTGATAGCACACGTTGCCGCTAGAGTCAATTGCCAACATGTTTACTCACATATAAGGGGATTCTATCTCAGGAGTCCACCTCCAATTGTGGGCAAGTTAGAGTGAGAAAATGGGCGAATTACATCAGATCAGTGTAGCGTTAACTTATTTGTTAGCGTGTTTTTCTGAGAAATTGGCTACACTGTCTGAGAAATGACTAATATATAGGGTGTCCCATTCATACTCCCACATTTTAATTAGTCATAACTAACATAGTGTGCAGAATTATGAAATGAGGCCGGTATTAGACGAAACAGAAACTCGAAGAATTTCCATTTCCACACACTAAAACACCTCTATATGTGCACCATTAGTAGCGTCAACAATATCAAGTCTGTATTCGATTTCGTGCCACGTTCTGTCCAACATGTCCATTGGTACTGTTGCAATTGTATCAAGGATACGGGTTCGTAAATCATTAAGATCTTGTACTGGAGTCGCAAACACACGGTCCTTTTATAAACCCCCAGAGGAAGAAGTCCAGTGGAGTGATGTCTGGCGAACGTCCACCGCCTCCAATCCACCTATCTGGGAAGGATTCTTTGAATGAATTCCGAACATCCAGGCTCCAGTGTTGGTGGGGCTCCATCTTGCTGAAAGATTACTTGGGGTTGCAGATCAACTATTTGCGAGTACAAGAACTGTTCCAACATGTCTTGGTATATCGGGCCAGTTATTGACTTATCATGAAAGAAAAAAGGACCTATAATCCTGTTCTTCATCAGGCCGCCATTTTGTTTTGTGTCATTATTGTTCAACATGCGGCAGATAAGTTAACTGCAATAATGAAAACAAAAATTCTTTGAGTTTTTCTTTGTTTTAATACCAACCTCATTTCATCATTCCGCATACTTTGAGAGTTATGATTAATTAAAATGTGGGAGGTTTGAATGGGACACGGTGTATATTTTACAATATAATTAGGGAGTTTTCGACCAATAACGCTGGCTTATTGGTTGCCACTATTCTGACATCATTGACGGCTGAGCCAATCAGTATTGCGTCGATGGACTCTAATTGGCTCAGCCATCAATGACGTTACAATAACGGCAACTGTATCGTGAACGTCACTGGTGCGAAAACTCTCTAATATGGTGACTTTAGGTTACTTTGAGCACAACTTCTCACTTTATTTTAAAACATTTCTTACATTTTTTGAAAAAATCAACATACGTATTTCTCTCAGGTAATTATTGACATACTGCAATAGTAAATTGTGTGTATTTTTTCATTTGAATTTATGTAGGTGGTACGATTGACTTGAAACTTGTTCTGAAGGACTATGTTTTGTTTTCAATTAAATTATTCAGTTATCTAATTTAACCTTTTGACTGCCGAGTTTCCCTTTTGCCAGCTGGGCTGTGGGTGCCAGGTTTTTTTAAATTTAAAGTACTACGCCATACTATATAATATAAACCTATATAAAGTATATTTAACTGTCTATATGCCATGCTAAATTTAATTTAAACTCACTATTATACATTTATTTGAAGGTTAGGAAGCGTTGCTTCCACTTGTAAAGTTCCCAGGTTCGAATTCAGCACGGTGTCGTTATTGAAATTTGTTATCACTATCACTAAAACATTTATTCTACTGAATAATGTTGATGGTATTATCACTAAACACTTATAATATTAAATATTGTTGAACATTTTTTATGGTCCTGGGTTCGAAACAATTCCAGTCAAAGAGCTGTTCTATGCCACGTGTTTCGTCTGTCGCGACACGCCCACCACTGTCAGTCACACACTGTTTATTTAAGTCTACATCACTTGCTTTACTATTTACAGGCTTAGATTTTAATAATATTCTCTTAGAAACAGGACTACTATCACATTTGTCAAACGAATAACCATTTGATGAACTGCTACTATCACTATCATCTTCTGATAAAACTGATACATTAAACTCGGGTATTGTATTCGTCAACTTCGAGACATGAATCACTGTATTCCACAGCACGACCTACCCATTGGCCAGGTATTTTTCAACTAAAAATAAAATAAATAAAGAGAAAATCCTGAAATTGCAATATTCCCTAGCAAAAAAAAAAAAAAAAAAGGCCTTGAAACAAGAATGTACACCCTCCTTTAGAAAACCGATTTACAACCAGCCTGTACCGTTATTCTGTAAGGGATGTGCAAAGTATTGCTGAGAAAGGATGTACAAACACAGAACGAAAAAATAATTTTAGTTTATTGCAGTAAAAACTTCGGGAAAAAAATATTTAAAATAATAAGATGGAAAACCGGAGCCTGCCGGGCATGGCGTACCGCTGTACACACACTTTCACCGGCTCACGCCGGGCATGGCGTTCAAAAGGTTAAGTAATGCAAGAGTAAAATGGCAAATTTGTAAAACTTATTTGAAACCAGTTCTAACGTATGCAGCTGAGACTTGGACATATACAAGGAAGGACTTGAGCAGAATCCAAGCTACAGAAATAAAATTATTACGTGGAATGGTATTATCGCCTCACTGTGATGGTTGTCCGTTTATATAAAAGCGGGTGCCGCGTAATAATGCTTGACAGTGATTAACATGCGGAATTATTAGAGTGGCGGTAGTCGGCATTTCTGTATTTAATTACATATAACAGCTGCGGGGAAACAAAGCGAGCCGCTGGACAAACATCATAGTGAGGCGATAGATAATACATAAACAAGAAGAGATAGAATAAGGAATGATAAATTCAGGGAGACATTAAATGTAGATTAATTAACAGACATAGAAAAAAGTAGACTAAAATGGTTTGGAAATTTAAAAAGAATGGAAAAGGAAAGACTACCATAAGAACTGTTAAATCTCAATATACAAGGAAAACGTCCAGGAGATAGACCATGAGAAAGATGGATTAACCAAGTGAAGAAAATTCTACAACAAAGAGGATAAGACTGGGAAGAACTAAAAAGAAGCAAAGCATGGGAAGATAAAAATGGTTGGAAGCATATTTGGAATCGAAAGGAGGACACGATAAGAGGATAATGATGATGATGCTGATGATGAGTAATCTAATTCTTTTTAATTAATTCCGATGGAATGTACACTCACCACAACGAAATAATCTTCTTCTTCCTTTCCAGGATTCAGTCAATGTGACCTGTTCCGGTCTCAAGTCCATCGTTTCCTTGGCCGTCCTAAAGATCTTTTTCCATGCGGTTTGTAGGTGTTGATCGCTTTGGGTAATCTTGTATTGCCCATTCTGTCTAAATTTTCTTTCCATCGATATTTCAGCTCTTCTAGTTTGTCGAGTGTTGAAAATATCTCCAGTTCATTTCTTATTGATTCATTATGAAATCTATCCATGCGTGCACATCCTTTTATGGATCTTGAAAATTTCATTTCAGTAGCTTGAATGTGTGAGATATATATTTTTTTGTAAATACCCAAGATTCAGATCCATATAAAAGAACAGGAATAGCCATAAATTTATAAAACCTGAGCTGAGTTTCTCTTCGAGTCTTTCGGAGGGTTCTTCTTATGGTGCCACATATAATTTGATATCGGTTTAATTTATTATGCATATCCCAAACATAGCTATATGTTATATCTGAACCAAGATAGTTAAAGTGTGTTATCTGTTCTATTATTTCATTATTGATTACTATTTTTGCTCTGACTGGCACTTTGCCCTGGTAAGCCATAATTTTAGTTTTTGAGGTTGAAAGTTTAAGATTATAATAGAGTCCTAATTGATCATCATCATCATCATCAACAACAACAAGGATTAAGCCTAATGGCCTGTTCCGATCTCATTATAGGTCGAATTGGTCCTTCCATCTCTTCAATAGTCTTCTCAACATTCTTCTCCCTTTTGGTTTATAATTATACATTCTTCTTGGCATGCGCTGTTCATTCATTCGTAATACGTGCTGAAGGTAAGCATTTTGATAGTGTTTTATTCTTTCACAGAGATTAAATATATTAAGTTCTGTATCCAATCCGGATGAATCAATAGAAATAAATGTCCCCTGACCGCGTTACGAGCGCAGTGCAGGGTAAGGATAATGACAGGGCTGCTGTCTCAGAGCATCTATCCACGCTCCTCTAAGTATGAACCCTTTAGAGAGGGTTCCTTCTTCCGCCCCTTGAGCCGTTGTGATGATCGCCAGGTATCTCGTCACCTCGTAGACCGTTGCAGACTTCTTGGTCGAAGTCAACCTTCTAGCCTACGTCTCCCACATTACGGACAATTCTTAGTTTCCTCTCACCTCCAACCAATCGGCAAGTTAGCAAAGCTAAACTTTCCCGATTTGGTCGTCTGGTTCATTGAGTACTCGGCTCCCCCATCACATCGAGGTGATAGTCCACGGTGGCGGGGTCCTAACTGATTCAACGTGTAAATGGCTATTTGTAAATCATCATCTTACCAAACCCTTCCATCTACCTTCTCGTGGTGGGACTGTTTTTACTGAAGATGGAGGGTGAATGGCGAGTTTCTGGCGCCACAAAACCAGATGCTCGGGGCAGACAGAGCTCTGTTGCCTTGTAAGACAGTCTGTCTAGGAGAAAGACAACTCCGAAATTAAACTCTGGTCCTCCAGGTTGGGCTGGTAACCCACCCAAGTAAAATATATATATATTACTCAGAAGTCTCAAGTGCAAATACGAAGCCCGACACATTCAATGGATACAACTTACGCAATGAAAAGGCAACGAAACAATAATTATAAAGTATACAAAACCCACGTGACTTTCGACAGCAACAGACATTCCATTTCCGACTACAGTGTTTAGCGCGCAGGAAATATTCCTTGATTAAATATCGAAATACAACTGCAATAACACGTTCAGGAAAATGTAAAATGTTTAGCATTAATGGTGTTAATTTATCAGTTTAAAATGTTTCCGTCGACAGTTTATATTAACAGCCTCATGTTGTGTGTTGTACAGTCCGTCGCGTTTTTGGGAGAGGGGAGACCGTGGTAGCTTATATCATCGTTTTCCAACCTGTGGTTCGCATTTCAAGGGGTTCGCCAAAACGTTTTGGTAATGGTGGGTTTCGAGCTTAGGTCTATTACCGTTTCCATCATTTCTGTAGCATTGTAATAATAATAATAATAATAATAATAATAACAATAATAATAATAATATTAATAATATTAATAATAATAATATTAATAATATTAATAATAATAATAATAATCATCATCATCCGGTATCATGGCAGCTGCCGCCGTCTTCCGGAAACCAAACGCCATTCCTCTCTATCCATCCATTGATCTTCCTCCATTCCTCTGGTATTCATAGCTGCTTGTGCCCCTTCTATCCAAGAAATTCTAGAGGAAGAAAACCTTGAACAAAAATTACCCGTCCCCCAGGTTGGGGGTTGATGCATCGGGCCAGCTCCTCGTTCATCATAAAAAGAAAAAAAAATGCTAAAAAACTAAACAACATGCCTCGGAATAATAATAATAATAATAATAATAATAATAATAATAATAATAATAATTCCCCAAGTTTCCCTCCCATAAAGTAATGCAGGAACTGCCAATAAACAAAAGACTGGACAAGAATGGATCGGATAAAGAATGAAGATATAAGAATATAGTTAAATATATATCCATTGAATGATAAAATCAAAGAATGTAGTGAAACATTGTTTAGACACATAGAAAGAATGAATGTAACAAGATTACCAAAAGCAGCATTTAACTACAAGCCAAGAGGTTCAAGGAATGTAGGAAGGCCCGTGAAAAGATGGACAGAACAACTGTTAGGTGGAACAGGCAGTTTTGCCTAGCCCGTGAAGTGAAGAAGAAGAAGAAGAAGAAGAAGATAATAATAATACAATTAAATTAACCCTATAATGCCCCTTGTTGCATATGTGTAACATCGGGAATTTATCACATTATTTTCACAATAAATTAATATTTACCGCGAATGCCTGATTTACAGTTATGTAATAACTTTAGGAATTCATTTTATTTTGCTACAACTATGCCTACACGACCGTAATTAGAGTAACTTTAGGTTTTAACCGTTAAGGGATAAGTTAATTTAAGGTTATCAAATCCTTTTGCTTGTAATTACATTTTATGCATGTCTACTGTGCGTATATTTAAAAGTCTGTGGTTCATTCAACTCAGATCGTTGTGGAAGGGGTTCGCGCGTCGAAAAAAGATTGTGAACCGCTGACCTATATTAATTTATTCTTATGTTGCGGCTAGTGCAATTATTTCTGTCATTTTTATGAAAATATGTTACAGAAATTTACCTTATCTATCCTACTTAGGACATAAAAATTACATTGACTATTCAACTCATGCCCCAAATGGGAGTCAATGACCTATCACATTTCAATGAATTTTGATTTACAACCAATCACAGCCTTTTTCACCTCGACTTTATCAATTTAATTTTATCACTTTAAAATCAAGCTCCTCCTTTTTAACATTCTGAAAAGGTAGGACCATTAATTTATAGTGACTGACTCTCTAAGAAATACATTGAATATGACAATTCATATAGTAAGATGTAAAAATTCTAGAATCCATGTGGCTACCAGACTGTATATCTAGTGCACGAATGTAACCAAATAGTGCTTGCGGGACATAATAAAAAAACATTTGTAGCAATCGATTATACAAAAAAAAAACACTGTTTGCACTTTCTTAAACATATTATTTCCCAGGTAATAACGTTCCAGAAAAATATAATTGACATATTTACTTCATAGGATATCAGAAATTAATTAATATATAGTTTGAAGTGTTTCATTTTTTCTCCACCAGGGTACATTCTTACAATATTGCGATCCTTTGGCAATAAATAATATGATCTGGTTGCAGCAATGAACAATTTAAACATAACATTTCTCATTTGTTTAAAAAAAAACATCGCCGTTTACATTAAATATATAAATATTAAAAAAAACTATATTCAAATAATGATTTGTTAGTCATCATCATCAATCATCACTCCAGGGATTAGGCAATTGACCGTTCCGACTTCATAATGCATCAGCCCAACGTCTTCTAGGTCTTCCAACATCACGTCTTCCTCTTGCTTGATAATCTCTTGCTAACAATGGATATCTCTCCTTACTCATTCCATCCATGTGATAAATCCATTTCTATCTGTAATTCGTGACTTTATCCAATAAAGGCTGTACTTTCAATTCTTCTCTTATATCCTCATTTCTTATTCTATCAAGTCTTGTACATCCTTTTACTTGTCTTAGGAACCGCATCTCTGCCGTCTGTATTCTATTCTTCTGTCTTTTCACTGGAGCCCAAGTTTCACATCCATACAATATTGTGGGAACCGCCATAACATTATACATTTTTATCTTGGTTTCTTTTCTAATTTTATTTTTGAATGTTCTCTGTATTGTTCCACACACCGTCTGAAATTTATTTATTTTGGAGTCAATATCTCTTTCCACATTGTAGCCAACATCACAGCCCAAATATTTGAAACTAGACACCTGTTCTATACTTTCATTTTCTAAAATAATTTTGGATCTCGCTGGATCTCTTCCTCTAAAAGCCATGGTCTTCGTTTTCCTTACAGAAATCTTTAGATCGTATAATTTACATATTTCATTTAATGCATGCATTGATTTCTGTAAGTCGTCTTCATTTTTCTGTATTATGATTACATCGTCAGCAAATAGAAGATTATTTATGCACACTTTATTATCCATTCTTATTCCTGGATTTGCTAAAACTTTCCATTTATTTAAAATATCGTCTATATATATATATATATATATATATATATATATATATATATATATATATATATATATTAAACAAGTGGGTGATAAACTACATCCTTGTCGTAATCCAGTATTTGTTTTGATTGTATCTGTTCTTTTGAATCCGGTATCTATAATTATATTTGTGTCTTCATATAATTTCTTTATTGTTTCAACAAGGCACAGCGGGTATCCTTTCATTCGTAATATTTCCCATAATTTTTGTCTGTTTACTCGATCGAAGGCCTTATCCAAATCTATAAATCCTATGTGAGTTTCTAAGTTATGTTCTCTTCTCTTTTCTATGAGTTGTTTCAGTGTAAAGACATTGTCTATACATGACCTTCCCTTTCTGAATCCACTTTGATTTTCACTTATTATTACTTCTGTTATGTTTCTCAATCTATTATTTATTATTTTCGTATATATCTTGTAGCCAGTATTCATTAAGCTAATCCCTCTGTAATTCTCGCAATTTCTCCGGTCTCCTCTTTTGAATATATTCTTCACAATTGCTGTTTTCCAAGTTGTTGGAATCCCATAGGTCTGCCAACATATATTAATTAGATGAAGTATTCGTAGTTTACACAATATTCCACTATATTTGACTAACTCCATATTTATATTATCTAATCCTGTTGCTTTCCTATTCTTAGTGGTTTTCAAAGCCATTTCTAATTCATTTATGTCTATTACATCAATATTTTCCACTTTTATTTCTTTCTCATTGTTCTCTTTTTCCTTCAATTTCCTCCTTTCTTTCCAAGTTTTTCATAATGTTGGATCCATTCTTGTTCTGGAATTATATTCAATCTGGCAGAATCTTTCTCAGTCTGATTTAGATGTTTCACTAATTTATAACCTATTTCTTGTCTTCCATACATATCATGTTCTACTGCGCTTATAAATTTATCCCATGATTCCTGATGGGCTTTTCTTATAATGCTTTTAGCAATTCTCCTTTTCATTTTATATTCTTAATAAGATTCTTCTGTTTTCAGTCGTAAGTATGTATGATATGCTTTTTGTTTTTCATTCACTGCATTTTGTATATTCGCATTCCAAGTTCTCAAGCCCTTCCTATTTCTTATTCTATTTTTCTTTCCTAATATCTCATTTGCTGTTTTATGTATTACATTTGATATATTTTCCCATTCAATATTTATATCTTCTGACGTCGCTATCTCTGATATATATTTATTCATTCTGCTTTCATAATGTTGTCTAATACTTTGATCTTGTAATAAATATACTTTATATACTTCATCTTGGTTTTCTTTTGTTCTTTATGTTTTTTTTCCGCCATTTAGCTATTATGTTTATTTTACTTATCACGAGATAGTGATCAGAGTATATATCGCTGCCTCTATGTACTCTCACATCTTTTACCAAGGCTCCTAGCTTGTTGTTTACGATTAAATAGTCAATTATTGATCTTGAGTTATATCCACTTCTTGTATATTTATGTATGTCCTTTTTTCGGAAATAGGTATTCATTATTTTTAATTGATTATAGGCTGAAAACTGTCTCAAATCCTGTCCATTATCATTTATTGTTATTTCTCCATTATTTCCCATTACATTAGGTATAGGGACATTGCCTACTCTGGCATTTAAGTCTCCATTTATTATTAAATGATGATCTTTTGTATATTTATCAACTAATGTTTGTAATGTTTTATAAAATTTTTTTGTTTCTTCTTTCTTACCTTCCTCTGGGGCATACACAGCAATTATCATCATATATCCTCTTTCAATTTTAAATCTGGCTATCAGGATTCTTTCATTTATAAACTCATAGCTATTCAATTTGTTCTTCCATTTTTCATCTATTAAAATTGCTACTCTCACACTGCGCTCTTGTTGTCTGTTCTACTCCGCTATACAACATAGTATAGTGTTTTAAGTCCTTTGTTCCTTTTAGTTTCTTTTTTGTTTCTGTTGTTGTTGCTATATTTATTTCTTTTTTCTTTAATTCTCTTTCTAATTCTTCTTCTTTTGTATTTATTCCCCTTACGTTCCAATTTCCTAATTTGTTAGTAAACAGCTAACTTTTATTTGTTAAATAATTGTAACAAATGCCACTCTTAATTTCCAAATTCTCTAGATAAATTCACTCCTCACTTCGTGAGTCGTGAATTTATCAATAATTTGGAAGTCACTCGTGGCATTACTTATGATAAAAATATATATACCCCATATATATCCATCCATCCATAGTAATTCTGCCCGAGGGCAGGTCTTTCACTGCAATCATAGCAATTTCATGCTATTCTTTGCAGCTTTACTGGGGAATTATAGGTGTGGTAGCTTCCCGTTGCTTTCCACACCGGTGAAGGATGATGATGATAATGATAAGTATGATGATGATGGCCGGATGATTTTCGGTAACCGTTGGGCCCTAAGCATCCTGACATTTGTCTTACAGGTGAGGAAAAACCCGAAAAAGCCTCACCCAGGAGACTGTATCGACCGGGAACCGAACCCGGGCCCGCTGCGTGACAAGGCAGCACGCTACCTCGAGACTACAGTGGTGGATATATATATATACAGGGTGGACCGCTCGAATGGACCTAATTTCAATTGCTTGTTACTGGCAAACGGTTGAAGATAGAAACTTAAAACAACGTTCATATTACAGAAAAACTCACCAAGTTTTGATATCCAGATCACCACATCCCTATATGAGCCCCAGCAGTCACTGTGACGATATCAAAGCGATGAACAATTTCTTGCCAAGTACGTTGGAGTATGTCTTCTGGAATGTTCTCAATAGCCTCTATGATGCGCTCACGAAGATCACGAAGGTCTTTGACTGGGGTGGTGTAAACTTTATCTTTGACATAGCCCCAGAGAAAGAAATCCAGTGGTGTTAAATCGGGAGATCTCGGGGGCCACGCGATTGGTCCTCCCCTACCAATCCAACGGCCAGGGAAAATGTTGTCCAAAGTCGTACGAACTTCATTGGACCAGTGGGGAGGAGCACCATCTTGCTGGAAAACGATGTTAGGCTGCAGTTGTTGTCAATTTGTGGAAAGAAGAACTGCTCCAGCATGTCAAAATATGTGGTACCACGAACAGTTTTCTCGGCGAAGAAAAACGGTCCAATGACCTTATTATGTGACAAACTGCACCAAACATTCATCTTCGGACTATCACGAACATGCTCTTGAATAGCGTGAGGATTCTCCGATCCCCAGATCCGCACATTATGCCGGTTTACCTTGCCTGACAAATGGAAAGTGGCTTCGTCCGAGAAGAAAATCTTGGTCATGAAGTCAGGATCAGCGCCGAGACGGTCCAGCATCGTATTGGCGAATTCCACTCGTTTCGGCATGTCATTCGGCTCCAGACGTTGCACTAACTGCACTTTATATGCGTGCAGTTTGAGGCGTTTGTGGACAATCCGTTGTAATGTCGATTTTGGTATTTGAAGTTCCCGCGAAGCTCTTCTTAATGACTTCCGGGGGCTTCGCTCAAATGCGGCTTGAACATTTGCTACCATTTCATCGGATGCTCTGCGACCACCACCATGCTTCTTCAACACAGATCCTGTAGCTAATAATGTATCACGCCACTTCTTTATGCTTCTAGCAGTTGGAGCATCACGGTTAAACACACGCCGGAACTCCCTTTGAACTCTAATGATTGATTTAAACTCCGCATACCACAAAACAGCTTGCGCTTTCATCTGCGGAGTCGCCATTTTCACAAACAATTAAATCTAAGAACGAGAAACGTATCTTTGTGCCATCTACCGACAGGATTCGAAACTTGATGAGTTTTTCTGTACTATGAACGTTGTTTTAAGTTTCTATCTTCAACCGTTTGCCAGTAACAAGCAATTGAAATTAGGTCCATTCGAGCGGTCCACCCTGTATGTTATAATTAAATGTTTAACATTGAGCAATGCAAGCTTAATATGGTATTAGCAAAAAATAAATGCCATATTAAGCTTGCATTGCTCAATGTTAAACATTTAATTATAACATCTATAAAGCGTCACTGCTATAAAGTAAAAATATTCTCTTTAATTTGCTTACTTGTTATAGTCAGCTACTAGATGGCAGTGAAGACCGAGTTCTCGCGACATCTAGTAATAATGGAGAATATAATACATATATAAGAAAAATAAGTGTTTGAATTGGATTCGCCTGGTAGTGTAATGGATATCACGCTGAGGTACAGACTCAGAGATCCGGGTTCGAATCCCGTCCAGGCATTTATTTTTCTTATCACACCATATATATATATATATATATATGGAAATGGTGACTTGATAGAACCTAAAATAGAAGAAGAGGTAAGAAACGTGTTGAGAACAGCAAAAAATGGAAAAGCGGCAGGTCCAGGAGGAATAACCATGGAACTAATTCAATATGGTGGTTCAGGAATTATAAGAATTTTAACTAGACTTTTTAACCAAGTGATAGAAGGAGGTCCTATTCCAGATGAGTGGAAGTTATCGTATATTAGTGCAATATACAAAAATAAAGGGAATAAAAGAGATCCATCAAACTATAGAGGCATCAGTGTTATGGCAGCAATTAGTAGAATGTTAAGTACAATTATTAAAATTAGATTGGAGGAACTAATACAAAATAAAATATCAGAAGAACAAACAGGTTTCACAGCAGGTAAATCGTACCTTGATAATATATTTGTGATTAGACAGATTATGGAAAAGATGTTGGCCAAAGGAAAAGAAGTGCATATGACATTTATAGACCTGGAAAAGGCATATGACTCTGTACCCATCAACAAACTCTGGGTGGCAATGGGGAAGTTTGGAATACCTAAATCTCTTGTACATTTTATAAAAAGGATGTATGATTGTAAAGCAAGTATTAAGGTTGAAAGTAGAGTATCCTCAGAATTTGATATAACAAAAGGATTAAGACATGGATGCGGGATGTCACGAACATTGTTCAAGATATACTTAGAAGATGTACTAATGAAGTGGAATAAGTCATGTAGGGGAATGGGAATCAACATTAATGGTCATTTACTGCACAATTTATTATTCGCTGATGACCAGATTATAATAGGACAAGATAAAGAAGATATAGAATATATGATCAGAAAGTTGGTCGATGCATTTGAGGTAGGTGGACTGAAGATAAATTATATTAAAACAGAATATATGGTAATCGGAGGAAATTCAGAAGACCTACAAATAAATAATATGATAATTAAACGTGTTGAAGAATTTAAATATCTTGGATCTATAATAGATAAATCTGGTACTTGTGAAAAAGATATTATTAACAGAGTAAATTGTGCAAGGAAGGCGATTAGATCCCTGAATGGTCTTTTATGGAATAGAAATTTGACCAGAAAAACAAAAAAAAAAAAAAGGGATTATACAGACAATAATAGAAAGTATACTTACATATGGATCAGAAAGCTGGACAATAAATGAAAGGATGCAGAAAAGAATCTTGGCGATAGAAATGGATGGATTACGGAGAAGTATGAGAATATCCAGGCTACAACATATTCGAAATACATATATCAGACAAGAAATGGATGCACAGGAAACTGTTATCGATAGGATAACAAAGAGAGCTCTACAGTGGTATGGACATGTACAACGGATGCCGGAAGACCAGTGGCCTAAACAGGTGTTGGATTGGATGGTACCAGGCAGAAGGAGAAGGGGAAGAAGCAGAAGAGCATGGTATGAGGTAATATATGAGGCCATGATGAAGAGGGGTATGGAAGATGGTCAATGGGAAGATAGGAATCTCTGGAAAGCAGGAATCAAGGGCAAACTGCTGTAAAGTGGAAAGCCTGTATTAAGTATTAAGTAAGTGTATATATATATATATATATATATATATATAGGCACTGCGCTACAAGCCGGAAGGCCGAGGGTTCAAGTCCCGGTGGGGTCAGGATTTTTAAACTGACCCAAACCTTCTGGCGGCACTATGGCCCTGGGGTCGACTCAGCCTCTAACGGAAATGAGTACCAGACGCTTGTTCTGGGGTAAAGGCGGCCGTCACGCAGGGCTGACAACCCGGCTGACATCAAGTGCCGATTGTCTAGAAATGGTAGGAGCCTTAACCTCCCACTACCCCAAGGGCCTCCTGAGACCTGTAGTGGGAATACTTTACTTATATATATATATATATATATATATATGGCTATTATATTGAAATATTACATAAGGTTTTGGAGCTACTAAAGTTTCAAATCCAGAATGTTGTTTATTCGCCGATCTTATTCAAAAGATCACAGTGATAACAAAGATTCAAAAAACACAGTGGAGAAATAAATGTTCATCTATAGGAATAAAGTTAATAGAAGATATAGTTTATTCGTTGCTATTGCTGACGATCAGCTACTGATGACTGAAAAGTGCGGAGATTTAGAGTAGATGACAAGAAAACTGAAGGATGAATATGAAAAATGGGGATTAAATATAAATTTTAACAAAACGAAATAAAAAAAATCAATTTAAAACTTTTCTTTAATTTTTAATTATTAATTAATTGTAAGTTAGATATATTCCAACTTAAATTCTACCCCCCTTAAAGATAAAACTTTTAAAGAAATTTGAGGTATAATAATTACACATATATTCAACAAAATAATTTCAAAATTTAAGATAATAACCCAACCAATTTAATTTATAAAATTATAATAAAGAATATAGAGGCTCCATTAGCATGAAGGGTTCGTGAAAGTCATCCATAATTTAGGAAGTCATAAATGAACAGAAAATATAGGTATTTTTACCAAAAATGCAAGAATTATTCCTATGTAAAAAAAAATCTAACTAATTCTCCCACTCCTTCTATCAAAAAAAAAGTTAAGTTGTTACTTTCATAAAGATACATAATCCCTACCAATAATGGTAAAGAGGGTAAATGGCAATATAGATAGTTCAAAAGATCTGCTTTTAGAACACGGATATGGAAATAAAAAGCATATGACGAATATGTATATTTAGCGATAAAAATTGTGTAGGAGGAAGTCATGTTCCTTTGACTAATGAGAGGATGAATACAGTAAATCTGCAATATAAAAATTAAATGGTGTTTTATGGAATATGAATATAATTTCAAAAACAGAAATAAATATTTTTAATACAGTAATCAGGAATTAAAATGACATACGGTGGAGAAACATGGGGGTTAAAATCTAGAAGAATAAGTATAATAAATCCAGCAGAAATGGATATTTGGAGGCTTTCAGCTGAATTTTTCAAGAACAGAAAAAATAAAAACAATGTAGTTGAAGAAAATATGAGTGTTAAACTGCAATTGTGGATTTCATAAAAAATCAATTAATATGGTTTGGTCAGTCAAATGAAATACACAAGGCAAATTCCCAAAATAATACTAGAATGGGTGCCACTTGGTAGACGAAGAAGAGGACGGCCAAAAATAACGTGGATTGAAGGTGTTTTGAGGAGCATTAAAGAAGAAAAGATTAAACTATGGAGACTGAAGTGACAGAAAGATGTTGGGGAGACTGACAGTTGATTAATTGGAAGCAGGAAGATGGCAAGCAGTGTGAAACCTGCTATATGTAGGTTCCTATGTATATAAACAATATAAGAGTCTAGTCAATATTCTACGAGTAGAAAATGTGTGTACAGTGCTCTTCCCCTTCCCGTATAAAGTACATAGTACCAAAGAGTGACGAACAGACAGGTGAATGGAGAAGACTACATAACAGTGAACTACGCGGTCTCTATACGAAGCCAGATATAATAAGAACAGTTAAGTTTCGTAGGCTGCGATGGGCAGGACATGTGGCACGAATGGGGAATGAAAGTCGAGCATGGAAGCTCTTGTCGGAAAACCAGAGGGAAAACGCTCAGTTGATAGACCAAGAATGGGGTGGGAGAATAATATTAACTATTATTTGAGGGAAATATATATACAGGGGATGATTGGAAATACATTAGCTCAGGATAGGGATGTATGGAGAGCTTATGTCTGCGCGGATGTTCTGGCCGCGGCGAGGAACCTACGGATTCGATAGTGCCCGTGAGTTAGTGTGTACCAAACCGAAGCAGTGTAACCTAATACAGTTTCACTCAGAATAGACGAAATATTTAAAATGACTCCAAAAAGATGAAAATCCAGGAATAATGGTTTCGGGTATATTGCCTTAATAAAACCAATGAGTTTCAGAAATATGCTATCTAAAGTGATTCTACAGTGTGTAATTTTTTTTACGAGGAATAGGTACCCCGAATGAACTATTTTGTCAATTAAGGAAAAATTAACAAATTATCAATTAACCAACTGTAACCATCATGTTTTACACTTACCTTTTGGCACTGGTGTGCCAGGTAGAACAATACATAAACCTAGGGCGCATAAGTAATGAAAAGAGTAATTTTCCTGCGATTATAGAAACCCGGTAGGTATTTATTCCAGTATACAACATATTTGCCACGGGCTCATACAGAAAATTAAATTTTAGAATTTTTTCCAACTCGAAAATGAAAGTTGAATATATTTACTAAATTAAACTCGCTGTGTTAAATATTTAGAAAGAGAAGCGTGCATACTAATTGGTAATTAAAACAACCCTATTATGCTTTAAGCACTTCAATAGGGTAAAATTATTTTAATTTGTCACATAGTTAATATTTATAGCCTAATATTAATACATCAACTATATATACACCTCAAAATGACATACCATTAAGAGGTAGAAATTGTTGAATTCTTCTAAGAAATCTTAGAAGAATTACACATGGAACCTTTAGAAAACAAAATTTCTGATTATAAGCCAAGATGGATGCAACCTGTTCATCGAAAGGAAAATCACAGGATACCCAAACAAATGTTAAGCTATCAACCTGCAGGAAGAAGAAGACCAGGACGCCTACCCAAAAGACTTTTGGATGGTGTTTCTCTCGAGACAGAAACAGGTCAACAAATTACCTAATTTCGTGAATGTACTATGATGATGATGATGATGAAGTTGTATAGTATCTTGATGGAATTCGGAATACCTAATCCTTATTGGAACACTTACTCCATTGTGTCTAAACAACGCAAAAACTAGGGGACCGGGTAGGCATGTACTGTGTAGATACTGTTGAAATTTACATTGGGTTAACTATTTTCTCTATTACTCACTTTTGTACTAGAGTATGCCATAAAATCTTTAAAGGATGAAGAAGACTACAGCACAAAGGTATCAATTGTCAACATGTTTACTCGCAGATAAGGGGATTCTATCCCAGGAGTTCATCTATAATATTAGTAGGGCAAGTAAGGGTGAGAAAATGGGCAAGTTAGTATACCAGATTAGTTTAGCGTCCACTTGTTTGTTAGCAGGTTTTTGTGATAAATTGGCTACATTGTCTGAACAATGACTAATCTATATTTTACATTGTAAATATGCTGATTTTATGTTACTTTAATCTCAACTTCTCACTTAATTTTTAAAGAATTACTCACATTAAAAAAAAATAGGCCTATACATTTCTCTCAGGAATTATTTATATACTGCAACAATAAATTGTGTGTTTTTCCGTTTTTTTTAATTAGCTATGTTTCAAGGGGTGAATAGAATCCCGAGTTAGTTTTTAATTTAATAAATGGAGATAATACTTACTTACTCACTGGCACTATCGAACCCGTAGGTTCATGGCCGCACGGACATAAGCTCTCCATACATCCCTATCCTGAGCTAATGCTTTCCAATCATTCCCTGTATAATCTACTTCCCTCAAATCATAGTTAATGTTGTTCTCCCACCTCATTTTTGGTCTACCAACTGGGCGTCTTCCTTCTGGCTTTCCTACAAGAAGTTTCCATGCACGTCTTTCATTTCCCATACGCGCAACATGTCCTGCCCATCGCAGTCTACGGGACTTAACTGTTCTTATTATATCTGGATTCCTATAAAGACCATGTAGTTCATTGTTATGTAGTCTTCTCCATTCACCTGTCTGTTCATCTCTCTTTGGTCCAAAAATTTTCCTAAGAACTTTATTCTCAAATACTCGTAATCTCCTTTCCTCCCTTAAAGTAAGAGTCCATGTTTCGCACCCATATAATATAACTGGTAGAACAATAGTTTTATATATTTTCAGCTTAACGTTTTTTGAAAGGAGTTGGGACATCAAAAGTCTCTGCAATGCATAATAGCATGCATTTCCAGAATTGAGCCTATGTTTAATTTCTTTGTGCATCTCATTCCTATTTGTGATTATTGTTCCTAGGTATTTGAATTCAGCCAATTCCTCAAAATTTCCCTCATTTGTCATTAGCTGTCCATTTCCATTATATAATGTATTTCTACGTGTGACCATATATTTAGTTTTACTGATATTTACTTCCAGTCCTAATTTCTTAGTGTTACTCATAGTGTGTGCGTGTTGGCCTTTAGTATCTCCTCGCTATCGGCCAGTAGTACTACATCATCAGCATAAACTAACAGCTTATTAATACCATTGAGTTGTAAGCCTTCCTCATTCTCTAAAGATTTAATGGCATGCTCTAGTACAAAATTAAATAGTAGAGGAGATAGTGCATCTCCTTGCTTTAACCCATTCTGGATTTCAAAAGTGTCTGAAAACTGTTTGCCTACACGCACCCTACTCGTTGAGCCATTTAGACACATTCGTATAAGTCTAACTAACTTTTTAGGAATTCCAAACTCCAGCAGGATACTATATAAATGGAGATAATACAAATAATAATAATATTAAGGCAGAACTATAACACAGCGGTACCCGAAACCAGACGCCGATGTATGTGCAAATGACTGTCATAGTAAAGACATTTGCTAAATCAATATTAACGATGTATGGGTTCATTTTAGTTGACAATATCATTAAAGTCTTTAACCCTCGTCTAACATTAAATTAGGTTATGTTAGGCCTATAAAATTTTAATATATGCAAAATTAACGTAAGTTAGGCGCTTTCTATTCTTCGACAACGTTGGGCTTAGAATCACTAAATGATCAATGTATTAATTTGTGAGTTGTGGATATCATCATCATCATCCATGGTATCATGGCAGGTGCCACCATCTTCCGGAAACCAAACGCCATTCCTCTCTGTCCATCCATTGACCTTCGTCCAATCCTCTAATAATCATAGCCGCTTGCATACCTTCTATCCAGTTTTTTTCTGGTCTTCCTTTCTTCCTACTTTACATTGGGATCCATTTCATAATAATTATAGTTGTGGATATATTTTGAAAAAATATAATTTTATTTTATAATTTTTTTTTCACTTTAAATTTACTTACAGAAACAATTATATTACTTTACTAGGCAACATTGCTTGTCTTGTGCCGTTCAACAATCTAAGACATCATGCCTGTGCACTAAGCTTCTCCTTGGGAGAAGATATTTTCTCATACAATTTGGGTCAATATGTGACCTGTTCCCGTCCAGTATCGTGAGGAATTTTGGTACCTGATTCTGGTTGAGAAATTTTGCTATAATGTCTGGGAAACCCGACATGCTGACCACATGCCACCCTATTTTGGCTGGATGATTGTCCAATTCTATAACTGTCTCATTTGGATGTATGTCTAGTAGCCGGCTGCTAGGGCAAGATCCTTCCAGAACTGTCGCAGTGTGGCGTTTATTTTAGTTTGTAGAACGTTGTTTTTATGGCAACTTTTTTATCTTATTTTTGCAGCAACGTCTGATGAAAGCATCTGGCCATGTATTTAAGGTTGGAGATCAAATATCATACTATGTTTCTGTTTGCCTTCACTTCCTCTTACGTAAACAAATCGATTAAATCGACTAATCGATCAAACATGTCTCTAAAACAGAAGACTATTTTTAGGGACACTGAATACACTCGGAGACATTAAAAGCTACTCCATCTCACATCCACGTAGATTAATAAACATGGAAGAATGGGGGGGGGTTGTCCATGTAAGTAGTTGCCATTTAATTAATGTTAGTTTTTTTATCAAGGGTTTTCTCTACATTTGCAGTAGATATCCTTCAGCCCACATATATTTTCCTCCTCAACGGATTTCTATCCTCAGCATCTTCTTCTTTGAGACCACTGCTAATAGTATTTCTTCTCACTTCATGCATTAACTGTTCCTTGGGTTTTCCCCTTCTCGTCCTGCCTTCAGCATTCCAATCCAGCATCATTCTTGAGATTCTATTATTCTCCATCTTGTTCAGATGTCCATACCATTTCAATCTTCGTTCTTCTATTACTTCTATAATATCATGTTTAACATTCATTATTTCTCTAATTTTCAGGTTTCGAATTTTCCAATTTCTTGATTTTCTTGTTGCTCTTCGCCAAAAATCCATCTCTGTTGTCAATCATGTTTTGCTTGATGTCTATTTAAGACCAATGTTAGTGTTAATCCACACAATCTATAGGCTTAACCCTGGAAATTCAAGCTATTTTACATTATAGCGACTCTTACATCACAACTCCTCTATTGAAAAGTCCGTCATGCAGGAACTGCGTAAACTAATAAAATTCTTCAGCAGATTGAACTTAAAATCTGATTTGATTGTTTACGAAATGTATCTTTAGTTTGCTAACTCTTAAATTGAAGAAGCTTAATTTCTTACCACCTTATTTAAATTTATTGGACAACAGTGAAAAGAAACCATGCTTAACTAGCCAACTCACTGGCTCTATCCAACCCGTAGGTTCATGGCTACGCGGACATAAGCTCTCCATACATTCCTATTCTGAACTAATATTTCACCAACATCCCCTGCATAATATACTTCCCTCAATTCATAGTCAATTTTATTCTCCAATCTCATTGTTGGTCTACCAACTGGGTGTTCTCCCTCTAGTTTATCTACAAGAGGCTTCCATGCCCATCTTTCATTCCCCATTCGTGCCACATTTCCTGCCCATCGCAGTCTACGGGACTTAACTTTTATTATTACATCTGGTTTAATATAAAGAGCACGTAGCTGACGGTTATGTAATCTTCTCCATTCGCTTGTCTGTTCATCTCTTTTTGGTCCAGAAATTTTCCTAAAAACTTTATTCTCAAACACTCTTAATATTTTCTCCTCCTTAAAGTAAGAGTCCGTGTTTCGCATCCATATAATAAGTTATAACTGGGAGAATAACAGTTTTTGTATATTTTCAGTTGTTTAACGTTTTTTAAAGAAGTTGTGATGACAAGAAGTGTTAGTTTGGGCAAGTTACAGTGAAAAAATGGGCTACTTAGTACAGCAGATTACTTTAGCGTCCAGTTGTTTGTTAGTAGGTTTTTGTGATGAGTTGGCAACACTGTCTGAGCAATGACCACTACATATTTCAGATTGCAAATATAGTGATTTAGGTTATTTTGAGCTCAACTTCTCACTTGGTTATAAGACATTTCTCACATTTTTTTGGGGGAAAAAAATCAACATATAAATTACTCTCCGGTAATTATTCACATACTGAAAAATTAAATTGTGTGTTTTCTCCGTTTTTTTATTTAATTATTGTAGGTGGCATGATGGCATAGAATCCCCATTCTAGGTTCATATTTAGTCGTGGTCATTTTTGTGTCTACTAGGTGATATTGATGACGGAGTATGTATGCATGTATGTATGTATGTATAATATATATATATATATATATATATACTCGAAGTCCCGGCCACGCATTGCTGTGGCTAAGGTATACGTTAAAATTTTAAATTAAGTTGCTGTCTTTCAGCCAGATTACTTAAAACTAATACTTATACACGAAATTAATAATATTGAAAATAAAATAAACACTGAACACACTTAAATTATGAAATAATCAATATTTGTAATTCAATTGAAATTCGCGGTTGCAACAAAAAGCACACTTCTCTTTGTTAAATAATAAACCAATTACCTTACCAAATTACCTTACACCGCCATCTGTTAAAATCGTATGGAACTCACAGAAATAAAATAAATAATACACAAATAATTTGCAATAAAAAATAATGCTATTATAAATTTAGTTATAAACTACCCTAAGTCTCAAGTTGGATCAAACTGCACACAGTGTGCAAAATTTTATTAAAATCCGTTCAGTAGTTTAGGATTCCATCGCGGACAAACAACGCGACACGTAATTTTTATATATTAAGAGATATATATATATATTTCATAAGAACAAGCTCAATATGTTCTTTACTTCAACATTTGCTAAATAATATCATAAAACCAATGAAAAAGATGATTAATTACCTAGACAAATTAATCATCAAATACCTAGGAACAATAATCACAAATATGAATGAGATGCACAAAGAAATTAAGCATTAGTTCTGGAAATGCGTGTTATTATGCATTATAGAGACTCTTGATCCCAACTCCTGTCAAAAAACGTTAAACTGAAAATATATAAAACTATTATTCTAGCAGTCATATTATATGGATGCGAAACATGGACTCTTACTTTAAGGGAGGAAAGGATATTACGGTATTTGAGAATAAACTACTTAGGAAAAATTTTGGACCAAAGAGAGATGAACAGACAGGTGAATGGAGACGACTACATAACAATGGCTACATGATCTTTATAGGAAGCCAGATATAATGAGGATAGTTAAGTCTCGTAGACTGCGATGGGCAGGTCATGTGGCACGTATGGGGAATGAAATACGTGCATGGAGACTTCTTGTAGGAAAACCAGAGGGAGAACGTCCAGTTAGTAGACCAATAATGAGGTGGGAGAATAACATTAACTATGATTTGAGGAAGTAAATTATACAGGGAATGATTTGAAATCATTATCTCAGGATAGGGATGTAT
Source organism: Diploptera punctata (assembly GCA_030220185.1). Lineage (NCBI taxonomy): Eukaryota > Metazoa > Arthropoda > Insecta > Blattodea > Blaberidae > Diploptera > Diploptera punctata. The sequence goes on from JASPKZ010001574.1 coordinate 2,502,317, forward strand.
GAGAGCTTATGTCCGCGCGGTCATGCACCTACGGGTTCGATAGTGCCAATGAGTAAGTAAGTAAGTAAGTAAGACAAATTAATCATGTATTATCTTAAATACATTTCGAAGTGCAGTTGCAAATATGAAATGGAAAATCTGGATTTTAAAATCTTTATGGACTGAAGTTTGTGTTTTAGTTGCCCGCATAAGGAGAAATAATAAAGAAGAACACCATTGTGGAGTACTTTAACAGATTTAAATATCGTGAAATATAGAGAAAGTCTTATAATTCTTGTAGCTGGCGTACAAAATGAAGAAGTGATTAAAGCGCCTTTGAAACATTAAAAGTTATTCGTCATACACTAAAGTTTTGCGTTCTACTCAGCACACATTTCCATTTCTCCTTCTCCTCCCCTTTCTTTCTTTTCTCTTGTACATTACAGATCATTTTCAGCTTAACTTCTAATATAATTTCTTTATTTTCGTCACTTGCTTCTGAGTCTATTACATCGTCATTTCACTGTAATCATTTGAATATTATGCTATTTTAAACTTACAGTGGACTTTTATTTCACTTTGTCCCTCGCCGTAGTCGAGTGGTTAAGACAAGATGCCTTGGTACAGAGTCAGAGGACTTGCGCTGGTTCGGGCCTCCAGGGGGGAAGACATTTTTTCATGGAATTTTGGCCAGTATGGGACCGATACCGACCTAGCATTGTGAGGAATCTGGGTAGCTACTATAAATAGTGGGTCGAGGTTTAAAAAAAACAGCTATAATGGCTGGGAGGACCCGACATGTTGACCACACGTCGTCCTTTACTGACTTGTTGAACGTCTACCTCTGTGATTAACACACGCGGATGTGAGGCCAGCAGCCGGATGGTACTTCTGGGTATGTCGCGCCTCGAATTTGGAGTTTTATTTTACTTTAGGCTTATTTCTAATTATCTGTTTATTTATTTAAACTTTGTCATGATCTGTGAGGCAATGTTCTTCTTCTTTGTTATCATCGTCCTTTGAGATTGATCTTGACCTAGTAATTCTCTATATCCATTCTGGCACCAACAAAAGCTGCTAACAAAATGAAGTTGAAAATAAATTAAGAAAAATATGATTATAGTAAAAAATAAATATAAGAGATCTAATATAAATTGCCCTCATAAATATTAATCAATATTAATTTCAGATAGTTTCTATTTTTGTATATTTTAGCTCCTTAATAAATCATTCAAACAACATCATTGAATAAATTGAAAGGAGACTTCAAAATGCCAATAAAGCAGAATTTCTGGGTTACTTTAACCCATGGATTCTTCCAAGAGAAACAAAATGTAATCTATATGAAACTCTGCTATAACAAGTATTATTATATGGCAGTGAAACAAGGATCTTGTGCAAGACTGATATGTCAAGACTGAGTTTATTTGAAAAGAAGATATTACAAAAAAGTTATAGCTCAATATGTGACGAGGGAGAATGGCGTTTAAGATATAACTCTGAGCTCTATCAGTTGTATAAGTCTCCTGATGTGGTTATATCAATTAAAGTTTCAAGATTGCGATGAGCAGGGCAGGTACAAATAACGACTGAACATGAGATACTCAATAAAATCATGAAATGTAAATTTGAAGGAACAAGGAATGTGGGACGACAGAGACTGCGTTGGATGGATGGAATTTTTGAGGATCTGAGGAAGCGGAGAATTGAGACAGAGAAGCCTGGAAGAGGGTTCTGAAGGAAGCTGAGGCTCGAATCGAGCAGTGCTGTTGCTTTTGAACCTCATGCTACCTTAAAATTACAGTGAAATCTTCTTTCACTCTAGGCTTTATTTTTAACGTTTTCTTTAAAATTTTGCCATAATCTATGAGCCGGTATCGTTCTTGTTTGGTACTATCGTCCTTTGAGATTAATTTTGGCCTCGTAATTATTTCCATAGTAAGACAAGGGTGTCCGTTGTCACCCGTATTATTTAATTTATACTTGGACCATGTCATAAATGAATGGCAAGAACAAATTAATATATATATTGTATTGACAACTCTGCTTTTTGCAGACGATCAAGTAATAATGACAGCATCAGAAAATGCTTCACCATAATTTCTTTATACTTTAAATAATATCTCTCTAAAATACAATTTAAGAATATTTACATTTAAAACAAAAGTATTAGCTCTGAAAGGAAAATGTGCAATAAGAACAAAAATAGTGATAAAAATGTAATTATAGACCAAGTTCAGAATTTTAATTATTTGGGATGTCATTTAGGGAATGACAGAAATTTAGATAAACACACTAAAATACGATTCAATTATCTATGTGGCACAATTAAACGTACTTTATTGAATAAAACTAGAAAAGAAACTATTTTAAAATTTTACAAAGTATTGACAGTTCTATCTCTTATCTATGGATGTGAAACCTGGACATTAACAAAGGCAGATAGTAAACAAATAGAGGCTGCAGAAATGAAGATGTTGAGAGGAATAGCAGGATACCAAAGGACCGATAAAAAGAAAAACGAAAACATAAGAACAGAACTTAATATATTTAATCTCTGTGAAACAATAAAATACTACCAAAATGCTTACCTTCAGCATGTATTACGAATGAATGAACAGCGCATACCAAGAAGAATGTATAATTATAATCCAAAAGGGAGAAGATTGTTGGGAAGACCATTGAAGATATGGAAGAACCAATTCGACCTATAATGAGATCGGAACAGGCCATTGGGCTTAATCCTTGTTATTGATGATGATGATGATTTCCATCCATTGTTACCTGTCTTGAATCCCTATTCTCATTATTTTAAATCAAGGTGCGTGATATCATGGAACACAGCATCCATCTAACCTAGTAAAAGAGGAAAAGGAAGAAGTAGAAGATGAAAGTAGACGTGAAAGAAGCAGACGTAGAAGAAGGAGAAGATTAAACAAATTAAATAGTTTTTGTTGTTTCTTATCTCAGAACCTTCAAAAGCATATCCTCAAGTTTTAATGTCTCGAAGTTGTTTTATAAATCTGCAGGCTGATTCCAGGGAGCTCTTGATGCACTGCAATGCATGTTGTGGTGATGCTTCTTTTTATTACACTTTAGGCAGATTATGAAAGTCTTATTGCCGTCTATTGCTTTTAGGGTTTTAAGGTGTCCTGTTTTAGGTCTTGCTATTGCTATGTGCTCTTTGTTGTAATGTCATTATAATGGAGCCTCCCAGGGTTATTTGCTTTATATCATTGTGGTGATAATTATCAAATTTTGTTTGTGTTCGTTTTAAATTTTGAATAGATTTAAGACGAAAGTCAATTGTAATGACGGTTTCAAGCCTGTTTGAAAAATATGAAAACATCTCGTAACGATCTGAGGCTCAGCTGACTGCTTGTCAGTACCCGGCCACGGTTCACATTCCCGGGGTAACGGGTAAATGCACTGTCTCAACCAAACGGCGACAATATGTGGTGTTTGTACTCTTAGTTGGGGCCACTATCCACCTTGGGGATAGTCGTACTGCCACAGTGATGTGACTACAGACCGTGTAGACGTAAACGCATCCACAAAAACAGTTAAAGTGAAAGACTAAGAGAAGAAGAGGAAGAAATAGTTGAATTAAAAATGACAGCGGAAGAAGAGGAAGATGACGGTAAATAAAAATAACATATATAATATAAGGAAGAATAATGAATAGAGAAAAAACTGGAAGTAGTAGAAACGTAAAATGTTGAAAAATGTAAAGAAGGAAACCAAAAAGAAGAATTGGAAAATGAATCGAAAAACTCGATTTTTAGGCTATTTTTCGAAAATTGTGTGCATTTTTTTTTTTGGATTTTTAGAAGAAATGCTAGAAGAGTAGAAAGAAGATTACATGAATGCAGAAGTAGAATAAGAAGAAAAGAGACGATCCATTTAATTTAAAAAAAAATCACGCCACACTATAATAATAATAATAATAATAATAATAATAATAATAATAATAATAATAATAATAATGATAATAATAAATGATAATAATAATTTTATTTATATACAGATTTTTGAGGTTTACATATCTTTCTGTGCCTAAAGTTGTATTTTCTTTCTCCACTTGTCTCCACTTAATAATAGTAATAATAATAATAATAATAATAATAATAATAATAGTAATAATAATAGTAATAATAATAATAATATATTTAAACTGGCTACGTAAAGGACTTAAGTCCTCCTCATCCACTCAACCAGTAACAATATTACATAAAATTATAATATAGAATAAATATTATAAGAATATATTTAAACAAATTAAACTAAAATTAAAATGAATCAAGTTAATTTTATTAGAGAAACCAAAAATAAAAAGAGTCATCAATTAATCCACTAAAAGATCCATTACAAAATAAAGATATTTAAATGTCTCTTAAAGGAAGCTAATGTCCGGCAATTTGTTAAAAATATTGTCAGAGAAAGACACGTGGAAAACATGATCTCTATCCTGCACCAAAAGAAGAAGAAAAAGAAGAAGAGCAAGAGGAACAAGAAGGAAAGAAAGAAATATTTCTCTCACAAACAAAGCTTTCATAGTGTATTCTAGCTGACGGGCTTCCCTATTGGCTAACGCTACATGCAGAAGATATAGCTGAAACTTACCTCAAGAGGCGTTGGATTTTAGAAACCCCTGAACAACAATATGAATATAATAATGTGTAATTTTCTTTGTTCACTTATTAACGGTGTTATTATTCTCCTGGACTTCTTGTTCTTGTAATGCCTCCTTCGCATGTTTCATTGTTACTGCACTTATCTAAACTACCTCCAAGAAAAGATAAAAGAGGGAGACAATGTCTAGATATCACAAAGTTATAATGGAGTCTCTCTTTCATTCAAGTATGAATCACATCGTCTTAATTATTATGAAAGAAATTGCAATTTTCAAACAATACGGTGACGTAATAAATTATAAAAATGACCCATAAAGTAGGAGTAAATATTAACGTCTTAACGACTTATTTAATCAACTCATATCTGGTTCATAATAAATGCCAGACTCTGATTTGTTGCCTAGTAGATTGGGCTGCAATCATGGATAATCAAAAATCTAGATGACTTATTACAATTTATCTAGAGGTTTTGGAAATCAAGAATGGAACTTGTTAGGACTATTTAACGAATAAAATTAAGCTGTTTACTCACAAATCAAACAAAATTTCTGATTATAAGTCAAGATGGATGCAACATGTTCATCGAATGGAATACACAAATTCCAAATAAAATATTAAGCTATCAACTTGCAGGAAGAATAAGACCAGGATGTCCACTCAATAGACTTTTGGTTGGTGTTTCTCTTGAACCGGTATAATTGGAGGGCTCTGTTGATTGTAAAAATAAAGTAATATGTTCTAGTAAACAAGTAATTGCCGACAGCGGCGTTTTTAGTTATTTGAGGGCGTCTGAAGTTAGAAAAATAACTTAAGTTTATTGCATGGTCATATGTTATGTATTTTGGAGGACAAGTTTTATTGCGGTCTTAGACGTTACGCAAATCCTCAAGGTTGATACGGTTAGGAGGGATGAAAGATAGGTTCATTGCTTTTAAGAAACTTCAAACTGAAAGAAAAAATAATGTAGCCTCCAAAACATAGCAGGTAGCTAGAGAGATTATTGACCTCGAATAACTTGGAAATGAATATAGTCCTGTAAAAGTTCACGCCCCTAAATCTGGTAGGCCTATATCGACTTGCACATGTAGCCTATAGAGGTGTGTCAAAAGATTTATTTTAGCCAATGAAAATTTTGTCAAAAGATTTATTTTATCCAATGAAAATTTTGTATAAAAATTGTAATGGCGACGGAAAATTAAGTCAAATCCACGACTTTCTTAAATATTTAATATAAAATGTTATGTAAGTTAAAAATCAAGTAAGTGGAGCGAGTGCTCCCCGATAGTCAAAGCAAGAAGGGCGAGTGCCCTATCCGAAGAACCGATAGTCAAAGTGCGCGGAGTGAGTGTTCCCATTAAGAGGGACGTATAAAAGAAGATCCGCGATAAGCATTATTAAATTTGAGTCGTGGTTTTGACCGTTCCTTAGCCAATTTGTAAGGGCAAAGTGTATAATTTTCTATTGAGAGAAAAGATAATTAATAAAATTCTTCTGTCATGTCACCTAAAATTAGTTTGATCACTATTTGCCTTAAATAGTTCCTTATCTATCACCGGTTAAAATCATAAGTTCAGCCCGATCCTGAAGAAGAAATAAAAATTCCCGGTACAAATGTCGCGCCAACGATGTGGCCTGAACAGTACTGAACAAAAGATTTCAAGTGCCGTGTGATAGATGAACATTGACCAAATTGAACGAGGAAATCAGGCGACCGCTAATCATCGACGCCAGCAACGGAGCTCCAAGATAAATAAGAGGAAAGGAGAATTAGCTGCCGATGCCAGACTACGAGGAGCAAATGCAGGAAAGAAACCGGAGGTAGAACCGATCAACAGAAGACGGCGACTCTGAAGACGTCAAAGTGCGTAAGTCAACTAAATGAATAATTAAATGAAGAAAAATAATTAATTAATCAAAGTAAAGAGAAATAAAACGTGTTTAAAATAGAGAGAGAATGAATGTCTGTTAGTGAGGATGTATATTTAATTAACCAGGGATGAATTTAGTTGGTTTTCCTATATGAAGTATAAGTTATTGGAGTAGCCTATATGATAATTAAGAATTTATTTATAGGGAATGATAAGTACATGTGTTTTTTTTTCTTAACTAAAAAAAAAAATAATTAAAGATAGTGAGCTCCTTGATTATATAGGAATGCAAAGAAAGTTGTACGGAATTGTAGTCTATATGTAAGAGTAGATTGAAAATTGAAAGCAGGTTAAAAACAAAAAAAAAAAAAAAATATGGAGAAAAACAGGGAACTTAGAACACATGCAAAAGTGATCAAACTAATTTTAGGTGACGTGACAGAAGAATTTTATTAATTATCTTTTCTCTCAATAGTAAATATACACTTTGCCCTTACAAATTGGCTAAGGAACGGTCAAACCCACGACTAAGTTTAATAATGCTTATCGCGGATCTTCTTTTATACGTCCCTCTTAATGGGAACACTCACTCCGCGCACTTTGACTATCGGTTCTTCGGATAGGGCACTCGCCCTTCTTGCTTTGACTATCGGGGAGCACTCGCTCCACTTACTTGATTTTTAACTTACATAACATTTTATATTAAATATTTAAGAAAGTCGTGGATTTGACTTAATTTTCCGTCGCCATTACAATTTTTATACAAAATTTTCATTGGATAAAATAAATCTTTTGACAAAATTTTCATTGGCTAAAATAAATCTTTTGACACACCTCTATAGGCTACATGTGCAAGTCGATATAGGCCTACCAGATTTAGGGGCGTGAAACTTTTACAGGACTATATTCATTTCCAAGTTATTCGAGGTCAATAATCTCTCTAGCTACCTGCTATGTTTTGGAGGCTACATTATTTTTTCTTTCAGTTTGAAGTTTCTTAAAAGCAATGAACCTATCTTTCATCCCTCCTAACCGTATCAACCTTGAGGATTTGCGTAACGTCTAAGACCGCAATAAAACTTGTCCTCCAAAATACATAACATATGACCATGCAATAACTTAAGTTATTTTTCTAACTTCAGACGCCCTCAAATAACTAAAAACGCCGCTGTCGGCAATTACTTGTTTACTAGAACATATTACTTTATTTTTACAATCAACAGAGCCCTCCAATTATACGGTTCATATTGCCTTCTGAACTAAAATAAACAATTTGCACGTAAATTTTTATTTTAATTCAGTGTCCACTTTGCTCATTAACCGTACTAAATTGAACCTCTTGCACATGTAATATTTTTATTTTTTTTATTTTATTTTGGACAAGATACGTATATCCTAGTCGACTTTAAAATTTTTTATTTCATTTTACCTGCAACTATTGGCAACTTACCTTAATCATATACCTATAAAAGAAAAAGTATTGACATAAATTCTTACTTTTTTTTACACATGTGAAGAACAAAATCTAAAATGAATAACACTCATAAATCATACATTTTTTTTATACAGCAATTGTAGTGGTGTCCATATTCACAGTCTTTATTTGTTATCGCTTTGAATGGTTCTGGAGTTTGTTTATAGAAATATATTATTTAAAATTTAATATGAAGGATATTCCGATGCACACGAAAATTCGAAAAAATGCAAATTTTTTTTTTTATTATATTTCTCTTTCATTTAGCACTTGTTTGATTCGTCCCACTGAATCACCCGATATCATTTGACACACATTCTCAAAACATATCACACAACCCATACTTGCATTCCACATTTTTTTTAGTAATCACACCTGGATTAAATGGGGTGTACCTATCTCCTACAGTCGAGACTTTTCTCCCTATCAACCTTATATTTACTTTGCAATTTAATTTCTACAGATTCCACTGACTTTATATTTTCCCTTTGAATAGGTCATGTATTTGGCTTTCTTTGAGTATTTCTTATCACCCATTCCTTCCTTTCTCATTTTCTGGTTAATGCACTTTCTTTCGAACAAGGCTTCTGCCTTCTTGTCCACTTTGAATTTCATACCATGGGACTTAATTACCCTATAATTACTTCTTTGCATATATTCCAATTGTATTACCCTACGGTGTGCTCTATTTTCATTCAATTCGCTAGGTTTTAACGCCTTCTGGGGGATTAGAATGTGTTCAGCATCCTCTACATTTTCTGATTCGAATTCAATTTCATTTTTCGCAACCGAATTGCCAGTGATATTTGGAGTCGGCGCCACTTCAGTTACTTCACTTTCACCATACATATTATCAGAACAAGAAGCATTGTTTCCTTCTACAAAATCACTTACGTGGTTCATTTCTTTATTTTGTCCACCGGAATCTAACTTTTCATTAATTAACCTTTCCATTTCCTTATTTATTAGGGCGTTATTATCATTCAGTTGTCTCTCAATGACTTTTGGTACTCTATCAAAATGATTATTTACCGCGTCTTCTACATTTATGATCCTTTTGTCTTGTTCCCGATTTTCAGATAACCACGAATCTTTAAATGATTCTTGTTCTGTGATAATATCCCCGACAATATTTTGTATTTCCCCGATTTTATTCTCGTTTTCCCCCACTTTCCTCGTAGTTTTATCAATCGTTTTATCTATCCTTTCTAGTGATCTATTTCTTTCTTTCCTAAGTGTTTCAATTTCATTTATGACTCCCTTTGTTTCCCCTTTGAACTCTGTTCTTAATGATTTAATCATATCATCTGTTTCTACTCTAAATTGGTTAATCACCCTGGATTCTAATTTTTCAAGGTCCCCTCTAAATCTGGATTCTAATTTTTCAAGGTCCCCTCTAATCTCTTTAGTAAATGTACTGAGCATATTTATTAGATCACTCTTAGAAATATTCTCATCTCCATTACCTGCTTTTGCATGTGTTCTAAGTTCCCTGTTTTTCTCCATATTTTTTTTTTTTTGTTTTTAACCTGCTTTCAATTTTCAATCTACTCTTACATATAGACTACAATTCCGTACAACTTTCTTTGCATTCCTATATAATCAAGGAGCTCACTATCTTTAATTATTTTTTTTTAGTTAAGAAAAAAAAACACATGTACTTATCATTCCCTATAAATAAATTCTTAATTATCATATAGGCTACTCCAATAACTTATACTTCATATAGGAAAACCAACTAAATTCATCCCTGGTTAATTAAATATACATCCTCACTAACAGACATTCATCTCTCTCTATTTTTAACTAAACACGTTTTATTTCTCTTTACTTTGATTATTAAATTATTTTCTTCATTTAATTATTCATTTAGTTGACTTACGCACTTTGACGTCTTCAGAGTCGCCGTCTTCTGTTGATCGGTTCTACCTCCGGTTTCTTTCCTGCATTTGCTCCTCGTAGTCTGGCATCGGCAGCTATTATTTCCTTCCTCTTATTTATCTTGGAGCTCCGTTGCTGGCGTCGATGATTAGCGGTCGCCCTGATTTTCCTCGTTCAATTTGGTCAATGTTCATCTATCACACGGCACTTGAAATCTTTTGTTCAGTACTGTTCAGGCCCCACGTTGGGCGCCATTTGTACCGGGAATTATTATTGCTTCTTCAGGATCGGGCTGAACTTATGATTTTAACCGGTGATAGATAAGGAACTATTTAAGGCAAATAGTGATCAAAACTAATTTTAGGTGACGTGACAGAAGAATTTTATTAATTATCTTTTCTCTCAATAGAAAATTATACACTTTGCCCTTACAAATTGGCTAAGGAACGGTCAAAAACCACGACTCAAATTTAATAATGCTTATCGCGGATCTTCTTTTATACGTCCCCTCTTAATGGGAACACTCACTCCGCGCACTTTGACTATCGGTTCTTCGGATAGGGCACTCGCCCTTCTTGCTTTGACTAATCGGGGAGCACTCGCTCCCACTTACTTGATTTTTAACTTACATAACATTTTATATTAAATATTAAGAAAGTCGTGGATTTGACTTAATTTTCCGTCGCCATTACAATTTTTATACAAAATTTTCATTGGATAAAATAAATCTTTTGACAAAATTTTCATTGGCTAAAATAAATCTTTTGACACACCTCTATAGGCTACATGTGCAAGTCGATATAGGCCTACCAGATTTAGGGGCGTGAACTTTTACAGGACTATATTCATTTCCAAGTTATTCGAGGTCAATAATCTCTCTAGCTACCTGCTATGTTTTGGAGGCTACATTATTTTTTCTTTCAGTTTGAAGTTTCTTAAAAGCAATGAACCTATCTTTCATCCCTCCTAACCGTATCAACCTTGAGGATTTGCGTAACGTCTAAGACCGCAATAAAACTTGTCCTCCAAAAATACATAACATATGACCATGCAATAAACTTACGTTATTTTTCTAACTTCAGACGCCCTCAAATAACTAAAAACGCCGCTGTCGGCAATTACTTGTTTACTAGAACATATTACTTTATTTTTACAATCAACAGAGCCCTCCAATTATACCGGTTCACTCTTGAGGCCGAAACAGGTCAACAAATTCGTTGGTGTTTCTCTTGAGGCCGAAAACAGGTCAACAAATTCGTGAATGTACTATGATGATGATGACTCAAAAATCATTATTTAAATATAGTTATTTTAAAATATTTATATATTTAATGTAAACGGCAATGTTTGAAAACAAATCGGAATTGTGTAGTTATGTTTCATTTGTTTATCTAGTGCAATTTGATCATATAATATTATTTATTCTCATCTGGCATGGGAAACTTCAAACAGGATCGCAATATTGTAAGAATGCACTCTAGTATAGAAAAAATTAAATACATGAAACTGATATTAATGTAATTTCGTTGTAGACAAAATCTTTCGAACTGCGTCCAAATATATTTCTTATTACTTTGAGTTGGGAGGATTCATTAAATCCCACTTGATGTGAAAACAGGTCAAAAGGCCTAATTTCATGAAGCAGAAGAAGAAGATTACTTTGAGTGTTTTAAGGCTTAAATTGCTGGATTATTTTGTCTACATCTTCATTTGAAGCGCAGCCAAATCCTATGTCTGCCGTTTTGTACATTCAAACCTAGCGGCTTTATTGGAGAGTCAGTCGCTACAAAATAATGCTCTGACCTGTACAGAATATAAAAAAAGGAGATTTCTTTATCACAAAAGCCGGAGGTGATTAAGAGAATTCGTTAAAGAGTGGGGTGAAACGAGATTGTCATTGGTTGTAGAACAAAATTCATTGAACTATACAGACAGTAATATAGCTGACGAATGGGTCACCTTGGCTGGACAGGTCAAAGGCGATAATAGTACCTTGATCGAAAGAGTGACGATCTTTCACCATAACAAAACTACTGTCAAGAAACATTGACATGGTTTCTACTTGAGTAAAATTTTACAGAAACTATTTAACTTTTACTACGTCATACTACTTTTGACCAATATAACTGTACGGAAGGACGTGTTGCAACCAATCATGACAGCTTAACATTACTGTCAACATTAAAACACTATCAAAATATTCAATAATTACATCGGCTGATGTATCGGTCACCATCCATTACCAATACGCACTCAAGTTTGCTTAACATAACAATTTGCCAAAATACAGCTGCTCACCAAATTAAAAGAATATAAATCGCGAAAAAATTTCGAAAACATAATATATATATATGGAGAAGAACCGGGCACTTGCTGCAGCAAGTCAGCAGTCATGAATTACACATACATAGCAAATAGCTAATTCTAAATTATACTCAAATTATCCGGCGCAAATGGACTCTGTCTTGGAACCCGGGGTCCACAATTAGTGGACCGAAGATCTGCTCACCACTTGCTCACACAATGCATATTGAGAAATTATGACCTAGCTTGTCTGATGGCGAATTTATGAAATACTGTGAGAAAATAGCAGTTGAATTGCTATGTCCTTATCACATTCAGTTATTTGACGCAATTACTCTTCCCCGCACAATTGTTACTCGCCGTATAGGCTACAATAACTTGCTGGTGATATTTTTCACAAGTTAAAAAAAATTGCAGGTAATTTTATTGTATTTTCCTTAACTTTGGATGGAAGTGTTGATATCTCCAGCACAGTAGGATGCAAATGGCATTTTTATAGTTGGCCGGGGGTTCGTCTTCACAAATAATCACACAGATTATTGTATACATTTTCACTATAATTTTATTTTAATTCTACAAACTTTCAGTAACGGTTCACTTACAATGTTCACTAATAATAATTGATCTTGATTTAAAGTTTATCTCGTACACAATTATTTTACAGTCTCTGACGAGTACACTCACTACAATTTTTTTTTTCTTCACACTTCACCTATCGCTTCAAAATAGGACTGACTCGCTTCTGCCTTTCGCCACGGATATACAGAATGTTCGGAAATCCATATCACAAACTTTTAGAAGCTAGTAGAGGGGACTGAGTAGACAACATTTTTAATAGGAACCCATGTCCGGAAACGTTCCGTTTCCGTGCTACAGCCATTACAGTGTGTCGGATTTGCCGGTGTTGTTTTGCAACCGGATAGACAGCACTTGACGTAGAAGAGCACCATGTCAAATGAGGTGTGACATAAGATACAGCATTAAATGAAATTTGACTCATTTTAGAAGAAAGTCAAATTTATTTGGTAAGAATACCAACGTAACAAAAACACTCTCATTGATCACCACAATAACACTTGTGCCAACAGTAGAAAAAACAAATTTGTTTCTGCCTTTTACATTGTTGTACCGTACGAAACTGCTCACTACAACAGAGGCTCGATGTGATGACCACTAACGTCGTTGCACACATAGTACCATCATTATTATGACGCGTCACAATATAAAAGATGAATAAAATAATCAACATTTGCTGCTTTTAGCTTCTATATTTATTTCCATCAGAGCTCTAAAAAGCCGACAAAATAAAGTTTAATTTACAGAGAATTATGCTTTCATTAATTTATACTGACCTGAAACCTCACTGAAGCAGTTACCTATGACCTATAATAAATATATAACGATAATTGTATACAAAGAATCTGAAATGAATTCTGCCTTATTAATACATTTTATGTAGGCGTCTGCGAAAAGCGTTGACGTCATCAAATAATATAGGAAAAAATTCAACTTTTGCTTTCGCTGAAACTCCATTCACATTGTTTGTTTAATCTGGATTTTTATCCTGGTTCTTACAGTTTATTTCTATAATATTCGTTATCAACGAGAATCATTTATGACCTGTTACTTCAACGTCCTTGTTTCGGCTACTTGTCTCTAGAATTTCCTTTGTATCACCCCCCAAATTCTCTTCGTACACAACCTATCTGTATCTTCTAATATACTTTATTTGATCCTTAAATTATCAATGTCTCCTATAAGATGCATTTATTTAATTAGTTTTCCATTTTTATTTTTTTCCTTCGTGGCGCGACAGGCCTAGATGACCCTTGGCCTACCATCCGGCTGCTGGTCTCGCACCCACATATGTTTTGCCTATTTTAAACGAAATTTTCGAAAATGTTGTACATTTAGAGAATTTCCAAAAATCTTAGATTATATGCTTTATAAAACATGGGAGTTTATTTTCAGAAATGTATTGGACGAATACGATAACTGGGGTTTGAAAATAAATGTAGAAAAAAATGTATGGGATGTGGAGCCGAAACTGAAGAATTAATATCAGAAGATCAAAAGGGGTATATTAGAGGATGTGAAGAATTTGAGTATCTGGGAGTAAAAGTAGATAAAGAGGATAAATAAGAAAGTGATATTAAGAACAGCAATAACAGCAATGATGAATGGAGCTTTATGGAACAGACATGTAACCAGAGAAAAAAAGTAACAAATATAAAATTCAATAGTGAGAATTACTGTCACATATTGAGCTGAAGTTTGGAAATTCACCAAAAACTTAGAACAAAAACTTATGTCGATGGAAATGGATTTCTTGAGGAGAGCAGCAAGATGTTCAAAATTAGAAGAAAAAAAATACTGTCATACGAGGAAAAATTAATATTAGATTTTCAGTAGTAGATTATATAAGATGCAAGCAATTAATTTGGTACGACGAATGCAAGAAGAAAGGTTGCCCAGGAAAACAATGGAATGTGTCCACCTGGGAGAAGAAGGAAAGGAAGACCTCGAAACTCGTGGATCAAGAAATAAGAACTGGAATGAAAACTAGATGACTGGAGGACATGGAGTGGATGGATAGGGACGAGTGGATAGCGTCATATAATGGAAATAGACAACTAATGGCAAATGAAGGAAATTTTGAAGAAGTGGCTAAATTCAAGTGTCTAGAAACGATAATTACAAATAGGGATGAGATGCATAAAGAAATTAAACATAGGCTCAATTGTGGAAATGCTTGCTATTATGCATTACTCCGTACAGGGACTCTTGTCGTCCCAACTCCTTTCAAAAAACGTTAAAATGAACACATATAAAACAGTTATTCTCCCAGTCACATTATATGGAAGCGAAACATGGACTCTTACTCTAAGGGAGGAAAGGAGATTAAGAGTATTTGAGAATAAAGTTCTTATAAAACACTTTGGGCAAAAAAGAGATGAACAGGCAGGTGAATGGAGAAAACTATATAAGAGTGAGCTACATAATATGTATAGGAAGCCAGATATAATAAGAACATTTAATCTCATAGATTGCGATGGGCAGGACATGTGGCACGTATAGGGGATGAAAGAGGAGCATGAAGCTTATTGTAGGAAAACGCACAGTTTTCTTGGTAGGCCAAGAATGAGGTAGGAGAATAACATTATCCATGATTTGAAGGAAGCAGATTATACAGGGGATAATTCTAAGAAATTAGCTCAGGGTAGAGGTGTATGGAGAGCTTATATTCTCGCGGCCATGAACCTACGGGTTCGATAGAATAAGTGAGTTAGTCAATTAGTTATAAAAAAGATACTCGTCTACCGTTGTTGACTCGGATAGTGTCGCGTCGCTTCCTCGTCGGGTTCGATCTCCGATGGGGACAAGTTTTCTGGGTGAAGTTTTTTTCAGGGTTTTTCATCACCTGTAAATTACAAATTTTAGGAAACTTTAGGGCCCAAAAGGTCCCCGAAAATCGTTTGGCCATCTTCACCATCCTTCACCGGTGTGAAAAGCAACGGATAGCTACCACACCTATAATTCCCTAGTATAGCTGCAAAGTATAGCATGAAAGCACTATGATTGCAGCGAAATATATGCTCTCGGGCATATTACTATAGATAGCTATATATCTCTCTGGTAATTATTTGCATACTCCAGCAATGAAATATGTTTTTCCCTGTTTCTTTATTTCAATTTACATTGATGACATGGTGGAACAGAATCCCCAGATATTCGATTATCTTGATTTAAGGATTACCAGAGAAAAATATATATTCAGTTAAACAGGAAAATCGGAGCATAAATTCGATTTGCTAAGAAATCGGCTTAGTTTGTACAATTCCTGCAAGACGGATATTTTTATTTGAATATTAGCTAATAGCCTACCCGGCTTGCGCTGCTACGCCTAAATAAGTGAATGAAATGTGTTTTTATTTCTAGCTGAATAAGTACAAAAGAAAAATAATTATACATGTATATCGTAATTATTTTTAGTTGCCCGTGCTGATTACTCGGCTTTGTCCGGGAATCTACTTATCGCGATCTTCTTGGCACAAATGAGCTAAAAGACAAAAAAATGAATAGTTACCCCGAAAACAGACTAAGTCATAAGCTGCTACTCATGACATGACTAACTCCTACCATTTTGTAACATATTCGCTTGTATGCCAACTTTAAAAATAAATGAAACAGGTTTGGCAGAGAGCAGGGGTAGTTTTACATGCACCGCCGTGATATTCTCCAGATATACCACAAATCCAATGAAAACTCAACTTTAGAATTTTTGTTGGTTAAGACCCGCGCCGTAGTTAAGTGGTTAAGGCAGGAAGCCTTGGCGCAGAGCTACGAGACTTGCGCTCGTTCGAGTCCCCATGGGGAAGACATTTTCTCATGGTATTTCGGCCGTATGGGACCGGTGCCCACCCAGCATTGTCAGGCATTTGGGTAGCTACAATAAGTAGCGCTCCTTGTTGAGAAAACCACCTATAACGGCTGGGGGACTCGACTTGCTGACCTCATGTCACCCCTATACTGGCTGGATGATCACCTACCTCTGTGATTGCACATGCGGATGTGAGGCCAGCAGCCGGATGGTAGGCTAAGGGTCTTCTAGGCCTGTCGCGCCGGGAGTTCATATCTCTTTTTGGGGCAACTATTCAATTGTTTTTGTGAGTTATCCGTAAAAGATAAACATATGCTGTCACCGACTTTTTTTTGTACATTTTTTGATTTATTCAATTCTATGTACGTTAATTTGGCGCATGCGTTATGGTTTAGGCAGCGTAGGTCATTTAAGCGTCAAAACGCTATTTTTTTTTAGTGCACCGATGCCCTCCTTTTTTTTTTCTTAGCTCCGGCCCTCTAGTACATAGGATAAAACGTTATATTAGTTAATTGTCCCAAAAAAATCTAAATGATGAAAAAAAAAACCCATTCTAATCGGTCAAGTAGTTTTTAGTAATAAAGGACAGACAGGTAAATAAACAGATTCACACTCATATTTATGTACAGGATGTTTCAGAATAAGTATTACAAACTTCTAGGGGTTGTAGAGGGGACTTAGTAGATAAAGTTTTAATAAGAACCCATGTCCGGAAACGTACAATTTCGATGTAAAATATGTTTGAAGAATGAAACACAATGGACTTATATTCTGTGCATTATGTTTCAGAATAACTATTACAAACTTTAAAAGGTTGTACTACAAGTGTTATTCCACGTGGCCACCTTATTGTTCGTTGCACAAAGTGTACCTGCGACGCATGTTTTCATACACACGACCCACAAAACTTGATGTGTGCTCATAATTCGTGCAAGAAGATCTTCTTCCGACTCGACAGGTGTAGTAAAACCCCTATAAGTCTGTAACACAAGTCACACGATATCAGCCCATTGTGTTTCGATCTTCAAACTTATTTTACGTCGAAATGGAACGTTTCCGGACATGGGCTCCTTAACAAAACTTTATCTACTAAGTCCCCTCTACAACCCCTAGAAGTCTGTAAGGCTTATTCTGAAACAGTCTGTATAAAGATATATAGATGGGCATGTCACAAAGAAAGTACTTTAATAATATAATGTTTATCATAACATAAAACACATAGAGGTAAGCATGGAAATATTTAGTTAAGTATAGAATATCCCCTGATACATCTGCTGGAAGTTTAACGTTTTCCAGAATGGTTAGTCTCCCTGAATTATCTCCTGCAGGGCTTTGAAGTTAAAGAGTTCTCCTTAACGAATGCGAAGCCTCTAGTGTTGTTTCAATCCCTCCGCTTGATCATCAACCGAGTTCGACTTTTCTGTCATTTTTTGTTTTTCCTCCAGCACTTTGTTCTACGCTTTACTCTGTATCTTCGATAAATTACTTTCTTGCTAACTTTTCTCATTATAAATGCGGCTCAAATGTAACCAATCACAAATTGTTTTATTTTAGCTGTTTATGACAGCTCTAACAACTGCTTCAATTTTATTTTATTCGTTTACTAGATAATACCCGGCGTGAGCTGCTACGTCTAAATAAATTAAATGTGTTTTTATGTTTAGTTGAATAAGTAGAAATAAAAAAAAATAAACATTTATATCGTAATTATTTTTACGTGCCCCGTGCTGATTATCTGGTGTTGTCCGGGAATATACTCATCCCGATCTTCTTGACATAAATGAGCTGAAAGATAAATAAATAAATATATATATATATATATATATATATATATATATATATATACATACATACATATAATTCTTCTGTACGTGTGTGTCACTCTACTCCTCCTAAACGACTGAACCAATTTTTGATGAAATTTTTTGTGTGTTTCTGATTGGGTCCCTCAGTGGTTAAGATTCATAATTGGACCCTCTAAAGGCATTAGATGTAGGAGTTCACCTGAAGAAAATATTAAAAATCGCTCTATCGGTCACATTTTTCGATGTTTCATAACGGAACTCGGCATATCGTATTAAAATAAACAGAGGTAGTTATTGTCAAAATATCCGACAATTAGAAGTGGAGGTTTACTTAAAACCGAAATTAAAAACTGCCTAAACGACGGGGCCAATTTTGATGAAATTTGTTGTGTGTATTTGAGCTGGTCCCTGGATGGTTTAGATTCACAATTGGACTCGGTAAGTGGTGCTGCGATCGGCTTATAGGAATATTTTTTATGTCAGATGTGTAGTTATTTGCACTACCGACATATTCCGCGTGACATCAATGCGACGCAACGTCATCATGTACGCTTCCTGAGCCACAACAGATGACAGTGAGGAGTTTTCCAATCATGCCCTGTATTACTTATCTTCTTCTAATGATGGTTATTTTATTATTCCAATTATTAAAATGTAAAATTATTGTATTAAAATTTAATACCATATTTCACATACATAATGTGAAGTGAATAAGTCATAACATCAAAGAAAAAAAATTAAACAGGGTTTTAATTTGACTTCGATTATCTCAATAAAAACATTTTTTGGGTTAATAGTAATAAATTCTTATCAAATTCCCTTGAAGTGAATAGTCATAAGATAAAAATTAAAATACTGTATATATATATATATATATATATATATGTTATAATAACATCTAGTAATAATGGAGAGTATAATATATATATATAAGAAAAATAAGTGTTTGAATTGGATTCGCCTGGTAGTGTAATGGATATCACGCTGAGGTACAGACTCAGAGATCCGGGTTCGAATCCCGTCCAGGCATTTATTTTTCTTATCATACCATATATATATATATATATATATATATATATGTTTTGGCAGGTGTCGTCGTCCTCAGCTGTGATAAAGTATTGTATTTCAAATGTTATCTGGAGTCCTTTTGGAAGTTAACTTCCATCATCAGCAAGATGACTATCTGCTACTAGTTGTTGTTGTTTACGACGTTGTAGACTTGAACTGTCGTTAGGAGCAACTAAGTTATCTTATTTTTTGGGTTGTCAAGTTTTTCGCCCACACTCCTCATTTCTTGATTTGATACTATATCATTTGGAATAAGAAAATCAGATAATACAAAATGAAACACCTTATTGTTTGAAGATGACCAAATAATAATTGCAAATTCAGACGATAATCTGCAGAAAGGTCTGTATGAACTTAACAAAATTACGGAAGAGTATGAATTGAAGATATATACAGAAAAAAACAAAAATTATGGAATTTCAAGGTGTAGATCCTATCAGAAATAAAATTGTACTTGTCAATAAAATTTTGGAGTAGGTGGATAATTTTACATATCTAGGAAGCAATATCTCATATGAAGAAGAAAGGGATATGAATGCAAAAAAAAATCAAAATATCTAAGGATGTTAGGGTTAATAAATTCTGTCTTCAAGTCACACACAGTTAGTCCAAAAACATTCTAGGCTAAAAGTGTATAAAACACTGGCTCTTCCAACTCTTTTGTATGATAGCGAATTATGGACATTGAAACAGAAGGATATACAGAGACTTAGATCTGTTGAAATGATATACCAGGACGTTCACTCATAAGACTTTTGGATGGTGTTGCTCTTGAGGCCGAAACAGGTCAACAAATGGCCTAAATTCGTGAATGTACTATGATGATGATAAGGGAGCGGATTTTTATGTACCAAAAGTTAAGATTGCGACATAGTATAATGAGAAGTTAGGCTTATGGCTGTCTTTTGTTTTGGTTTCACACACAAACAGTTGAATAATATATACTATTTGAGTTTGTATTTTTTAAACATCCTTACCTCATATGTTTATTTTGTTGGACGATCGTTTCAAAGCTTTTGCTCCATCTTCAGCTTGTTCACAAACTGGTTTTTTCTTTTCTTCAAGTTGTCGGCCCTGAAACTGTGTTCCAAAGAACTTTGTATTGAGGTTCCTTTATCTAGGAATTTCAAAGTTCATAATTTTTTCCTTGTTCTTCTGTATACAGATTTTCCCCCATATTGTGAGTTCATAGGTATTTTCTAACTGTTTTTAATAATTTTGTATTTATATCTATTTTGTGTTTCTCTGTCCAAACATGAGCTGATACCGTATATTTTTCCACTTCCCCCTTTTTTACATTTCTTATGTGTTCTTTAATTCTAATGTTTGGATTTCTCTTTGTTTTCCCTATGTATACTTTATCAAAGAGAAATTTAAACATTAGAACTAAAGAACACATAAGAAATGTAAAAAAGGGAGAAGTGGAAAAATCTGCAGTAGCAGCTCATGTTTGGACAGAGAAACACGAAATAGATATAAATACAAAATTATTAAAACAGAAATACCAATGAACTCACAATATGGGAAAAAATCGACATACAGAAGAACAAGTAGAAAATGATGAACTTTGAAATTCCCAGAGAAAGGAGCCTCATTACCAAGTTCTTTGGAACACAGTTCCAGGGCCAACAACTTGAAGAAAAGAAAAAAACCAGTTTGTGAACAAGCTGAAGATGGAGCAAAAGCTTTGAAACGATCGTCCAACAAAATAAACATATGAGGTATTGTATTGTATTGTAAGCCTATATTTTCCCTTTACAGAGATTTTAGGCGCTCTCCCCCTACAGGGAAGAATTTGAACCATACTAATTTTAGTTACACTTGTTTTCGTATAGATGTCATTTTGAGTGGTACGTGTTCAGCGTTCCGCCTCATACTGACATCTAGGAAACCAAGGTAGTACTAGGACGGGAAAATTCGGTAAATTTTGCTTAGAGGCCTTTTCATTCAGGCTTAAGGATTTTTTACGAGCCTGAAAATGTTCAGACTCGGGACGCACGGCTTATAGTCCCTCCCGGAGGACTTGCTCCTTGGATTTTTCCGTCCTAAAAAATCCATCTACCCCGGCCGGGTTTGAACCCGCGACCCTCGGGACCAGAGGCAAAGAGCATACCCACTAGTCCACCGCAGCCGACATATGAGGTAAGAATGTTAAAAAATACAAACTCAAATATTAAATTAAACCGCATAATATAACTTCCTAATGATTTAAAAATAATATATATTTTCTGCATTGCAATCTTATCTTTTATTACATAAAAATCCGCTCCCTAATGGTGATAATATATAGCTATATATCAATTCAGAGATTTATGGCCCGCGGACATAAGCTCTCCATACATCCCTTTCCAAATTTAATGTTTTCCAATCATGCCCTGTATTACGAATCTTCTTCAAATGATGGTTAATTTAATTATCCCAATTATATATATATATTATTGCATCATAATATAATACCATATTTTACGTTGGCTATATAATTTGAAGTGAATAGGTCAAAGAAAATAATTGAAACAAATTTATAACTTACATAGCAAACTTTAACTTCAATTATCTCAGTGGTTTGTCAAGTTTTTCGTCTAACACTCATCATTTCTTGATATCTGATACTATATCACGCCATCTCCTAAAAATAAATTGATGACACTGTACAACATTTCAGAGTCTGCCGATAAAGTTCCATTCCACTCTGTATCTTGCATCAGTATGGTAGTTGACCTTGACATGGCTGTTATATGTTTATAAATGCAGATAGGAATGATATTTTGTTTAGCAATATTGGATGTCGACACAAGAGAACAGTGCTATATGTAAACAAACGCCGGAATATATTACCCGGAAAAGTAAACATTTAATGTTTCAGAGTGCCAATAAAATGACCGCAAGTTAATATTTACTTTCGTAGGATCATTTATGTTTTTAATGATCCATGACCGAGCATTGAAATATTGAAATAACCATTATCAAATTTATTAATGCAACAGCTCCATACAGTACTGCTTGTCGAAATGATCCATCCACCATGCATGCCAATGCAACAGCTCCATACAGTACTGCTTGTCGAAATGATCCATCCACCATGCATGCCAATAGTATTCTTAATATTGAATCTACTGCCTGGGTTATGAAATCTCATATTTTAAAAATCAACATCTTTTTAACAAACTTCTTTCTTCTTCTTCTTCTTCTTCTTCGGCTTTCCCCCACTTATAGGTTTGCCGTCTTCAGTTTCCATTTATCTCTATCATTCCAATCTCCCTCTTCCAAATTTCTATCCTCCATTATTGTTCTGACGTAGGTTTTCCATTTCCATCTTGGTCTACCACGTTTATTTCTTCCAGGGGGTGACCATTGGTATATATTTTTTGGCCATCTTTCATTTTCCATTCTTTGTACATGGCCATACCATTTAAGTGTTTGATTTTCAATCCTCTTAACAACAGATGTGGTGACATTCATTTCTCTCCAAAGGAATTCATTTCTTATTTTATCCTGTCTTGTTTTTTGGAGGCTTCTTCTAAAATAATCAAATTCAACTGTTCTAATTTTATTCTTTTGTAATTCCGTCAAAGACCAAGTTTCACTTCCATATGACAAAATATTCTGTATTATGCTCTTATAAATTTTCATTTTAGTTTCCTTTGTAATATTTTTGTTCCAAATTACTCCATGTAATGTCTTAGTTGCATTTTTTGCCATTGCAATTTTAGTCTGTACATCTCTCTCACAGGTACCGAAACTTGTAATTATTGACCCAAGATATTTAAAAAAATCATATTTTTTTATTTTCCCTGTTTCAAGTATGAGGTCATCCACATCCTTTCCCAAACACATATATTCTGTTTTCTGTAAATTTATATTCAGTCCCCATTTTTTATATTCTTCCATTAATTTATTTATCATATATTTCATATCATCTTCATCCCCTGCAAAAATTATTTGATCATCTGCAAACAACAATGAATGCAGTACTTTTCCTCCTATAGGAATACCCATTTCAGAACATTTTTTATACCACAAGTTAAGAGCCTGGTCTAAATAAATGTTAAAAAGAATTGGTGATAAACTGCATCCCTGCTTAAGGCCTTTATTCACTGTGAATTCCTCTGTTAAAGTATTCTGTATTTTTACTTTAGCTTTTGTATTACTATAGATCCTCCTAACAATATTAATCCATTTATCACAGATATTCAGATTTCTCATTGCCGTCCATAACAATTGTCGAGGTACACTATCATATGCCATCTCTAAATCAATAAAGGTCATATGTAGTTCTTTATTTTTTGCTAGGATTTTCTCTTGTAATTGTCTAATACAGAAAATATTATCAATACATGATCTTCCACTCCGGAATCCACATTGTTCTTCTCTTAAGTTATCTTTTATCTCCTTAAGTTTAAAATTTATAATTTTACTAAAGATCCTAGCTGTTGAAGGTAAAACGCTTATACCTCTATAATTGGAACACAGTTTTTTATCACCTTTTTTAAAAATAGGAGTAATGTACGATAAATTCCAGTCTTCTGGGATATCGTCTCCAATTTCAATTTTATTAAAAAGTTTTGTTAAAAATATTACTAAAATATCTCCCCTATATTTTAGGAGTTCCGTCTGAATATTTCCTGGTCCTGGTGCTCTCCCATTTTTTGCCTCTTTCAAAGCTCTTTTAACTTCATCTTCTGTTATCTCTGGAGTGTCAAATTTATATTCTACATCCGTATCTTGAAGTTGAAACTCCTTTCTATTTTCTTGAAGTAAACCTTTATAATGTTGCATCCATTCTGATGGTCTTATCAACTGAATATTTATCTTCTTTCTTTCTGATTTCCTGAAATTTTGTAATGTTTTCCAAGCTTCTTTGGATCTAGCATATCCAATCGAATGATCTATATTCGAGCATATATTATCCCAGTACTCGTTATTTGTTCTTCTCACTTCCGCCTTTGTTTTATGTTTTAAAGTGATATATTAATTTCGAGATATTGTTGAGTGATCTGATAACCATTTCATCCGTGCTTTCTTTTTTCTTCTACTAATTTTTTAATATCGTGATTAAACCATTCATTATTTCTTTTTACTTCTAGATTTTCTGTCCCAAGTGCTTCTAAAGCTGCTGAATGTATACTTTTCCTTTAGTTGATCATACATTTCCACTGCAGATTTATTTAAATTTAAATTAAGTTTTTGTTTTAATCTTGATTGAAAAAGATATTTTATACTCTCATCATAGAGTAAACTTACTTTATATCTTTGTTCATTCAAAGGGGTTGTATTTATTCTGTCTTCCGTTACTTCAATATTTTGTTTTTTCCTACTTGTTATTATGAATTTTCCCAAAAGCATATAATGATCACTTCCGCAATCTGGTTTTCTATACACTCTAACATCTTTCACTATCATATCACGTTTTTGTTTCACAATTATATAATCAATTATTGATTTGAGACTTTTTGTTGGCTGTTCCCATGTGTATTTATGTATTTCCCGATGTTGGAAGAAACTATTCATTATCATATAGCCATGTTGTTACATAAACTTATCAATCTATCTCCATTGTCATTTTCCACTTTTTCCCCAAATGGTCTAATCTTTTCATCTTTCATTCTACTTCCTACTCGACTATTAAAATCTCCTGTTATTATTACTTCTTGATGTTTTTTTTATTTTGTCCAAATTTCTGACAGTTTGTCAAAAAATTCATTTTTCTCTATGGTTGTTGCATCCTCATTTATGGCATATACTCCTATTATTATAAGCTCTATCCCAAAAAGTTTGAGATTTAATTTAATAATTCTTTCATCAATTTCTTCCCAAGACACTATATTTTTTACCAACTTATTTTTTATCAAAATGGATATACCTCTTTTTGCTCTACTAGTTTTTGGTACTCCACTCCAGATATGTGTATAATTTCCTAATTTTTCCTGTCCTTTCCCTTTCTTTTTTGTTTCTGAGAGCACAATAATATCTGCATTCATTGTTGTAATCTCATCTATTACTTCTTTTTCTTTAGTGTTCAAGCCTTGAACATTCCATGTGCCAATAGCAAAGGTCCGGTTTCGTAGCTTAAGTCTGTCATATTTAAATCCATCCGGCTGACATATTTTACTGAAGTACGTAGCGATATACTTTTTTCCAGGGCCAGGTTGCCAGCCTGACGCCTAACCCCCAGACATGGAGGACCTGGTTTTTTTTTTTTTTTTTTTTAGGGTTTGCTCCCTTAGCTGACAGGTCTCAGTTTTAAGGCGCTGAGAACTCGCCTTTCGTCCCATCCTGTTAGCTACAGTCTATTACGACTGCAGTCAGGGAGCACGACGAGGACGTAGGATTAGGACTTGCTGCAGAGCTGCTAAAAAAGTCGCAGTGGCATTACTCGAGATTTATTAAGGTATACATAGTCGGCATCTGTACCCTTCTCGAGGCCGTACCAACCATTTGCTCCCCTTTTAACAAACTTAATAAATTTAATTATATGTGGCACAATTAAGAGAATATTGAAAAACACAAGTTAAGAAACAAAATTAAAATTTTATAAACCAATGGCAGTCCCCTTTACCATTGTATGGTAGTGAGTTTTGGGTTTTAACTAAAAGAGAAGAGAAGATCATAGAAGCAGCTGAAATTATATTTCTGAGAAGTGTAGCTGACTGCAAACTTCTAGATAAAAGATGAAACAAAGGTATTAGAAATGAGCTAATAGTATATTATGATGCGAGGTTGGGAAGTGGTTTGTACAGAATCGAGGAAAATGTTTATAAACAGAGCGATAGCAAGGTTTTTAATTTCCGAGATTCTGTAAAACACTTCACAAACGTGTGATATACATTATTTTTTTGCGCGATGGTGTTTTGAAAATAATAAATAATAATAAAATAATATCTTTGTTGGAAATATTTGCGTTCATTATAAAGAATTGATTAACGTTAACAGTGTGGGCAATGTTTATTAGTTGAAAGAACAAGAGACCATGAGACCAATTAGTGATGAAATAACAGGAGGCCATGAGACCATTTAGTGATAAAATGGCAGCAAGTACGTATTTATTGTTTTTTTATTGTTTAATGATTGGATATCATTAGCGGGATAGGGATGTATGGAGAGCTTATGTCCGTGCGGTCATGAACCTACAGGTTCGATAGTGCCGGTGACTTAGTTAGTTAGTTACTCATATGAAAATAGATAATAAATTAAGATTATGCATGATTTGTTTACACTGCAATTAATACTTTTACAGAAGTTGGCATCATAAACTTTCTCCAATTTAACAAACTAATATTATATGCCTATATTCTGTAAACCAGCAAAACGGAACCAATAATTCGACTTGCTGATATATAGTACATATTTCGGTCTTAAATTGTTTGGAGATGATTATAAATAAGGCAATAACATGATAAGCCACATATTGTTCTTTCTGAGATATAAGGATTCCAATGTTTCTAAATGTTATAAATACTAATTGGACATGGCCACGGCCAACAGCCCGGAAATTTTCTGCAAGATCATCATAGTAACTCCGGCCGTGAAAGCCTAAGTCAATATACTAATTGGACAGTTTTGTGGTTAATGCATTATGTGTCTATATGTTTTAACTCATCACTGGCGCACTTACAAATGATTTTATGGATATTTCAATACATTTATTTGCTATCATTGTAATAAATGACATTTCATAACAGAATGTTGCTTACCATGTTACTGCCCTAAGTCCTTCATATATATTATACAGAGTGAATTTTAATTACACCGACAAACTGCAGGGACTGATTCCTGACTGTAAATGGAGGAAAAAAATATCCTATGAATAAGTGTCCATAAATACATCGTTGGCACGGTTAGATGGCACTGAGTGACATAATTCTCTCGGACCACTTGGAGTGTATCTTTTGTGTGTCAGACATTGTGTGATTGAAGTAGCGGTTGAGCATCAATGTTTGTGCAGGGATTCTTGGCGACCACTTACTTGGACCAGTTATTCTTCCACGACGCCTCAACGGAGAAACGTACCTGCACTCTCTTTCACTACTTTTCAAGCTTCTGAAATTCTACACTCCTACTTACCTGGCGTCCAGATTTGAGAAGTTATCCTCTTACCACAATATTGACACTAGGTCACAAGATAATAGTCTGCTAACAATTCCTCTTCATAGCACTTCCTCTTATTCTACTTCTTTCACAGTAGCCTCTGCCCGCTCCTGGAATTTCCTTCCTCAAGATATCAGGGGTTGCCGCACACTTGGCATCTTTAAGTGTCGCTTATACAGTTACCTGTTGTCTAATAATTAATTTTTCTTTATTTAGTTAAATTTATACTATGTCATTAATAATCTTTCTCTCGGTTTTTATATATCTTGTACATATTATATATTTAATTCGTTAAATTTAGAGTAAATCAAAATACATTATAAATATTAATTGTATTGTATTTATAACATGTAAACGTTTATGTATATTGTAATTTAGATGTAACACTATTTTTTTTGTATTTTTTAAAACTTGGTTGAGTGGCAGACAAGGCCTTAAGGCATTAACTCTGCCAGGTAAAATAAAGCTATTATTATTATTATTATTATTATTATTATTATTATTATTATTATTATTATTATTGTTAACTTCCTGCAGAATACTCTTCTTGTTTACCTGAGAATATGCCGTTAACATTAAGACAGGTGATATGGTTTCTGCATGATGGAGCGCCACCCCACTTCCGCATTACAGTTCACCGGCACCTCAACATATCTTCCCCAGGCGATGGATAGGACGCGGAGGTCCTTTTTCATGGCCTGCTGGATCACCGGACTTAACCCCTTGGATATTTATCTCTGGGGACATTTGAAAAGCGTTGTGTATGCTGAACCAGTTCCTGATGTGCTTACCCTTCAACAGCGTATCCACTTCACCTGTGACGCTATTCGGAGAGAGGCCGGGACATGCGAAAGAGTGAGGTAATCCATGAAACAACGTGTGAACGCGTGCATTGAATCCCGGGGAGCCAATTTGATGAAATCTGTTGTGACGTGGATGCAATTTTACTATGTACTATGTGCCAGGACGATTTGTTGTCCTTGCACACGCATCATCCATTTCCGGACACTTGTTTATAATACCTTTTTCCTTCATTTCTAGTCAGGAATCAGTCCCTGAAGTTTGTCGGTGTCATTACCGTTCACCCTGTATAACCTGTTACGGTCCACCTTTTTCTAAGACGTCCCAAATATCTCTTCCCTTGAGGGCGGTTTTGAAGTATGAGTTTTGAAAATCTATTACGATTCATATATATATATATATATATATATATATATATATATATATATATATATATACACACACACACACATAGGGTTTATATTGGTCATGATCATTTTAGGTGTCTGTAAAAAATATTCAATTACTTTTTTTAATGAGAACAATCTGAATAGCGTAATTCCTTCGAAATTCGCCGACACCAAGAAAATTAGTAGGTTAAATCGATTTTATCGATATATTCTGTACTAAAAGTTGTGAGTGAAAAAGTTGAGCAGAGAGACGCTATCGCGAACAAATGAAAGTCATGTAATTCTGCTCACGTCACAATGCGAGTCACGTTCGATGCACGCATTGTTCGCTTCTGCCATCATACAGCGCACAAAAAAAAAATTAAAACACTGCAATTCTGCGCACACGCATCTTTATGCATGTAATGTTAAACGTATATTACGACATTCAAGGTTAGAACTTCTCTTTCTGGTTTCTCTTCTTTTATATATAAGGGATAAAAAAACCTGGTTTGGCGGCCGCAACGACATAAATTACATTTCAAGTTGGATACAAGTCCATGCTATAAAAGTCATTCTTCTGTAAAGCGCTGATACTTGATATATTTCTAACAATTTCAGTTCGTTCAATCCGGGACATGCTATACTCTTGCATTTAGCAATAATTTTTACCCGCAATCACAGAAGGGACAGCTGAGTTATATAGGGAATGAGAGATATAGAGGGAAAGATAGAGAATGGTAGATAGAGGGAGAGGGTGATGGAGAGAGAGAGAGGGAGAGGGTGAAAGAGAGGAAGAGGAGAAGGAGTGGGGGAGGGAGATGAAGATAGAGAGGGAGAGCGAATGAGAGAGATGAGAGAGAGAATGATGGAGGGAGAGGGAGGGAAGAAAGAGATAGAAAGAGAGAGAGAGAGGGAGAGAAATGGAGAGAGAGAGAGGGAGAGAAATGGAGAGAGAGGACGTTAGAGAGCTGGAGACAGAGAGGGAGTGAGAGAGAGAAAGAAATGGAATGAGTGGAAGAAAGAAGGAGAGAGAGAGAGAGAGGGAGAGAGATGGAGAGAGAAAGAGAGATGGAGAGAGGAAGAGGGAGAGAAATGGAGAGAGATAGAAGAGGGAGAGAGGGAGTGGGAGAGAGATGGTGAGGGGAGAGATGGAGGGAAAGGGGAATAGAGAGAGAGAGGGAGGGAGAGAAATGGAAAGAAAGAGGGGAGGGAGAGAGGAGAGAGGAAGAGAAAGAGGGGGAAAGAAAATAAAAAAAATAGAAAGAGGGAGAGAGGGAGTGGGAGAGAGATGGTGAGGGGAAAGATGGTGAGAGAGAGAGGGAGAGAGAGTTAGTGAGAGAGAGTGAGTGAGAGAGAGGTGAAGAGAGAGAGGGAGAGAAATGGAGAAAGAAGGAAGAGGGAGTGAGAGATAGAGGGAGAAGGAGAGAGGGAGGAGAGATAGAGAGAGAGGAAGAGAAAAGAGGGAGAGGAATTGAGAAAGGAGGAAGAATGAGTGGGAGAGAGATGTATTGATGTGAGGAGAGAGAGGTTGAGAGAAAAGAGTGAGAGAGAGAGAGAGAAATGGAGAAAGAAGGAAGAGGGAGTGAGGGAGTGGGAGAGAGATGGAGAGAGAGAGAGATTGAGAGGGGGAAAGAGAGAGGGGGGAAGAGGGAGAGAGGGGGGGAAGAGAAGTGGAGGGAGAGAGATGGAGGGAGATAGAAAGAAAGAGAGAGTTGCCTCCAACCCGTGTTAAACGGCAGTGGCGGTTATTTTCATTTTCGCTGCTCTATGATTGAGTAGAATAGCCACGTGGGTTCTTATACAGGGTGTTAATGAATAACACCGACAAACTTTCAGGTATAGTAGAGGAGAGTTAGACGAAGAATTTGATATAAGGGACTTGGGGTGTGTGAAGCCAAATTTTGAAGTTACAGGACTTTTTTTTTAACTGGACGTTTGTACTCATTAATCAACAACGAAGTAAACTCTGAATATGGTTTTTCTTGGGAATACTTCAGTTCTGCTCCAATAGTAGGATTACCCTAGTTTTAATTGCAAATATAGCAGCATTTTCAAAATGTTGTACCCTGAAGTTATGGAAATTTCGTCTTTCCGCAAGAGCCAGTGCGCCACTGACAGTCTGTATTTCGTGCTCTGTCATGCAATCGTATGTATTAGATGTCTAGTAGTGCAAACGTTGTTCGCAGTAATAGCTCAGTGGGTAGCATGCTTACCAATGAGTGTGTAATGCCGCGTTCAAATCTCTATTTTTTTTTGTATTTTTATTTCCTTCTTTATTTTTATTCACAGATGGATATTGCTTTTGTAGTTACTTAATTCACTTCTGATATTCTGTTTAAGCATTACTATTTGTTTTTAATTAAACTGATTGCGTGCTTTGTTTATATGAAAATCATAGGTATTTTTAAAAATACTGTACATTTATACCAACTGCTCATGCGCGTGCCCGTGATACCAACGACTGATACCAGTCTGTTTCACTACTGCTGTGAAACTTGTAGGATCACCTTCTCACTTTGGTAGGAATATAAGGAACCATCTTGATAATGTCTTGCCTTGACGTTGGATTGGTCGAGGCGGTCCTGTAGCGTGGCCTCCACGTTCACCTAATCTCACTCCTCCAGATTTCTTCCTATGGGGACACCTTAAGAGCCTCGTTTATCAGACTCCAGTCGACTCAGATAAGGAGTTACTGACGAGAATTTTGGCTGCCTGTGACGAAATCAGAAATACTCCAGGAACCTTTGAAGGAGTGCGAGCATCATTTCTGCGCAGATGCAATTTGTGCTTACTCCATCAACAGCAACATTTTGAACAGTATCTATGATCCTGTTTTTGAAGCAAACATGGATAAAGATATTTTATTTTTCTGTATGCTTAAACCATGCCTCTTTTTTACTAATTAATATAAAATAACAAGTTGGTTCTTCTTCTTATTCCTTTCATGTGATAGACCTAGTGGTATGTTACGGTCTCAATCCAACGTTTGAAGGGTCTGCCCAAAGATCTCTTGCCTGGTGGCTGGTAATTTAAGATCTGACGTGGTATTCTTGTTCTGCTCATTCTTCGTACGTGAGATTTCCAGTTGTTTCTGTATTTTTGTACATATTCCATGACTGATTCTGTGTGTAATTCTTTGAGAATCTCAGAATTCCTTTTATGGTCTGTCCTTGAATAGCCCGCAGTACGTCTCATAAATTTCATTTCTGCCGCAGTTAATCTTTGTTCATCTACACTGCGAATTGTCCAGGCCTCACTGTCGTAACATAATATGGGTCTGACCAGTGTTTTATAAATTCGTGTGTGTTGCTGTACTGTCTTTGGCTTGAAAATATTATTTATAATTCCTGTTACTCTGTTAAATTTTATAATTTTTTGACTAAAATCTTTTTCTTCTTCGTATGTAACTTGGTATCCGAGATAGTTAAATGTGTTGGTTTGTTCTAATATTTTATTATTAATAACAATTTTACTGCGAACTGGGTCTTTTCCTAGGAAAGCCATGACTTTAGATTTTTCTGTTGAGATTTCCATGTTGTAGTTTATTGCAATTTGCTGAAAAGAGTGGACTGAACGTTGTAGGTCATATTCCGAGTTCGCTATAAACACAATGACAAGTTGGTGTTCATTTATTATTATTGTTATTATTATTATTATTATTATTATTATTATTATTATTATTATTATTATTCCTGAAAGTTAACATCTTTACTTTAAAACAAAATATGAATACAATTTTGATTTCCTTTACTATTTGTCCACTGGCAAATCAAAAAATAGTAGATGTTAATTTAATTATTGATTACTTTATTAATTTTGTTATGCCTTTCCTTCATCTTTGTGCTAAATTTCACGTCATAAGACTTGATGCTTACAGTAATATTTAACCTGAAGTAATGATTACGCTAATGCATAATAGTGTTGTTATTTCGACCGACTTAAGCATGCGATTTTCACTTACGAATACTTAGTGTACAGTAGTTACCTTGTGCTATACTGTATTCCTTCTTTTACACTAGTACATAATACTGTCATTTATTACTTTTTTGCATCATATTAAAAGAAATTCTACAGTATGTTGTACTAAATTTCCAAACATCTTACACAAGAAAGGAAGAATATAAAAAATAAAACACCAGCATGTCTGAGGTTTGAACCTTCAATATCAGATTCCTAACGAATGATATTTCATACGCGTTACTACTGAGTTAAATGGTCTCAAGAAGTCAACCTGCAAAAGAAGGCTACACTATGTAACAGCTTATCAACGAAATCTTCGAAATAATGTCAGTGGTGCACTGGCTCCTAACACATTTATTATTTTAACTTGCAAATTTGAACTTCTATGCTATAAGTTGCATATCTCAAATTGTTTATCTAAGACACCTCTACAATACCTGAAAGTTTAACCTGAAGTAATGATTACGCTAATGCATAATAGTCTCGTTATTTCGATCGACTTAACCATGGGATTTTCACTTACGAATACTTACTGTACAGTAGTTACCTAGTGTGCTATACTGTATTCCTTCTTTTACACTAGTACATAATATTGTAATTTATTTCTTTCCTGCATCATATTAAAAGAAATTATACAGTATTTTGTACTAAATTTCCAAACATCTTGTACAAGAAAGGAAGAATATAAAAAAAAATAAAAGGTCAGTTTGAACCTTCAATATCACATTCCTTACGAATGATATTTCATACGCGTTACTACTGAGCTAAATGGTCTCAAGAAGACAACCTGCAAAAGAAGGCTACACTATGTAACAGCTTATCAACGAAATATTCGAAATAATGTCAGTGGCGTACTGGCTCCTAACACATTTATAACTTGCAAATTTGAACTTCTAGGTTATAAGTTGCGTATCTCAAATTGTTTATCTAAGAACACCTCTACAATACCTGAAAGTTTGTCGGTGTTATTCATTAACATTCTCTATATGAAGTCTATTTGCCCCGGTAATTTTGAATTGCTATGCCGAAGTAAGCTACGTGTTGAAATTTTGAACAATCCTTCATAATTATTTTTATTTTTGTTATTAATGAGAAATTCGAAGTTTAGTCGTTTTGAGCAAGTGCTGCTGTGGCAGTCATTTGAGAACTATTCTAACATTTGGTTGTTGTACCTGGAAAAACCAAAGGCATGCCAAGTAATACCAAGTTTCGCATTCGTATTACAAGGAGAAAACCACAATTGAAGTTTGCACATTCATCTTTTGATCAATTGCACTGTTTCTTATTTTATCTTCTCTAGAAATTCCGGCTGAACACTCCCAAAAATCCATTTATAGAGAATTTAGTTTACTTATTATTATAGATTTTAGTTCCCATGTTTCTGCACCATATGTCATTCTACTGCTTATTACTGTATTAAAATGTTTGCTTTTGTTCTAGAACTTAAATTCTGATCCCATAAACACCATTTAATTTTGATATAGGGGATTTATCCTTATTTATCCTCTCATTAATTTCAGCATCATGGCTTTCATCTGCACTAATTTTCTTCTCCAAATATACATATTCGTCACATGTCTTTATTTTTCCGTCTACTAAAACCAAATTATTTGATTTATCGCCTATTCCAAAAAAAAAAAAAATCTTTTAAAAAGAAGAGAAGCATTTTCTGCAGATCTTTGGAAATTATTACGGAAAATTCCTTGTGTGTAGTGTAGCATTGTATGGTGAAGAGACTTGGACATTACGACGGAATGAGAAAAAGCGACTGGAAGCTTATGAGATGAGGATATGTAGAAGGATGGAGCGAATAAAATGGGCAAATAAAATAAAAAATAATGATGTGCTAGACAGAGTAGGTGAAGGAATAACAATGCTGGAACTCATAAAGAAGAGAACAAGAAATTGAATTGGCCACTGGCTAAGAAGGAACTGCCTGCAGATGGATGCCATGTAAGGAATGCTCAACGGAAACAAGGTCAGAGGCAGAAAAATATATCAGTAATGATAGACAATATTAAAATAAATGGTTTGTATGCGGATACAAAAAGGAAGGTTGAGTTAAGGAAAGAGTGGAGAATGATCTTGGGGAGAAGAGCATATATATGTCCACCGTTGTGGTCTCGAAGTAGTGTGCTGCCTTGTAACGCAGCGGGCCCGAGTTCGATTCCTGATCGGAACAGGCTCTAGGGTGAGTTTCTTTTCGGGGTGTTTCTTCACCTGTAAGACAAATGTCAGGAAGCTTAGGGCTCAACGGTCCCCGAAAATCATCCGGCCATCATGATCCCTCACCGGTGTGAAAAGCAACGGAAAGCTACCACACCTACAATTCCTTAGTAAAGCAGCAAAGTGTAGCATGAAAATGCTATGATTGCAGTGAAAGACCTGCCCTCGAGCAAAATTACTATAATATAGAATATATATATATATATATATATATATATATATATATATATATCCATCAATCCATAGTAATTCTGCCCGAAGGCACGTACTTCTCTACAATCACAGCATTTTCATGCTATGCTTGCAGCTTTACTAGGGAATTGTAGATGTGATAGCTTCCCGTTGCTTTCCACACCGGTGAAGGATGATGATAATGATGGCCATATGATTTCGGGGACCGTTTTGGCCTTAAAGTTTTCCTGAAATTTGTCTTACAGGTGAGGAAAAACCCCGATAAAAACCTCACCAAGAAAAACTGCCCCGACCGGGGATCGAACCCATGCATGCTGCGTGACAAGGCAGCACGTTACCTCGGGACCACAGCGGTGGATATATATATATATATATATATATATAAATAAACCATATACTTCGTTTTGTCAAATTTACTTTAATTCCCATTTTTTTGTATTGATGTTTGGATTCACCCTATACAGGAACGTAATATAATTTAATTTATTGAGGATTAAGTTAAAATATAGGTATTAGTTACTTATCCATAAGGAGTAGATTGTATGAGCTTATACCGGGGTATTAAGCAAGACAAACATTTCTGCTTTAAAATGGTTTAAAAAGCGAAGCGTCTATAAATTGAAGTCCTTTCTGTAACGTTAAATTTAATCCAAGTCTCTCATGACGGCTTAACTCAGGATTTGAACATTTTTTTCGCTCTCATTCAAACAGTTTACCTTTTGGACACGGGGATTTGTAAACAAAGATTAACGCTACGAACAGAATGGGCGTCTTTTATGTATAATAAGTAGCCACTTATAGTAGCAAATCTTTGGCAAAGAGCTGCTTATGAGAACTAAGATTAATTATTTTCGTAACATACAGCTTCAACTGTTAACAGAGATGGTTTCCATTGTTTCTCTTCATCTCGCTGGCCTATCTTATGTTTGTTTAATGGACGGCGCTATTTTCGTGTTATTGATTCGGTTGCATTCTCTCTGTACAGTATAGCCTACCAGCACAATATTCTCTGCAGTATTAGCTACATTTCAAAAATACAATTTCAAGTTGATTCATTGTGTAATCTATTCATGCGTGTACATCCTTTTAGGGGTCTTAAACATTTCATTTCAGCGGCTTGAATGTGTGAGATATCTTTTTTTGTAAGTACCCAAGATTCAGATCCATATAAAAGAACAGGAACAGCCATAAATTTATAAAACCTGAGCTGAGTTTCTGTTCGAGTCTTTCGGAGGGTTCTTCTTATGGTGCCACAATGAATAAATAAGAAATGAACTGGAGATATTTTCAATAGTCGATAAACTACAACAGCACAAATACCAATGGAAAGGACATTTAGACAGAATGGACAATACAAGATTACAAAAAAAGATCAACACCTACAAACCACATGGAAAAAGATATTTGGGACGGCCAAGGAAATGATAGACTTGAGACCGGAACAGGTCGCACTGATCTAATCCTGGAAAGGAAGAAGAAAAAGAAGAAGACAATTTCAAGTTTTAAAATTTAAGAAACATGAAAAAAAATTCCTCCCCCCCTCTCTCTCTCTCTCTCTCCCTCTCCCCCTCTCCCTCCCCCCTTCTCTCTCTCACTTGACGTAAAAAATTGACATAAGACGTGTACATTAAAATTTTCTTTCCTACTTCCCAAAGTGGTATACGGGTTATTAAAAAGGTTTTCAAATGCCTCCTTCCCAAAATATTGTAGAATATAAACAAACTCACACGTATACAAAAATATTTTTTGCACTATAGTGCGTTTTGTCGTACTTACAGCAATGGCGACCATGATTAAAGGTACAACTTCCTACATTTCGGGGTTGCCAACATAAATAACTATACTGTAATAAAATAACTACACTGTAATAGTCCACCGCTGTGGTCTCGTCCGGTCGGGGCAGTTTTTCTGGGTGAGGTTTTTATCGGGGTTTTTCCTCACCTGTAAGACAAATGTCAGGAAAACTTTAAGGCCCAAATGGTCCCCGAATTCTTATGGCCATCAGTCTTATCATCATCATCATTATCCTTCACCGGTGTGGAAAGCAACGGGAAGCTACCACACCTACAATTCCCTAGTAAAGCTGCAGGCTTAGAATGAAAATGCTATGATTGCAGTATAGGACCTGCCTTCGGGCAGAATTACTATGGATGGATGTAATATCACATACTACAAAACGCGTGTGGGTAGTAAAACCACTGCCCTCTATATATACTACAATGGCCTACAATGTATATACAAAAAATGTCCAAAAGGTATTATACGAAACAAATCACTGCACTTTAAATGAACTGGACTTTATTTGAAACAATATAAAACAATAAATACGTACTTACCGCCATTTTATTACTAAATTGGTCTCACCACCTCCTATTATTTTCAGTAATTGGTCTCACGGCCTCCTGTTGTTTCAATTAATAAATATTACCTACACTGTTAACGTTAGTCAATTGTTTATAATGAACGCAAATATTTCCAACAAAAATATTATTGTTTTACTATTATTTATTATTTTGAAAACACCATCGCGCAAAAAATAATGTACAACGCACGTTTGTGAAGTGTTTTAGAGAATGTAGGAAATTAAAAACCTCGCTATCGTTCAGTTTTTAAACATTTTCCTCGATTCTGTAAACACTACTTCCTAACCTCGCATCGTAATATAGGCGTACTAGGTTTTAATGGCTACACTTTACAACCTGTGACGCTACTTTTTCAGGTCCTTCATAAACTCCTGTCAAATTTTATTGTTAGGGTTTCATTTTTCAAATTATTTTCCACTATTTACAATGATTTTTATATTTTTTTCTAACGATTATTTCAATATATTTTTCTATGACATTGAACTACATACGTAGCATGAAGACGTGACAGCCATATTGATGTTAACGAATATTCTATACAACAATAAAGACGTGTTCCAGTGCGGCCAACATAGATTATGTACTAATTAACTGTACACATATACTTCAGAATTTCAGAACATACTATTTATTTTTGGGCGTTGCATTCTTTCACAGTTAGAGTGCTTTAAATTGCATTAGATTAATCTTTTAGGTTGGTATATTTACAGGTTAGAGTACTTAAATTGCATTATGTTAGCTTTTAGGTTCGTTAAATATAGTATATGTTTGCTGCATCCCGTGATTCCGTAGTGTAAAACGCTTAGCATTTGTTGGCGCATGCGCATGGTGTATATAAATGTTTTGAAGAGAAAAGTCGTGTCCTGATAGGCGTGTCTGAAGGCTAAAAAATTAATATGCTTTTTTATTTTGTTTCAGGACATGTAGCATAAAACGGAATGAAAAAGAGCATGAAGGGAAACCAGAGGGAATTCGACCAGTAGGTAGGCCAAGATTGAGGTGGAAAAAAAACAATAACAATGATTTAAGGGAGGTGAATTGTTCAGGGGAAGTTTAGAAAATATTAGCTCAGGATAGGGATGCATTGACAGCTTATGATCGCGTGGCCATGAATCTCTGGGTTCGATATTGCCAGTGAGTTATTATTATTATTATTATTATTATTATTATTATTATTATTATTATTTAATATATTTTGCATAGAGGGTTTTTCAGGAGTTTTCCTCACCTGTAAGGCAAGAGTCAGGATACTTTAAGGCTCTAAAGGTCCCCGAACATAATCTGTCATCACAGTCATTCTTATTACAGTGGCCTTCTTTAGTATATACGATTGAGTGAATGGTGTGTCTTGTTATAATGTCCGTGTTGTCTCGGAGATGACTGAGATTGAATACATCATGTAGGGATACCCTCCATGTCCTTGCATGGCGATAAAAGTAACACGTTTAATCCACAGTTTAAAATCCCTGTCCCGACATGTGCCACTGTAAATCCCGGGTGACATGTGATATGTAAATAGCGTCTCAGTTATAAGATGAGAGATTAAACTGGTTAAAGAAAATAGTTTCATCTAGTGTGATCTAGGTAAAACAAAGTAGACTTAATTAATTAAACTTAGAATAAAATCGCATTGTTTTGGAGGAAGTCACAAGGTATATTCTCAGGTTGACCTGGTTAGAAGAGCATTTCCTTTGCTCTGTGGTTTTGCTAACAACAGACTCCAATTTACTTAGCATTGCAGTAGCTTCAGTTCAATTCTGTGGAAACTCTCTCATAGCCAACTCTACTACGATAATATCTCTCTCATTCTGTTATACACTAAGCAATATGGAAACACCCTCTCTTAGCTGTTGTCGCTTTTAATTATTTGCATTGTAATTTTAGTATCGACACAAAAATTGAAAGAGACATACATTTAAAACTGTCACAATTTCAAATGATATGCGGAACTATACGTAAAACATTAAAGAACAAAACAAGAAGAGATACTAGATTGAAGTTTTATAAAACACTTGCAGTTCCTGCATTACTTTATGGGAGTGAAACTTGGACAATGACCAAACAATTACAAGCGTAGAAATGAACTTCGTCAGAAGAACAAAAAGCTGCACAAGATTGGATCGGATAAAGAATGATGATATAAGAACATAGTTAAAATATCCACTGAATGATAAATTCAAGGAATATAGAAATAAATTGTTTAATAATAGGAAGAAGCTCGCACAAATGTGCATTAGATTTGGTCTCTGCTGTACGCCAGCAACGATTTTGTTCTCTTTAAGCAGACATTGAAATGGTATCTTGCACACGGGCTATCACAGAGCTTACACACTCCACTGACGGATCATGATAGTTTGAAATTTTGCAAGAGTTTGTGGTGATATCCATGCACTACCAGTCTTGCACTGCGTATCTTGTTGTTTGGTCCAGTCCAGTCTCCATGATCATTGCATCTGTTGCGTAAAAACCGTCCGGTATTTCTTTTCTCTTCTTTTGAATTATCTCCTTCAATGCAGTTTCCTGTTTAGTAGTTGGTAGCAGGAACTTTGTGAGTAGATCTTCCACGAGAAAAGTTTTCCATGCTAACTCATATGCAAGTCTAGATGAGCAAATTTGGAAATCCCCATTGCCGCTTTTAGGAATATTGCTTTCACTTTTTATAAGGTGTTTAAATCTCCGTAGCTGAGGTCAGTCCATGTGATTTCTATTCCATATGTTAAGATGGGAAGTATTTTGGCCTTAAAAAGTTTCATGATTGTCGCAAGTGACAGCTGTGTGCTGTTTTCTATGTCGTATATGGCAACTATAGCTGCTGCCGCTCTCTTTCGTATGAATTCTGAATGATTTGGTTGTTGTTTGGAGTGTTACTCCTAGATATTTGAAGGCGTTTGTGATTTGCAACAGGTTGCCCTGCAGTTGTATGTGGTCGCTGTCTACCAGTCGATCACCCTTTCTGAATACCATCTGTACAGTTTTTGATAGGTTTATATCGAAGCCATTTTTGTCTGCCCACGATGCGAGATTGTGTATTGTTTATTGCAGTTCTTCCTTATCTGTCGATCCAAGTACCATATCGTCTGCGTACATACACATTTTATTGATGGGCGGCATATATGGGTTATATCTGCTGTCATCACATTGAAGAGGAGAGGGCTTAAAGGATCCCCTTGAAGGACTCTTCTGGTTTGAATGACTTCCTTTGATTGCTGAACTGTATCGTCTATCTTTAAGATATTTTGAGCTAATATGTTATGGATGAGTGTTAGGGTGTGCTCGTCCAATCCATCCATGTTTCTTAACTTGGAATTCAGTAGTTTCCTGCCTACGTTGTCAAAAACTTTGTAGTAGTCTACGAATACAGAATAGATCTTCTGCTTCGGTCTACTCAGTGCTTCGTGTATGTCTTTAAGTAGGCTGTCACTGCCTGTAGAATATAGAGGCTTTTTCTAAATTCGAACTATTGGTCTGGTATTTTCTTGTCTATTTTATTTGTTATTCGTGTGTTCAGGATGAGTTAGGGTCGTGTATGAGTTAGGGTCGTTTGTGGGTACATTTCCTTTGTAAAGCACCTTTATTTTGGCCTGTCTCCATGTGTTTGGAATTTCTCCTAGTTCCAAACATTTATCTTACAGCTCGACCCATGTCGTTTTTAGTTCTGCTGTTGATTATTTGAGGAACTAATTGATGATTCCGTCAGATCCTGCCGCTTTGTTATTCTTGAACTTGTATATCGTCCTGATGACTTCGTGCATTGTGATTTGTTGTGGTATTTCATCTGTGGGCGGTTTTATTTTGTCATAGGCTTGATCTTTATTTTCTTGGTTTAAAATTGACTGGAAATGTGTTTGCCATGACTTCATTTGTATACTTGGTATATGCGTTGTTTTCCTTCTTTTGAGTGCAATAAACGGATCTCTCTATGCTGTTTCTGTGCCGATTTTCTGGACGTGTTCATTTGTTTTTATCTAAGGAGCAGTTTGTACTTCCTTCTGCACTCCGCATAATGCTCTAGATCTTTTTTCTTGTTCGTCGATTTTTTTGCTTGATATAGTGCTTTGAGAGTTTCGGTTCTCTGTTTGTAGCATGCTGCGTCGAACCAAGGTTTTGCTTTTCTCTGGGTCCATTCCGTTGTTGCTGTTTTGATTAGCTGCTTGATATTTTCCATTACTTCTGTTATCATATGTTGTCTTATATTCAATTTTATGAATTCGATTTCTTGTCCAGATTCTTTCAGCTTCTGTACATTTATTTTTCTTGACATTTTGATATTCTGCTGAGGTGTCTTGTTTTCTATAGTCAGTTCTGTTTTTCGAACCAAGTTACGACTGGAATGTGTTTTCTGAGTGCTCTAAGTTCTGATGTCATAAGGACTTCTGTTTTTCACCTTGACGTTATTGCCTTTTATGAAGACCAAGTCTATTGTATATAGTAGGTTTTCTGGTCTGATTTATTTATTAACCTGAAGTCTTCTTCTTCCAATGTATCGACTAAGATTCTGGATATTTGGTTGATTCTGTCCAGTCTGCAGTTAATATCCCGTACTAGGATCACTGTTTCTTCAGGGTTAGGATATTTGATAGCATTTATCGTTGAGTCTATTACATATACTACGTCTGTTTTCGGGTTGAAATATAGGCCGATTGTGGTGATTATGTTAGTTTCTACAATTACTAAGCTATTCTCTCTATGTTCAAAGTTTTTCTGTCCCATTTTTGAGCTAAAATAGCACGATACTCCTCCTGAAGGCCTTCCTGTTGGTCCGTTAGTTGCTGGAGTGTGTGTTGCGTGCTTTCCTGGGATCTCAATTGATTTCCTTGCTAAGGTTTCTATTAATATAACAATGTCATATTCTTGTAGCGTTGTTTCTGTTATTATGTTCATTACATTTTT
Source organism: Diploptera punctata (assembly GCA_030220185.1). Classification (NCBI taxonomy): domain Eukaryota; kingdom Metazoa; phylum Arthropoda; class Insecta; order Blattodea; family Blaberidae; genus Diploptera; species Diploptera punctata. The sequence continues at coordinate 2,544,599 of JASPKZ010001574.1, forward strand.
CTGTCCTTCTATATTCCATAGGGCCATTTTCCATTCCATTTCCATTGCTGGGGTTTCTGCAGATGTGGCATATTTACAAACTCTCGATGGTTGGGTCTGTAGTAGGGAGGTTGACTCCTGTAGGTCGGCTGCCTTGCGAGAAACGAAAAGGCCGTATTATTACTCCAATTGGCCAAAAATCTGGATTTTCGGTATCCGCTATTCTAGTTCTAAACGCCTTGTTTGTTCCAAGCGTTCTTAGTTCTTCGCATGAATTGTTGAGACATGTAGAAAGAATGAATGTAACAAGAATACCAAAAGTAGCATTTAACTACAAGCCAAGAGGTTCAAGGAATGTAGGAAGACCAGTGAAAAATGTAGAGAACAACTTTGAGGCGGAACAGGCAATTTGCCTAGCCCGTGAAGTGAAGAAGTAAAAGAAGATGAAGAAGAAGCTGTTGCCACTTAAATATTATGTATAAAATAATAAAACATTTATTTATGTACCGCTCTTGAAGGTTTACACATCTTTCTGTGCCTAAAGTTTTAGTTTCCTTCTCCACTCGTCCATATCCATCCACTCCATGTCCTTCAGTCGTCTTGTTCTCATTCCAATTCTTATTTCTTGCATCCACAAGTTTCGAGGTCTTCCTTTCTTTCTCCTTCCAGATGGATAACATTCCAATGTTCTTCTAGGTAACATTTCATCTTGGAATCGTTGCATATGCTCATACCAATTTAATTAAATCTTTCTGCTCACCTAAGAAATCCATTTGAATCCACATCACTTTTTGTTGAATTTCAATGCTTCTGCTCCATATATGACAGTACTTATACACAATTATATATTTGTAATTTACTTTTCCTTGTTATATGTCTGTACCATAGGACACCATTTAACATTCGTTAATATCAACATAGCTGCCTCGTCTTTATTCTACGTATGTAGTTAAATATCATAATTAACTAACTTACTAACTCACTGGCCCTATAGAACCCGTAGGTTCATGGCTGCCCGAATGTAAGCTCTCCATGTATGCCTATCTTGAGCCAATGCATTCCAATTACCCCCTGTATAATCCGACTCCCTCAAATCATTGATAATGCTATTCTTCCACGTCATCCTTGGTCTACCGAATGAACATTTTCCCTCTGGTTTTCCTAAAAGAAGCTTCCATACACTTCTTTCATCCCCCATACATATCACATGTCATGCCCATCGCAGTCTACTGTTCTTATTATACCTGGCTTCCTATACATATCATGTAGCTCACTATGATGCATTTTTCTGCATTCACCTGTCTGTTCATCTCTTTTTGAACCAACATTTTTCCTAAGAACTTTATTCTCAAATAGTCGTAATCTTCTTTCCTCCCTTAAAGTAAGAGTCCATATTATAGAAAAATATATTGAAATAATCGTTAGAAAAACTTAAAAATCATTGTAAATGGTGGGAAAATAATTTAAAAAAATGAAACCCTAAGAATAAAATTTGACAGGAATTAAATTTGGAGGAATTAAAAAAGTCGCGACAGCGTCACAGGCTAAGTTTAGGCCAGAGTTTAAACCAAAGTTAAGAGAGAGAGAGAGAGAGAGAGAGAGAGAGAGAGAGAGAGAGAGAGAGAGATCGAAATGTTATTATACGTATGTGACGCAGTTACACGAACTTCCAACAATTAATGCGTAGAGAAGATCAGAACTAGGTGTAATCAATGTCTACGTCAGAGTTGAATTACCAATGGGGATAGAGGTTAGTGGAGATTATTAGGTCACTCCAGTAGATGATCTGGCCAGGTCATACATCTAACAAACTATAGATTATGAATTAGATTATACTAATCTATATCCGACGTCAATCATACATCAATTACCCCCGTTTTCAGATCATAATGCCTGCCTTATGTACACACATTGGTATTAACTAACTAACTCATTGGCACTATCGAACCCGTAAGTTCATACCCGCGCGGATATAACTCCTCCATAAATCCCTATCCTGAGCTAATTTTTCCAGTCATCCCCTGTATAATTTACTTCGCTCGATACATGGTTAAATTTGTCACCGTTGACCAGGGTTTTCCCTTTACGTTATTTCGACGTAAATAAAAACACAGACGTTGTTTAGAATATCACAATAGTATATTGGGAAGTGGTTTTTACAGAAGCGAGGAAAATGTTTAAAACCGTGCGATAGCGAGGTTTTTAATATCCGAGATTCTGTAAAACACTTCACAAGCGTGCGTTGTCCATTTTTTTTTTTGCGCGATGGTGCTTTCAAAATAATAAATAATAGTAAAATAATAATATCTTTGTTGGAAATATTTGTTTTCATTATAAACAACTGACCAACATTAACACGGTGGGCAATGTTTATTAGTTGAAACTACAGGTGGCCGTGATACCAATCAGTGATAAAATAACGGCAAGTACGTATTTATTGTTTTCTATTGTTTCAAATAAAGTTCAGTTCATTTAAAATGCAATGGTTTGTTTCGTATAATATATGGTAACACTACCTTTTGGATATATCTTTGTATATACATTGTACTAGTATACACACAGGGCAGCGGTTTTACTTCCCACACGTGGTTTGTAATATTTAATATCACAGTATAGTTTTTAGGCTGGCAACCCCGAAATGTAGGGAGTTGAACTTTCAATCATGGTCGCCATTGCTGTAAGCACAACACATCGCACTTTCGCGCAAAAAAAAAAAAAAAAAAAAAAGAAACTTTGTCTTTCTACAAATTTTCAGTAAACTTTTAATCACAATTTTCACTAACAATTAATCTTCTTCCAATGTTTATCTCAATCATAAATATTTTACAGTCTCTGATGAATCCGTTCTCCATAGTTTTTCTCGTACAATTAACTTCAAGCCGTCCAACATAAGACTGACTGCTGTCTTGCCTTCGCCTCCTTTTATAGGCGCGAGGATTTTTTTAGACTTAGGTTCGAGACGCTTAGAAGCCTCTGGCCACCGATCTTTCCCGAACGGGGAAACAGAGACTCGTAGAATCATCTAGACATTTCGATGTTTGAGCGGGCCTTTTGACTCGCGATTGCCGACTCGCAAATCTATTCTGACCAATGAGAGACCACCATTCTCGCCTTGTCCGCGTGATTTAAACATCGCTATACTACGTGTAACACCTTATTCTTGGCCTGCCTATTGGACGGGCGTCATTGTGAAATACTAGTTACTTAAAACAAGCGACAAACTTACTGAAGGTTATATGTTGAAGAGCTTTTAAAGGGCAAACTCAAATCACAAGCTGTCACGTTCTTAGTAATGTAATAACATGATATCTGTAATGTTACTATCTGCAATCAGCCATAATCTCTCCTTTATTAGGGCTCACTAGACCAAGTCAATTTATCTACGCTTATTTGTGAACAAATGCCATTTTTTTAAAAAGAAACAGTTGGACTATATCATCACTGATTGGATTTTTTTCTTTCTCGTTTTTCTTTCGTTTACACTGTTATTCCTTTTCGTTTTACCTTTGTTAACCCTTTTATCTTATTTACACATACAAACCACAGGACAGGACACACACCCACACCCAAGGTGGAGATTTAAAATCCCCTACCCCGCCGCGAATCGAACCCGGGTCGCCGGAGTGGAAGGTAGGGACTCTACCGACTACGCCACGGCGACGGACTTATATGATTTCGGGGACCGTTTGGGCCTTAAAGTTTTCCTGACATTTGTCTTACAGGCGAGGAAAAACCCCTATAAAAACCTCACCCAGAAAAACTGCCCCGACCGGGAATCGAACCCGGGCCCGCTGCGTGACAAGGCAGCATGCTACCTCGAGAACACAGCGGTGGACTTTTTTATACTGGTTTTCCTTCTTGTTTTACCTTTTTCTTTTTTGTTTTACCTGTTTGTTAACTTTTTTTAATTCTCACATAGATACAAGGACAAGACACATACAACCAGACCCAAGGTGGAAATTTAAAATCCCCTACCCCGCCAGGAATCGAACCCGGGTCGCCGGAGTCGAAGGTAGGGACTCTACCGACTACGCCACGGCGACGGACGTCATGAATGTTATGCGGTGAACATATCGAACCAATGAGACATCTAGCAGGCAACTAAGCTATTACTGGGCTGATGAGGTCGGTAAGCCTTTTCCATTTAGGCTTAAGGTACTTTTACGAGCCCGAAAATCTACAGACACGGGACCCACGGCTTAAAGTCCCTCCATCCTAAAAAAATCATCGACCCCGGCAGGGTTTGAAACCGCGACCCTCGGAATCAGTGACAAGGAGCAAAACCACTAGTCCACCGACAACTGAATAACTAATCAGGATAATTACATTGAGTTTTGTCTTGTCACGCAGTGGGCCCGGGTTCGATTCCCAGTCGGGACAGACTCCTGGATGAGGTTTCTTTTCGGGGTTTTTCTTCACCTTAAAGAAAATGTCAGGAAGCGTAGGGCCCAACGGTCCCCGAAAATCATCCGGCCATCATCAACATCCTTATCATTATCATCATCAACATTTAGCCCGTGTGGAAAAGCAACGGGAAGCTCCCACCCCTATAATCCTCCAGTAAAAATTTCAAAGCATAGCATGGAAATGTTATGATTGCAGTGAAAGACCTGCCTCGGGCAGAACACTATTGATAAATAGATCGCCATTTAGTTTCACAGCAACAAAGAGGAAATACCATTTTACATAATATTACAAACTGTTGGTTTTCTTAGGGCATAAAGGACCTTCGGGACTTGGAATTTTGGTAGCATGAAGTTCTAGCCGAGCGTTAGTATGTAGATGTATTAGTTATGAAGGCATACGTGTTTTCGAACATAAATAAATTGATTATTAATTTTATCTATTTTATTTCTAGAGAATAATGATTACAATAACCCTAAGTATTCTAACCCTAAATAATTAATCTAAGCTTATAGGCTATTAAGAAAACCTACATTCGAACTTTCTTGGAGTTTGAGAGAGAGGGAGATATGGGTTTAATAAATCTACCCTATTCTACATTTTTAAAAATTATCTAATAACCATATGCTCTTAGAAATATAATATTAAACTATTTGAAATACTTGAATTCTCTTTCTAATTGTCCTAGAAAATTTATTAAGAAAAATGGTATATAGACTTACCCATCAACTACTGCTTCCACAGACAGACACGAGTCCCCTATTTTGCCAGGGTTATATACTAAGCTTTTGACCTATATCTCCAACTAACTGTATTAAACATTCCATTAATATAAATGCAGAGATTTTACAGTTAGCCTTGAAAACTTTGTTCCTGCCATAAGTCAAAATTCTGTCCTGAAATATAATATGTCTAAGTGCTTTATTTCAACAACTGTTTTATTTGAAAATTAACATAATCTATGAAATAATTAAATATCTATGTAAAATACTCTATGTATTCATAACACATAAGAAAATCTAAATTGAAATATGACTTTTTTAACTCTAAAATAAAGGCCTACGTCTATTCCCTTAAGGATCTAACCATCAGCCAGGCTTTCAGATATATTGCGCCTAATGTACATTTGTGTAAATTATAGAAGTGGGAATATTATGAGGCTGTGAAACTTGGAAGGCTACAAAACAAATTGGAAAGAAATTGCAAATCTTTGTAAATCGTTGTCTGAGAAATATCTTGGGTATATGGTGGCCAGAGATTATAACAAATAAAGAACTTCGGAGAAGAATTAATAAATATTAAATCTGTAAAGAAATTAAATTTAGAAAATGGAAATGGGATGGTCATGTGTTAAGAATAGAGAATCATAACACCACATAGATGGCATTTGATTGGAACACCCAAGGATTGAGGAGGTGAAGAGGAATACCTAGGGCAACAAGGAGTAATACCATCAGGGACGAAGCTGAACAGGCAGGGATGAGTTACAATGAAATTAAGGTATTGGCAAACAACAGAGTTCGTAGGCGAGCTTTTATCAAGGCCCTATGCTTCAGAGGAGGAGGATGCCAGGACTAATACTACTACTACTACTACTACTACTACTACTACACAGGAGATATAAAGACAGAGAGATAGAGATAGAGAGAATAGAGAGAGATAGGAGAGAGAGAGGAGATTGGAGAGAGTGAGAGAGAGAGGAGAGAGGAGAGAGGAGAGAGGGAGAGAGGGAGAGAGAGAGAGAGAGAGAGCATAGGTTCTCAATTAATTCAGGATTTCTAACAATTGCTTTTGGATATGCTATAACAGAGGAAGGGATATCAGCGGTAACCATTATTGGCGATGTATAAGGCACGTTTTTCCGAATTTTCTAAGATTTTGATTGGTAGCAAAGAGGCGAGGGGCTCTTATGTTCCAAGAGAGAAGACAGTCCCGTAAAACGAGGTTTGGTTAAAAGGAGGGAGGGGGGAGTGGGTCGTTAAGTTAATGATCATGTGGGGAAACCAAGACTACTGGCGTGTGCACACAAGGACTTGTCATTCATTTGTGAGAGCTCACCAAGTGTGAACAATGATTTGTACCAGTGTTCACTGTCAACCCCTCTGTTCAAATAGATATTTACGACACCCGATCGTTAGACATTCACTTCCAGTCACGCTACAGATTATTATTATTATTATTAATTATTATTATTATTATTATTATTATTATTAAGAGACAGTGACGCAGAGAATAGGGATGTATGGAGGAATAAAATCGAATGGAAGATCACAGATACCCTAACAAATGTCAAACTATTGACCAGGAAGAAGAAGATCAGGACGTCCACTCAAAATACTTTTGGATGGTGTTTCTCTTGAGGCCGAAAAAGGCCAAGAAATGGCCTAAATTCGTGAATGTGCTACGATTATTATTATTATTATAATATATATATATAGACGATATTTTAAATAAATGGAAAGTTTTAGTGGATCCAGGAATAAGAATAGATAATAAAGTGTGCATAAATAATCTATTTGCTGACGATGTAATCATAATACAGAAAAATGAAGACGACTTACAGAAATCAATGCATGCATTAAATGAAATATGTAAATTATATGATGTAAAGATTTCTGTAAGGAAAACGAAGACCATGGCTTTTAGAGGAAGAGATCCAGTGAGATCCAAAATTATTTTAGAAAATCAAAGTATAGAACAGGTGTCTAGTTTCAAATATTTGGGCTGTGATGTTGGCTACAATGTGGAAAGAGATATTGACTTCAAATAAATACATTTCAGACGGTGCGTGGAACAATACAGAGAACATTCAAAAATAAAATTAGAAAAGAAACCAAGATAAAAATGTATAAAGAAAGATTACGAGTCTTTGAGAATAAAGGTCGTAGGAAAATTTTTGGACCAAAGAGAGATGAACAGACAGATGAATGGAGAAAACTACATAACAGTGAGCTATATGGTCTTTTTATAGGAAGCCAAATGTAATAAGATCAGTTAGGTCTCGTAGGCTGCGATAGGCAGGACATGTGGCACGAATGGGGAATGAAAGAGGTTCATGGAAGCTTCTTGTTTGAAAACTTGAGGGAAAGCGCTCAGTTGGTAGACCAAAAATGAGGTGGGAGAATAATATTATCCATGATTTGAGGGAAGTAGATTATATAGGGGATGATTCGAAACATTAGCTCAGGATAGGAATGTATGGAGAGCGTATGTCTGGGCGACCATGAACCTACGGTTTCGATAGATCCAGTGAGTTAGTTATTAATATCATTCTGTGCTGCGGAATAAAAACACTCTGAATACAACTAAAAATTAAAAAAAAACATTTGTTGTTCATTGGTGGAGAGCATACTATTGTATGGTGCTAAGCAGGGAGCAAGCACATAAACTATTGGTGACAGAGATGGGCTTCTGGAGGAGAGCTTCTAGAAATTCAAGAACAGACAAAAATAAAAATACTAAAATCAGAGAAATAATGGATGTTCAAAAATATTTTCTACAAGTCATTGGAAAAGAAGACTAAAATGGTTTTGTCACATAAAGAGGATATCAGATGACAAGATATCTAAAATGATATTAAATTTTGAAGCTGAGCCCAACAGAAGAAAGGATGGCCAAAACAACAGTGGATATGAGGAGTACTTGGGAGCATGGTCTCGAGAGGACTAACAGTGAGTGACGCAGAGAATAGTGATGTATGGAGGAATAAAATTACAATGGTTTGTTGCAAAATTACTGTATTGTAGAGAAATTCACAATAAAGATTATTACTATTAATATTATTATTATTTTATTATTATTATTATTATTATTATTATTATTATTATTATTATTATTATTATTATTCCGGGATCATGATAGCTGCCGCCGTCTTCCGGAAACCAAACGCCATTCCTCTCTGTCCATCCTTTGATCTTCCTCCAATCCTCTGATATTCATAGCTGCTTGTACCCTTTCTATCCAAGTTCTCTTCGGTCTTCCTCTCTTCCTCCTTTCCATTGGGATCAATTCGATAACAATAACAATTATTGTTAATATTATTATTATTATTATTAATTATTATTATTATCTATGGATGTGAAACCTGGACATTAACAAAGGCAGATAGTAAACAAATAGAGGCTGCTGAAATGAAGACGTTGAGAGCAATAGCAGGATATCAAAGAACCGATAAAAAGAAAAACGAAGATATAAGAACAGAACTTAATATATTTAATCTCTGTGAAAGAATAAAATATTATCAAAATGCTTATCTTCAGCACGTATTACGAATGAATGAACAGCGCATACCAAGAATAATGTATAATTATAAACCAAAAGGAGTAGAATGTTGGGAAGACCATTGAAGAGATGGAAGGACCAATTCGACCTATAATGAGATCGGAACAGGTCATTGGGCTTAATCCTTGTTGTTGATTATTATTATTATTATTATTATTATTATTATTATTATTATTATTATTATTATTATAACAAGAGGAGCCGTGATCTGAGAGAGATGAATTGTACTGCGGATGATTGGAAAACTTTAGCTCAGGATAGGAATTTATGGAGACATGATATTCATGTGGCCATGAACCTCCGGATTCGATAGTGCCAGTGAGTTAGTTAGTTAGTTTTTCTTCACTATTATTGCAATCCATTCCATACAAATTCAAACATAGGCCTATTTAAAAAAGTGAAAAATGTCAAAGAATATCAGTTATGAAATACATGTCACTCTATATACATTTTTGGGACGTCCTTAATGACCTATTGTTTAGTGAAACCGTCTGTGTTGAATGTGTTCGTTAAATGGGAACACTAAAACGTAATCTGCGGTCGCCAGTCGGTTCACAGCGACCACACACACACGCACAGTGGATGAATTCCGATTTGGACTATCCCGCAAATGACAATAAACATCACCACGTATATCTCAGAACAATGGAATTTCTCGTAACCCTACACTCCCCATTCCAATTTTTTCCCCCGTTGTGTCTGATCCTCCGTTCCTTGGGGGTTCCTCACAATGTATTCAAATTCAATACTTTTTTGTATCATTTGTGCCCCTGGCTGATATCTGCGTATGACAACAAAAATACAGATTACGATACATGGAGTGTCAGTCAATATGTTTTCTATTGCAGATGCAGGGGAACATACCGTATTGCTTTCTATTGGAAGTGAAGTGAAATTCAACATTCAGTATTATTTTATTATAAACCTTGGAATATCCTACGCTTAAATAAATTAAATATGTGTTTTTATTTTTAGTTCAATAATTTAAAAGAGAATTAGAGAGTAAATTAATGGCTTAGACCACTGTTGAACCTTAGCATTTCCATTGCATTTTATACAGGGTGATTCTGTACGAGCTTGCAAATATAAAACAGGACATGGGTATGTTCCACTGAACAATTTGAGGGGAACCTAGGGTCCGAGAAGCCAGCCTAAGGTGATATGGAAGTAAACTTATCTTTCAAATTAATATGTAGTGTTTTTATCTATATTATTTATCAGTTAATTAATTATTGGTGAAGGAAGAAAATTAATTGGAATGTTAAATTCAGTGATATGGAGGGAAAATATAAAGAAAACCAAGACATTGATATTTAAATAATTAGTACAAAGTGTTATGTTGTTTGGTGCAGAGATCTGGACTTTAGGTAGACAACAAGCAAAAACATATTGACAACAGAGATGGATTTTTGGTAAAGAGCTTCAAGAAAATCTGGAAAGGAGAACATTCGGAACCAGAAAATTAAAAAAATAATTAATGTTAAAGATATTATTGAAGTAATAGATGAACGAAGATTGAAATGGTAAAAAAAAAGTGTCCTGCTATCCTTAATAAAAAAACGCATTTTCTGCCGTTTCTATCTTCCTTTTTCCAAATTTATTTAATGTCCAGTTTTCACTTCCGTGTGTTAGGAGCGGGATTGCCAAGACCTAAATCTAATCATTGTGTCTTTCCTGGTTTTATTAAGCAAGGTTCTTTGAATTGTGCCACACATATGCTGAAACTTGGATAATATATTTCTGTGTGTGTTTGATGCTTTGGCTGAATTCAAATACCTAGGAACAATAATCACAAATAGGAATGAGATGCACAAAGAAATTAAACATAGGCTCAATTCTGGAAATGCGTGCTTTTATGCATTGCAGAGACTCTTGATGTCCCAACTCCTTTCAAAAAACGTTAAACTGGAAATATATAAAACTAGCGGATGATAACGTTCCACAACAATATATTACTAATATCTTCAACATCTATAAAGATAATGAAATCTCTGTTAAACAAGATGGCAAATTATCTTCTTGGGAAAAGATCAGCACTGCAGTAAGACAGGGATGTGGACTTTCACCGGTGCTTTTCATTATATATATATGAATAAATTGATAAACGAATGGAGGAAAACACAACGAGGATATATACCCATCAATAGGAGCCTCAAACTCGATGCTATTCTTTTTGCAGACGATTTAGCTCTTCTGGCACTTTCCGAAAATGATTTGCAACGATCAATTTATAATTTACAAAAAAACAGGTGCCAGATTTAATATGAAAATATCAGTTAACAAAACTAAAATTATGGCATTTCATGGGAAGGGCCACATACAAAGTAAAATCTGTCTCCAGAATAAAATTTTAGAGAGATCTAATCATAAGTAATGCCACGAGTGATTTCCAAATTATCGATAAATTCACGACTCACGAAGTGAGGAGTGAATTTATCTAGAGAATTTGGAAATCAAGAGTGGCATTTGTTAGGACTATTTAACGAATAAAATTAAGCTGTTTACTCACAAATCATTATTTAACTATAGTTATTTTAAAATATTTATATATTTAATGTAAACGGTGATGTTTGAAAACAAATGAGAAACGATAGGTACGCTTCTACTGCTTCATTTGTTTATCACTGCAACCAGATCATACTATTTATTGCCAAAGGAACGCAATATTGTAAGGAGGAGCTTTCTTTAATATGGTAATCATAACACTGATAAATATTTGGTGAAACACGATTCTGATTGGTTGTAAAACAGAAATCATTGAAACGTGATTGGTCATTGACTCCCATTTGGGGCATGAGTTAAATAGTCAATTTAAATATCTTGGATATTATCTCTCTATCTGGGATGAAAAAGATATCCCTGAAAAAATTACTAGTTATAATAAAAGTTTAGGAATTATTAATCAAGTTATGAAACCATCCCTTGCACAAAAAAAACACACCAGATTACGTTAATATAACACTTTGGCTAGACCAGTGTTGACCTATGGTAGTGAAGCATGGACACTAAAAAGACAACATGAAAGCAGAATAACGGCTTGTGAAATGAGATTCATGCGCAGAACAGCGGGTTACACCAGATGGGATCGGAAAAGGAACACCAATATCTTAAAAGAATTGAAGACTTACGCCAATTTTGGAATATATTAAACAGTACCAACTAAATTGGAAACACCATCTTGAAATAATGAGTTCAAATCGGATCTCCAAAGCTGTTTATAATTATATACCAAGAGGACGAAGATCACTGGGCCGTCCTATGAAAATTTTCTATAGGATCGTAACAGGCCTTGGCCTAATACTTGGAAGGAAGAAGAAGATTATTCTACCAGTTATATTACATGGATGCGAAACATAGACTCTTACTTTAAGGGAGGAAAGGAGATTACGGGTATTTCAGAATAAAGTTCTTAGGAAAATGTTTGGACCAAAGAGAGATGAACGGACAGGTGATTGGAGAAGACTGCATAACAGCGAATTACATGGTCTTTATAGGAAGCCAGATATAATGAGAACAGTTAAGTCTAGTAGACTGCTATGGGCAAAACGTGTGGCACGAATGGGGGATGAAAAACGTGCATGGAAGCTTCTTGTAGGAAAACCAGAGGGAAAACGCCCAGTTGGTAGACCAAGAATGAGGTGGGAGAATAACATTAACTATGATTTGAGGGAAGTAGATTATACAGGGAATGATTGGAAAGCATTAGCTCAGGATATGGATGTATGGAGAGCTTATGTCCGTGTGGCCATGAACCTACGGGTTCGATAGTGGCAGTGAGTAAGAGTAAGATGTTTCTCTTTTTCATATGATAATAACCATCCTAGATGGTTGAAATATCTATTATTACTAGTAAACAATTATGAAAAACAAACGCTTAAATGGTATGGCCATGCACAAGAATGGAAAATGAAAGATGGCCAAAAAATATATACCAATGGTCACCCCCTGGAAGAAATAAACGTGGCAGACCAAGATGGAAATGGAAAACCTACGTCAGAACAATAATGGAGGATAGGAATTTGGAAGAGGGAGATTGGAATGATAGAGATAAATGGAAACTGAAGACGGCAAACCTATAAGTGGGGGAAAGCCGAAGAAGAAGAAGAAACAATTATTAAACGACTGTTTTTTTATAAACATGTTGTTGGAAATTTTAACTGAAGAGGGGATAAAGTTAGAAAGAGGTTTTTTTGGGATAGTTGAACTAAATGTCTTGGGACGTCATTTATGTTCTTAAAGGGCTGTTTAGTGAGATACTGGGACCAGCGTCTTCACAGGGAAAGGCGGTTGTTAGAAGCCACTTTAGTCGACAGGCTTGGTTAGATAAATCTGTGTTCAGAAAGTGACCAGAACCTCCTCCTCCTCACTCCTCGTGACGTCACAGAGCTCGTTATAAACTTCTCCTCTACTGCACTCCTGTCCAAGCAAGACAACCAACCAAACTGAACGGACACCGTCACTATTATGTCTTCCTTATTATCATGTTATCACCAAAGTCCAGGTTTCCATGCAAATCCACGTCATTATAATATCAATTTGCAACAGTAATCACTAAGGCTAGGATTTTTATGTAATACCCGGCGTGCACTGCAGCGCCTAAATAAGTGAAAATGAATGTGCTTTTATGTTTAGTTGAATAAGTAAAAGGGAAAATAACTAAAATTAATGTGTTTTATGTTCAATTAAATAAGTAAAAGGAAAAATTTATATCGTAATTATTTATAGACACCCCGTGCTGTTTGCCTGGCGTTGTCCGGGAATCTACTCATCCCGATCTTATTGGCATAAATGAGCTGAAAGTCGAAAATTAATTAACTTCTTATGATTAGTTGAATAAGTAATATGAAAAATAATTATAAATGTATATCGTAATTATTTTAAGATTCCCGTGCTGATTATCCGGTGTTGCCCGGGAATCTACTTATCTCGATCTTCTTGGCATAAATGAGCTAAGAGACAAAATTCGTTATTGTGAGTTATCCGTAAAAAAATACCCGCCATGTGCTGTTATGCTTGCACAGGAATCTACGTACTTGTCTCGATCTTCTTGGCATCAATGAAAGACAAAAATGGTTATTGTGAGTTATCCGTAAGAGATAAACATATGCTGTCCATTTTTCAAAAAGCCCCATCACAATTGGATCAACGGTATGGCCGCACATAAAGTACAATCAAACAAACAAACAAAGATTCATTTTTATATATTAGATTAACATGCTAAATATGTACATATGTATGTAATAACATTATGTAAAATACGTAAGATTAAATAAAAATTCCTTAAAATATGTAATATTGAATATAATAAAATTTAATTTTATGTAAGTTTGTATTAAACGTTAAATGCTTAAGACAGATACAATTTGAAGGAATGGGACAGTTAAATGCTTGAATATTGTCATGTTCCTATTATTACAGAATGATCCCACTACAGGCCTTAGGGATACTGGGAGGTTAAGGCTCCCATCTTTCTAGACAATCGGCAATAGATTTCAGCCTTGTGTGATAGCCATCTTTACCCCTACAACATAGTATGGTATTAATTTTTTATAGGCTGAGTCGACCCCAGGGTCTTGATGCCGCCTGAAAATTAAGCAGTTTATAAATCCTGACATAATCGGGTCTCGATCCTAGATTTTCCAGCTTGTAGGATACTGCCTTAACCAACTATATCACGATGTGACCCCTGTATAGTTCTATTATTTCATTAATACTATACTCAAGTTTTCAGAGTCTTCCTGTATCTATGTTTATCGTGTTTAGTAAATGGAATTATTCTTTGACCGTTTCTCAGTAGCTTTCGTACAGGATGGAAAAACCGTTTCAGTGTGCAATCAGGTATCCGAGTTTTTTTAATGTAAATAAATATCGTTTTAAATTATTTTCCGCTTATGAAAATATGTTTTATTAGGGGACATAATATGTACATTTACATAAAAAATCTTTTAAATATGTAAAACATATGTAATTGTGATCAACTATGTAAAAATATGAAATGATAAATTTTCATATATGATATGTAAGTTTCTAATTCTAGGGCATTTATCAATTTTACCCATGTATAAGCAAAGGGAAAGAATGTGTAATTACACAGAAATCCTAGCCTTAGTGTAAACCCTCTGCAATTATTTGTTTTATGACTAGGGTCCGCATTTTTATGTACGTGTTCCCTTCTTTTTCTTATTATTTATTTGTAGGATTTTCATCCTGTTTATTTCCCAAATCACTCCTCGGAGAAACACGAATTGGATGTGCAGCCACTGTCTATCCATCTCTTGGCTGGTCTTCCTCGTGCTCTTCTCCCGTCCATTGGTCTATCTTCTTCAGCTCTTCTTGCAAGTCTGTTGTCTTCCATTCTTTCTATACGATCTTTCCAATATTTTCATCGTTCTATAATAAATTTGTTTATGTCTTAATTATTTGACACAACTAATTAACTCACTGGCACTATCGAACCCGTAAGTTCATGACCGCGCGGACATAAGCCCTCCATATATTCCTATCCTGAACTAATGTTTTCCAATTATCCCCTGCATAATCTACTTCCCTCAAATTATAGTTAATATTATTCTCCCACCTCATTCTTGGTCTACCAACTGGGCATTTTCCCTCTGATTTTCCTACAAGAAGCTTCCATGCACGTATTTCATTTCCCATTCGTGCCACACGTTCTGCCCATCGCAATCTACGAGACTTAACTGTTCTTATTATATCTGGCATACTATAAAGACCATGTAGTTCACTGTTATGTAGTGTTCTCCAATCACCTGTCTCTTCATCTATCTTTGGTCCAAACATTTCCTTAAGAACTTTATTCTCAAATACTCGTAATCGTCTTTCCTTCTTTAAAGTAAGAGTCCATGTTTCGCATCCATATAATATAACTGGTAGAATAATAGTTTGACATTTGTCTCTAATTTCTTTATTGCGTATCCTATCAAATAATATTTTCCCCTGAATAGTTCTTAAGATCTAAATTTTACAAATGCTTATTATTTGTTTGATTTTTGTTGTATCAGCCCTAGTTTCTACTCCATATATCATAACTGGTCGAACTATCGTTTTGTATATGCGGATTTTGCTTTCTATTGACATATGTTTGTTGTGCCAAATTAATTCATATATCCTGACGTGTCCACCGGTGTAGTCTCTAGGTTGCGTGCTGTCTGTCACGCAGCGGGCCTGGGTTCGATCCCCAGTCGGGATAATTTTCCTGAGTGATGATTTTTTTCCGGGTTTTCTTCATCTGTGAGATAAATGACAAGAAACTTTAAGGCCCAAACGGTCCCCGAACATCATCTGGCCAACATTATCATCATTAACATATTCATTAAGTTTCAGATTAAGGACTCTGCTGGAGCATCATAATCATCACCACCTATCATATATCATCGGAACGCGTAAATCCGCCTTCGAGGCGCCCCAACCTCAGAAGTGGGTTACAATAACGCCATGCCAACAGGGAATTCAGAATGTCGAAATGACAACGTAGTGGCATTGAATAAAAAACTACCATCCTGATATTTGTGCTGCTTTATCGGCTTGTTCTTTATTTTATTAGATTATTAGTATTTGTTATTCTAGTTCTACGCGTTTTCTATTCTATGTATATGATCATTAGACTAATTTGTTCCTCAAGCGATAACTTCCCAACTAAGTATTGGCCTTTGGCGCTTTCGTTTTGATTTTCCTATAAAGGTTTTCGAAGTCTCCTCGAACGTGTCCTACACGATCTGCTCTCTCTCTCTCTCTCTCTCTCTCTCTCTCTCTCTCTCTCTCTATGTATATATATATATATATATATATATATATATATATATATCCAATCTCCATAATAATTCTACCCGAGGCCAGGTTTTTCACCGCAATCATAGCATTTTCATGCTATATTTTGCAGCTTTACTAGCGAATTGTAGGTGTCGAAGCTTCCCGTTGCTTTCCACACCAGTGAAGGAAGATAATGATAAGGATGATGATGATGGCCGGATGATTTTTGGGGGACCCTTGGGCCCTAAGCTTCCTCACATTTGTCTTACAGGTGAGGAAACCCCAAAAAGAAAAAGAACTCACCCAGGAACTTGTCCGAACCCGGGCCCTCTGCGTGACAAGGAATAACGCTACCTCGAGACCACAGCGGTAGAAATTCACACACACACAAACACACACGTGCATATATATATATATATATATATATATATATATATATATATAGGGCACGCCCTAGCGTAGTGGTTAAGGCACTGCGCTACAACCCGGAAGGTCGAGGGTTCGAGTCCCGGTGGGGTGAGGATTTTTAAACTGACCCAAACTTTCTGGCGGCACTATGGCCCTGGGGTGGACTCAGCCTCTAAAGGAAATGAGTACCAGATGCTTGTTCTGGGGTAAAGGCGGCTGACAACCCGGCTGACATCAAGTGCCGATTGTCAAGAAAAAGTGGGAGCCTTAACCTCCTACTACTCCAAGGACCTCCTGAGGCCTTTAGTGGGACCACTATATATATATATATATATATATATATATATATATATATATATATTGGATATTTAATATCTTTGACATCGTCCGATTCCTAATAGTCAATTTTGTCGGTCCATCCAAACTCCTGGTTGTAGATATTTCACCTTCACTTATAAATATATTCCATACTCAAAGAAGTTTTAGGTTTTCCTCAGCCTCGTCTTCCCTCAGGTTTCCATTCCAAAACACATTTTGGATGTCGATCCTCTTCCATAGGCTAGACATGTCCGTACCATCTTTAATTGCTGAGTTTTTATAATATGATTACAGTAGGCCTACGTAAAACCTGGACAGTAAAAAAACAAGCAGTAGAAATGGATTTTTGGAGGCGATGGACAAGGATTTCAAGAAGAGATAAAGTCAGAAACAGTACAATATGGGAAATTATGCTAGTTGACAAAAATCGAAAAAATAGAAGAAAAACGTTTGAAATGACATGGGCACACCTCATAAGAATGGAAGAAGAGAGAATACCGTCTCGCGCCACAGCCGAGTGGTTAAGGCAGGAAACCTTAGCGCAGAGCTATCGGGACATGCGCTGGTACGGATCCCCATGGGGGAAGAAATTTTCTCATGGAATTTCGGCCAATGTGGGACCGTTGCCCACCCAGCATTGTGAGGCATATGGGTAGCCACAATAATTAGCGGCTCCAGGTTGAGAAAACCAGCTGTAACGGCTGGGGGACTCGACATGCTGACCACATGTCACCCCTACACTTGCTTGATGATCGTCTACATCTGTGATTGACACATGTAGATATGAGGCCAGCAGCCTGCTGGTAGGCTAAGGGCCTTCAAGGCCTGTCGCGCCAGGAGAGAGAGAGAGAGAGAGAGAGAGAGAGAGAGAGAGAGAGAGAGAGAGAGAGAGAGAGAGAGAGAATATATACCAAAGAAGATCCTTGATTGGAAAGATAATGGAAGAAGTGGAAGAGGCAGGCCTAGAGAACGTTGGATAGATGGTGTGAGGAGAAGTATGGAAGCTAGAGATTTGAGGGAAGAAGACAGGAACCTTGATTGATTGATTGATTGAGGGTCTTTCCACTTTTCAGCGGTTGCCCTTTTACCAGCCGGCTGCTGGCCCTTCACATCCACATGTGTCAATCACAGAGGTAGATGATCAACAGCCAGTGTAGGGATGACATGTGGTTAGCATGTCGAGTCCCCCAGCCGTTATAGCTGGTTCCTCAACCTGGAGCCGCTACTTATTGTAGCTACCCAATTGCCTCACGATGCTGGGTGGGCACCGGTCCCATACTGGCCGAAATACCATGAGAAAATTTCTTCCCCCATGGAGACTCGAACCAGCGCAAGTCCCGTAGCTCTGCGCCAAGGCTTCCTACCTTAACCGCTCGACTACGGCGACAACAAATCACTTTGGATTGAAGGAGAAACAAAGTATTGTGTAATATTCCTAATAAATTATTATTATTATTATTATTATTATTATTATTATTATATTATTATTTCTTCGTGTTATTAAATAGGTAGAATTATTTGTTCATTCTCCAGCTCGTATAAAGTTTGATTTATTTTCATCCTAAAATTCAAAAGTACTTTTTGTAACACTCTATAGATAGTTATTGTAAAAAGTGCAGGAAGTAGAAGGGGTTACTAAGTCGGAATATGAAAGCAATGTGTCTTTCAGTTGCTTTTAATCTGCTAGCGAAGTTCTTGTCGTCCGATTATTAACGCTTCGATAAATCGAGCGATGTAACATTTTGCTAGGAGAGGGGAACAAGTTTTGCATACCCCTAGTTCTCCGTGAATCGAAATCCCCAAAGTTTCCGACTTTAAACTCAGTCCTTTGCTTCAAGTATACATACGGCTATAACTATACTTTACCTTACGCCACCCCTAAGGCTATTTCACTGTACGAATTAGTCAGCTTTGCACAGTATAGTACGTTGTATTAACTGTGATACTGCAGTGTCGGAATGTAAAACAACTATAGGTCACACATTCTAAACTTACGTCATTATTGTAATGGGGAAACAAGCGGTGAATTGGTACTACTTACTGACTTAAAAATATCGACTCAGCTATTTTACTGAAGAGGCATATTAAATGAGAATTTGTTCTTAGAAATGATTCTAAGTTAAGGTAAATTTATAACTGACTGAAAAATATATCACGTACAGCACACGACAGAAACTACCAGGGTGTTTCAGTATAAGCATTACAGACTTCTAGGGGTTGTAGAGGGGAGTTAGTAGATAAGGTTTTTATAAGGAACCCATGTCCGGAAACGTACCATTTCGATGTAAAATAAGATTGAAGATCGAGACACAATGGGCTTATATCGTGTGTCTTGTGGTTCAGAATAAGTATTGTAGACTTCTAGGGGTTGTACTACACCTGTCGAGCCGGAGGAAGATCTTGCGCACATTCTGGCGGCAGCAGAAATTATTGAGCACAAACCAGGTCTTCTGGGGCATGTGTATGAAAACATGCGTCGCAGGTACAGTTTGTGCAATGAACAACAGGGTCGCCACATGGAACCATACTTGTAGTACAACCCCTAGAAGTCTGTATTACTTATTCTGAAACACAAGACACGCGATATCAACTCATTGTGTTTCGATATTCAAACCTATTTTACATCGAAATGGTACGTTTCAGGACATAGGTTTCTTATCAAATTTTATCTACTAAGTCCGCTCTACATCCCTAGAAGTCTGTAATTCTTATTCTGAAACACCTTGTGTATCAAAGCTAATATAAACAACAGAGACGGCATTTTCTCTCAGGTCTATACTAGGGATTGAAATGTAGAGTGAGAGGCAGCGGTCTCCAACCGCAAGATAAGAGTGCATGGAGTTTAAGCTACTTAAATATTATAGATCCCGATAGAATGCATGACATTCCATCTTGTATTGCGAGTAGTTGAGAATAAAGTTCTTAGGAATCATTTTGGAACAAGGAGAGGTGAACAGACAAGCGAATGGAGAAGATTATATATAAGTGAGCTATATACCAGAAAATAAGAAAAATTAAATCTCGTAGATAGCGAGTCACAATGGGGGATGAAATAAGGACATTGAAGCTTCAGAGGGAAAACGCGCAGTTGGTAGATCAAAAATGATATAAAGAACATTAACCATATTTGAGGGAAGTAGATTATACAGGTGATGACTGGAAAACATTAGCTCAGGATAGGTACGGTATGTATTGAGAGCTTATGATCCCGTGGCCATTAACCAATGGGATCGATAGTGCCAGTGAGTTACTTATTGGTCGGTGTTATGTATCAACCGGCTAAGCGCTATTTTCTAAAAAAATGAGATTTTTGATGCCATCTGTTGCACTGGCTCATGAAGTAAGTGTACGCACACTTTCAGTGTCAAATTTTTAAATATAGCCTTAATATTAAAGAAAAAAGTAAACGCCATCAGTCCTATGAGAGATTCTATATTTTACAACAAACGGCTATGAAACCAGATATTCATAAATGCTAATATAAATTTTGCATCATGCAGGTAAGCGCTAAATGTTCCCGCTCTTAGATTGTCGATGCACAACTGTCAAAACAAGGAAAATAACTTGAAATATCCGGTATTGTTAGTTTGCAGCTACAATAAATAGTAAAGATTGACTTAAACTTTAAACGTATTTTTGTCGAAACTAAGATAAAGGTGCATAGCTGGTTGATTCATAATGCCGTCCTTATGTGGGAAGGAACTAATTCGACGCTGCATTACTGAGGAGGAAACGATCTAAAAGTTGATGCTTAATTAATGAGGGCTGAAGCGAACTGGCTGATTTGCTTCTGTTGTGGTGAGCGAGTTTGAAGGGCGATGTTTGTGATGACTTGAGGCTGCCCAATCAATTGTTGATTACGACATACAGTTGTCGATTGAAACATTTAAGCGAAATCCGAATTAAATTTTTATTTTATTATCATGTTTTCAAAAATGATTAACGAGTTAATCAGCCTAAATATGTTGAAGTAATTTTTTATTAGGAATATTCCACAATACAGTGTTTCTCCTTCAAGCCAAAGTGATTTGTCACCAGAGATTTCTGTCTAGAGCATCTTCTTCTCTCAAATCTCTAGCTTCCATGCTTCTCCTCACTCCATCCATCCAATGTTCTCTAGGTCTACCTCTTCCACTTCTTCCATTAGCTTTCCAATTAAGGATCTTCTTTTGTATTCTCTCTTCTTCCATTCATATGAGGTGTCCATACCATTTCAAACGTTTTTCTTCTATTTTTTCTAATATTTGTTTTCAACTTGCATAATTTCTCTTATTGTGCCTTTATTTCTTTCTAATTTTGAAGATGTTGCTGCTCTCCTCAAGAAATCCATTTCGAACGACTTTTTTTTTGTTGAATTTCCAAATTGCAGCTCCATATGTGTTAGTACTTCTCACTACTGAATTATATATTTGTAATTATTTTTTTCTGGTTATATGTCTGTTCCATAAGACTCCATTTATCATAGCTGTTATTGCTCTACCTTTATTTATTCTGTTTTAAATATCACTTTTTTGTTTATCCTCTTTATCCACTTTTACTCCCAGACACTCAAATTCTTCACATCCTCTAATATACCCGTTTTGATCTTCTAATATTAAATTTTCGGTTTCTGCTCCACATCCGATATAAAATGATTCTTCCAAATTTATTTTCAAATCCCAGTTATCGTATTAGTGCAATAATTTTCTGAACATGAACTCCATACCTTCATATTCTTCAGCAATTGTTATCCGCAAATAACAGTGTATTTATTGTAATAATAATAATAATAATAATAATAATAATAATAATAATAATAATAATAATAATAATAATAATAATAATAATAATCCATCCATAGTAATTCTGCCCGAGGACAGGTTCTTCACTGCAATCATATCATTTTCATGCTATGCTTGCAGCTGTACTAGGGAATTGTAGATGTGGTAGCTTCCCGTTGCTTTCCACACCGGTGAAGGATTATGATGGTGATGATAAGGATGATGACCATATGATTTCGGGGACCGTTTGGGCCTTAAAGTTTTCCTGACATTTGTTTTACAGGTGAGGAAAAACCCTGATAAAAACCTCACCGAGAAAAACTGCCCCGACCGGGGATCGAACCCGGGCCCGCTGCGTGACTAGGCAGCACGCTACCTCGAGACCACAGCCGTGGACTAATAATAATAATAATAATAATAATAATAATAATAATAATAATAATAATAATGGATATGACCCTGCTTAATGTAGTTAATTAAGAAGATAAGCTAGAAGCCGATTGGTCGGGGTGACCGGTGGGGTCAGGACTTTTTAAATTTACCTAAACCTTGAGGCGAGTAGCGGAATGACTGTGAGAATAAACATTGACCAAAACTGAAGTTGAGCGGGTCTAGTTGACTCGATACTTAGTGAGGTCGTTTTGTGCATATTAAGCACAACTTATTGTGATGCTTTGTTTGCCAGAGGTAAGCAAGGACGATGTTTAAATCTCTACTAGGGTAATTTATTCAGTAGAAAAAGTGGTTTTAGTATCTCTGTAGGAAATCGGGGGGTAATTTTATCGGAGTAGGTTGGCCGTGTGTATGCATGCATGATGTGCAAGTGTTATCAGTGGCTGTGTATGAACAGGACATGTTCCACGCCCATATACCTTCAAGATAGGCCGCCTCGTGTATGAAGACTATATACAACACTTCTGGACCCTGCTCTACTTTTGGCTGCATCGTATTTTACACAAGAGAACCGTCAACAGCCAAAAAATGGTATGTACAAGACAGTAAAATAACAATTATAATTGGATAGTAACCCCAAAATAAATAATAGTTTTAAAAAACTAAAAGTACACGCTTTATTAGAAAACTAAAAAATGAAAAATAATTTTAATTTCCAGTACTCTTGGGATAAAATAAAGTGGTCAACAAAAAAATCATCTCCAACACATATAGAATAAAATTAGAGTTATCAACAAAAAGAAAATAATTTTACCATCAAAAGCGTGGGGTGCTCTATATCAATTAATATATTTGATAATAAACAGATATTGGTAAAAGTAAGCTCTCTAAGCAGAAAATGTAAAAGTCATAAAAAGCACCCCACGCTTTTGATGGTAAAATTATTTTATTTTTCTTGATAACTCTAATTTTATTCTATATGTGTTGGAGATGATTTTTTTGTTGACCACTTTATTTTATCCCAAGTGTATTGGAAATTAAAATTATTTTTCATTTTTTTAGTTTTCTAATAAAGCGTGTTCTTTTAGTTTTTTAAAACTATTATTTATTTTTTATTTTTTAGTTTTAATATTTTACAGAATAAGATAAAAATGTAAATATCTTTAAAATCGATACTACTGTAGTATGAGCTAAAAGTAATACTCTTCTATAAAAAAAACCCTCCCAGCCGGATTTGAACTAGCGACGTACGGACTACTGAAATTATATACCACTAAGAGTTCACTGCTCTACCAACTGAGCTCTTACAACGATTGACTGAAAACTCGACAAGTCCGCAACCTATTATACCAGTTTTCATTTTTTTGATTTTCGGATGATTCTGGCCAGGATTTTAGAAACAAAATATGAAATTATTGTATTGTCATGGCTCCTCTACACGTATATAAAGTTTCAAGTCGATGCAATGTTTCTAAGTGGGTGAAAATCGCGTTGAAAGATTCCGTTACATTGATACAAAAACAGGTTTTTTTTGATTTTCTGATGATTATGGCCAGGATTGTAGAAAATAAATATGAAATTATTGTATTGCCACGGGTCCTCTACAAGTAAACAAAGTTTCAAGTCGATCCGATGATTTTAAGTGGGTGAAAATCGCGTTGAAAGATTCCGTTACATAGATAGATAGATACAGGTCAAGCTAATATAAAGCGTGTAAAAAACAGATCTAAAACACATAAACTACTAATTGTTGAAATAGGAGATAAAACGAATAATGTTAATTTTGAGTATATTACCTTTATTATATCATAAATACATTTTAATATCTTATCATATTGGAAAATGTAGGCTACAACCAATTTGAATGCAATATAGCATGCTACTAACTAAATATTAACAATTTAATACACAATTTAGAACCAAATGGTTCTATCTTTAGACATTGGAAAAATTATCTAACCTATATTTAACTAAAATGATACAATAAGAAATAGAAAATACATATTGAACATTGATTCAGAAAGAAACATTTCGGCTCAACTGCACTTCTACTAGCGCTTGATTCTTCAGTTATATTGTTGTAAATTATAGCTCTTCTTCTGTATTTACTAACATTATTCATTTTATTTTAAACTTTTTCAAACAATTTTTATAATATTATTAGACAATTTTGAAGTATTTATTTTTACATACAAACGCAATATTATGACACTGTTAGACAATATTGTGATGCTAACTGCTATTTTCTCCACAGAGTATATTACTTAGTCTATGATTTTTCTATCGCTGTTTTGGGTTGTCGCTAGTTGGATCAGCGTTAGGGAGTGATAAGTAAGTGTACGCCCATTTTTAATAAACGTTTGGTAATTGTAATATTATTAATATATTTTTTGACAAAGATTTGGGGATTTATTGCAAATATTGGCCATTTAAATTTCATAGCGACGGATAGTAATCGAGGATGATAATCGATATGTGGTTAGATTGTGGGTTATCGCCGGCTCTATAAACTCTGGCGCATGCGCACCGTTGTTCTATAGGACTTTGAAAATATTTCACGCTAGTTTAAGTGCAGTTTTTCAAAAATTTCTAACTGAATCAGCGTTCAATATTCATTTTTCGATTTAATGTTACTTCGTTACATTTTTCGTGTCTTTCTTATTTTCGCTCAATTTATCTAAGATTCTGATAGAATTGACACAACTGTGGTGAAATGAATTTGCACATGTGCAATAGTTGTTTTCTGCACTGCTACTCATGACTTGAGTAACTGCTTCCGCCATTTTGTTACACATTGATAACTTTTAAAAATGAATAAAACAGGTCTGGAAGAGAGCCGGGAGAGTTTTATATCCTCAATGCCGTGATATTCTCATAAGTAATGCCACGAGTGATTTCCAAATTATCGATAAATTCACGACTCACGAAGTGAGGACTGAATTTATCTAGAGAATTTGGAAATCAAGAGTGGCATTTGTTAGGACTATTTAACGAATAAAATTAAGCTGTTTACTCACAAATCATTATTTAACTATAGTTATTTTAAAATATTTATATTTTTAATGTAAACGGCGATGTTTGAAAACAAATGAGAAGCGATAGGACGCTTCATCTGCTTCTTTTGTTTATCACTGCAATCAGATCATACTATTTATTGCCAAAGGAACGCAATATTGTAAGAATGCTCTCTAGTGGAGAAAAAATGAAACACATCAAACTGTATATAAATCATTTTTGATGTCGTATGATGTAAATATGACAATTATATTTTTCTGGATTGTTACCTGGGATAAATACATTTAAGAAAGTGCAAACAGTGGTTTCTTTTTTTGGTGGTATAATCAATTGCTACAAATGTTTTTATGTTAACTCCCGCATGCGGCATGTGTTGACATTCATGCACTATACATACAATCTGGTAGCCGTATTTCTCGCAGGCTCAGTCACTGCAAAATAATGGTCAGACCTGTTCAGAATATTAAAAAAGGAGGAGCCTTCTTTAATATGGTAATCATAACACTGGTAAATATTTCGTGAAACACGACTCTGATTGGTTGTAAAACAGAAATTATTGAAACGTGATTGGCCATTGAGTCCCATTTGGGGCATGAGTTAAATAGTCCGCATAATTCACTAATCCACTGGAAACTCAACTTTCGAATTTTTGTTAGTTAGATCTGTTTTCCGTGTAACTATTCAATTATAAAAATAATAATGGTCATAAAATTGAATTAATTATTTTTATATATTTATTTATATACAGATTTTCAATGTTTATACATCTTTCTGTGCCTAAACTTTTATTTTCCATCTCCACTCGTCTCTATCCATCCACTGCATGTCCCCCAGTCCTCTTATTCACACTCCAATTTTTATTTATATTAATTTTTCTCGAAAACTAAATTTATTCTTTATCATTAAGAGTTTATTTTTCTCTCATTTTTGTACCTTGTACATTTTATATTTCATTCATCAAATATGGATTAAATAAAACTATATTGTAAATAATAATTATATCATAGATATACCATTTAATAATTTTGCTTATTGTAATTTAGATGTAAGAATATTATATTTTTGTATTTTTTTATTTTGGTTGAGTTGTAAGCAAGGCTTTAAGGTCTTAACTCTACCAGATTAAATAAAGCTGTTATTATTATCACCATTATCATCATCATTATCACCGCCAACCCCATTATTTTTATTATTATTATTATTATTATTATTATTATTATTATTATTATTATTATTATTATTATTATTATTAATTCCTCAATGAATTTAGAGGTCTCCCTTTATTTCTTCTTCCAGGTGGAAAGCATTCCATTGTTTTTCTGGGTAATCTTTCTTCTTGCATGCCCACACCAATTTAATAATAATAATAATAATAATAATAATAATAATAATAATAATAATTTATTAGGGATATTGCTCAATACAGTGTTTCTCCTTCAACCCAAAATTATTTGTCGCCAGAGGTTCCTGTCTAAAGCATCTTCTTCCCTCAAATTATCTAGCTTCCATACTTCTCCTCACTCCATCTATCCAACGTTCTCTAGGTCTTCCTCTTCTACTTCTTTCATTAGCTTTCTAATCAAGGATCTTTTTTTTTATATTCTATCTTTTTTCCATTCCTATTACGTGTCCATATCATTTCGAACATTTTTATTCTATTTATAAATATATTTTTTAACTTGCATGATTTAATTTATTGTGCTGTTTTTGACTTTAATAATAATAATAATAATCAGGCTTGTTGTTTTATTACGAGCCTGAAAATCTTTAACTCGGTACCCACCGTTTAAAGTCCTGCTTGGATTTTTCCATCCTAAAAAAAATCATCGACCCCGTCCTGGTTTGAACCCGTGACTCTCGCGACCAGAGGGAAGGAACCACCGCGGTCGATAATGTGATTGAGTTATAAATCATTAAATTACTGCAGTTGAGGGATATTTAAATGATAAATGCGAACTTATACTTGCTGTACGAAAACGATACGTACGATTCCGAACGAAGGTTCCTCCAAAACGTTATATACTTATTCCCCTCTACAAGTCCTAGAAGTTCGTAATGACAATTTCCAAACATCCTGTATTCTGAAGAAGTTAAATTGTAAAGGCCTACATAGCATCTGCAGGATTTTGCAAAGAAGAAGTAATTTGCAAGTATAGATGTTACTGACCTACAATGTGACCTAAATCGTGCAGCAGAAGAATCATTTCTTACAACACAACTACACATAATTACTTACCAAAGTGCCAATTGAAAAATACTTATAGCAACATTGAACAGGCATCAGCAGACACACGATTTCTTTTCTACGTGTTTGATGCTATCCTGATGTATCTGATTTACGCGCCTTTCTCAAGGAAATAGCAAAACGTACTGCTAAGATGTGTGAATGTGATATTTTAAAATGAATAACCATTATATTATCCTAGGAGATCATCAACGTGGATTTAGAAGAAATAGGTCTACAACAGATCAGATTTTTAGCATAAGACAGATTTCACAAAATAAATAGGAATGTAATGGAACTGTACATCAATAATAATAATAATAATAATAATAATAATAATAATAATAATAATAATAATAATGCTTTATTTTAGCTGGCAGAGTTAAGGGCATAAGGTCTTCTCTTCCACTCAACCAGCGAATAGTAGAATTATACAAAAATTACATACATCTTACAGTTTTAAGATATTATTAAAATACAGACTAAACAAAATACAATGATCATGTGATCTAATAGTAGCTAATACCAACAAAAACATAGAATATAATAAAATTAAAATCATATAAAATAAAGTAAGTAGCTTCCTAGATGATTATTAATGGAATGCTCTACATACGTAGACTTCATAAAATGCATACGATTCAGTTAAGAGGGAGAAGTTATATAGTATCCTTCTGGAGTTCGGAATTCATAAAAAGTTAGTTAGACATATACGAATGTGTCTAAATGGCACAAAGAGTAGGGTGCGTGTAGGCGAACATTTTTAGAATACTTTTAAAATTTACAATGGGTTAAAGGAAGGAGATGCACTATCGTTTTGCTATTCAATTTTACATTAGAGCATGCCATAAAATCTTTGGAGAATGAAGAAGGCCTAAAACTGAATGGTATTAATAACTTTAATCATGATTTGAGGAAGGTAAATTATACAGGGAACGACTCAGGATGTATGGATGTAACCTCCTGGATTGATAGTGTCATTGAGTCAGTAAATTTCAATAACGGAAGAGAGGGATTGTGAAAGAAGAATGATTAGCTGTTCTATGATACCGTATCTTTAATATTTTATTTCCCTGCGATCTAGTGTTAATGTTTTTATTGGAAGATGAAAGCGAGCTGACGGATGTATGGGGTTAGAGGTGTGAATAATTAGAAATAATCGATGTTTCGGAAAAAATAAGAATAAGGAGAAGGAATATACTGCACCATGTTACCTGTGGATATTCAATCGGAGAAAATATAACTGTTATCGTCATGTTGGACAGTGTGATAACACACGTTCCAACCTGCTTACACACATATAAGGAAAATCTATCCCAAGAGTTCACCTACATTAATGGTCAAGTTAGGATGAGAAAATTGATTGGTTTAGTGTTCATTTGTTTGTTAGCGGATTTTTGTGATAAGTTGGCTACACTGTCTGAGCAATGACTAATACATATTTTACATTGTAAATAGATGATTTTAGATTACTTTGAACACAACTTCTCACTTCATTTTAAGGCATTTCTTATATTTTTTGGGAACAAATGAACATATATACTCGGACCAACGGATCTGTGCCCCTACAGCGCTGACATCGTTCTTAGAAAAGTACACTTCTCTACTTACACCATTTCACCGCACTCCCCTCCCACTACGTCACGGTAATTTATCGAGTAGAGAAGTTGCCAAACTTCTCCCAGTGTCATGGATCTTGAATATTGAATAATGCAAGTTTGGAATGGAGTTGACAACATTGGATTGCAAGAGAGAGAGATAGAAGAGAGAGAGAGGGAGAGAGAGAGAGAGAGAGAGAGAGAGAGAGAGAGGAGAGAGAGAGAGAGAGAGAGAGAGAGAGAGAGAGGAGGAGAGAGAGAGAGAGAGAGAGAGAGAGAAAGAATGCAGGGAGGGAAATTATTTGCCGAGGCTGGAAAGGAAGTAGGCTTTAGTTCGCATATCTCTGAGGTAATTATCCACGCTAGTGTTCGCCAAGTGGTCGAAATTCGACCATAATCAAAATTGAATCAGACATTTCTATACCTTAAAAATATGTATATTTATGTTGCACTGTAACTAATGATAAGGGTCACAGTATTCTAAATTAGCACCCAGCATAGTGAGGAATTTGGATAGCTGGAATAAGTAGTGACTCCACGTTGAGAAAACCAGTTATAAAGGCTGGTGGACCCGACATACTGACCACATGCCACCCCTACACTGGCAGGATGATCGTCTATCTCTGTGATTAACACATGTAAGTTACATGTATTACTCCCCCATAGTTTAAATGGGAGTTTGGCGCTGGATTTTAGTGCCTTGCAGTTAAAAATGGCAGATAATGTTTTTGAAATGGTCTTTGAACATCATATGCTTCTCTGTAAGAAATTTAACTCTTCCACCACGTAGTTTGTCCATAAACACTGCCTTGCAGTTAAAAATTACAGAACTGTTTCCAACATTTTTTTAAATCATACTACTAAAACTTGTCAATAGCTACTATTACTACTGCTACTACTACTACTACTACTACTACTACTACTACTACTACTAATACTAATACTACTTAAAAAATTGGAAAATCGGTTGACAAACAGAGGAGAAAATGGTACTTAAATGTTTTGTCTTTGCATATTCTGCCCGAAGGCAGGTCATTCACTGCAATCATAGCATTTTCATGCTATGCTTGCAGCTTTACTAGGGAATTATAGATGTGGTAGCTTCCCGTTGCTATCCACACCGGTGAAGGATGATGATGATGATGATGATAATTATAAGGATGATGATGGTCACATGATTTCGGGGACCGTTTGGGCCTTAAAGTTTTCCTGACATTTGTCTTACAGGTGAGGAAAAACCCCGATAAAAACCTCACCCAGAAAAACTGCTCCGACCGGGGATCGAACCCGGGCCCGCTGCGTTATAAGGCAATACGCTACCTCGAAACCACAACGGTGGACATTATATATATATATATATATATATATATATATATATACAATAATAAATTGTGTGTATTTTCGATTTGTATTTGAATTTAGAGGCTATAGGTGGCATAGAATCTCTGACATATACTTTGCACTTGCGACGAGTCAGATAAATCGGTCTCCTTGACCCACTCTAGGACATGAATCTTGGAATTGATGAATATCACGATACGTTAGGAACTAAAACTTGTTAGATGAACGATTCCACTATTTATACATTATCGATAAAAATCGATCGTGATAACATGTGATGTATTTCTCGTTCGATTACACAAACAGATGAAGGAACAAAAATTAGGAATTTAGATAGGATTGAAGAGATCTGTTTTCTTGACAGATTTAGTTGGAGTTTGTAAGGAAATACGGTTTGATGCACAAAGAGAACGCGTTCTTGATTGTTTTCAGACGTGTGCGCACTGTCTATGTGAATCGTGAACATAAACTTGGTCGATACCAATAAATCACTTAGAATAACCACACATCTCGCCGCAACGTCCGAAGAATTAATTTCATGTCTTGCATCTTCCTGACTTTTATACACAAATAATTTGTTCACTTATATGGAAATTCAATGCTGGAACTCACAAAGAAGAAGAAAATAAATAGGATCGGGCACTGGCTAAGGAGAAACTGCCTGCTGACGGATGCCCTAGAAGGAATGGTCAACGGAGGGAAGGTTATAGCCAGAAAAAAAGACGTCAGATAATAGACAATATTAAAATAAATGATTTGTATGCGGGTCCAAAAAAGGAAGGCTGAGTTAGGGAAAGAGAGGAGAATGCTGAGTTTGCAGTGAAAGACCTGCTCTTGAGCAGAGCACAATGTATGTATATGGATTTTGTTTCCAGATAAGCTGTGTGTAGCTCAGCCGATAGTTAACATGACTAACTAACTAACTAACTAACTCACTGACTTTATAGAACCCGTAGGTCGATAGCCGCGCGGACATAAGCTCTCCATACATCCCTATGCTGAGCTAATGTTTTCCAATCATCTCCTGTGTAATCTGGTCGGCCGCTGTGGACTAGTGGTTATGCTCCTTGCCTTTGGTTCCGAGGGTCGCAGGTTACAACTCGTCCGCGGTCGTTTATTTTTTAGGAGGGAAAAATCTAAGGAGCAAGTCCTCTGGGAGGGACTTTAAGCCATGGGACCCGAGTCTGAAGATTTTGAGGCTCGTAAAAGTTCCTTAAGCCTGAACAAAGAGGCCTCTAAGCAAAATTTACCGATCTCAAACATCTTAGTAATACTTTTGTTGCCTGCTAGATGTCGCATTGAGTCGGTGTGTTGACCGCATGCCACTCATGCCATCTGTGGACAAATAAGGTAACTAAAATGAACTTGGTCTAGTAACTCCTGAAAAAGGAGGGGCAATGGCTCAACATTGCGCTACGCCATTACAGATAAAATAGACATATAAAAGTAATTCGACTAAATGAGCAGGACATACACAGAGGATGAACAAAAATAAAGTAGTTAGAAGAATTATAAATGGTAAGCCAGAAGGAAGATGGAGAACAGGAATACGGAATTTGAGATGAATGGATCAAATATGAAGGCATAGGACAGTTAAATATTTGACAACGTGGTACGAGTAAGAAGGGTGTTGTCATGTTTCCTACTATAAAGTGATTTCACTACAAGTCTTAGGGGTATTGAGAGGTTAAGCTCCCATCTTTCTATACAATTGGCAAGAAATTTCAGCCTTGTGTGATAGCCATCTTTATCCCCACAACATAGTATGGTATTAATTTTTTATAGTCTGAGTCGATCCCAGGGTCTTGATGCCGCCAGAAGATTAAGCAGTTTAAAAATCCTGACCCTACTCGGGTCTCGACCCTCGATTTTCCAGCATGTAGGATATTACCGTAACCAACTATACCACGATGTGACCCCTATATATTTCTAATATTTCATTCATAAACAGAACAGATACTTCAGGTTTTAAAAGAGATCTTGCTACGTGAAACCCTATACTCAAGTCTTCAGAGTGTTCCTGTATCTATGTTTAACGTGTTTAGTAAATGGAATTCTTCTTTGACTGTTTCTCAGCAGCTTTTGTAGGTTGGGTAAAAAACAGTATCAGTGTACAATCAAGTATCTGAGCTTTTTAATGTAAATAAATATTGTTTCAAATTATTTTCTGCTTATGAAAATACTTTTTTTTAAATTAAGAGGCATAATATGTAAAAATATGTAATGATAGGTTTTCATATGTTATAAGTAAGTGTATAATTAGTGGACATTTATCAATTTTACGCATGTACAAGTAAAGTGAAATAATATGAAATCCTAGCCCTGATCATCAGCAATCATATATCATCGGGGCAACGTAACTCCGTCTTCCAGGCGCCCCAAGTGGGTTAAGATAACGCCATGCCAGGAGAGAATACCAGAATGTTAAAATTAACAATGTGGTGGCATTAAAACATAAAATAAGATTTTAATGTATTTAGGCATAGCGAGCACGCCGGATATTAACTAGATTCTTATATACACGTCTGGGAGATTATTGTGAAGGTTAGTCATACCGATTTCACAGTATGTCCTGCCATCTGGTGGATCATCATCATCATCATCCGGTATCATGGCAACTGCCGCCGTTTTCCGGAAACCAAACGCCGTTCTTCTCTGTCCATCCATTGATCTTCTTCTGATATTCATAGCTGCTTGTACCCCTTCTATCCAAGTTTTCTTCGGTCTTCCTCTCTTCCTCCTTTCCATTGGGATCCATTCCATAACAATTTTTGGCAATCTTTGCTCTGGCATTCTTTTGACATGGCCATACCACTGCAATCTTTTCTTTTCTATGATGTCTATGATGACCGGCTCCTCTTGTATACTCATAATTTCCCTTATTTCTTTATTTCGTATTCTGTCCATTCTACATTTTCCAACTGATCTTCTTATGTAGACAATCATCTGATGCATATTGCAGTATATTAAGCTAATACGCATTTCGATTCTGTATAACAACTTATTGAGTAAGTGAGTAACCAATTCTGAAGTTTTTCCGTTTGTCATCATCATCATCATCATACAGGGATTAAGCCTGTTGGCTCGTTCCGGTTTCATGAAAGCTAGAATTGTTAAAATTGTTCAGACCATCTTCTGTGTGGGCGTCCAACATTACTCCTTCCGCGTGGTTTATAATTTAGCAATAATTTTGGATGTTTTAATTTTAATTGAAGTTATTAAACAGTGAAAGATAGATGAAATTGTAGGAAATGATATACAATAGTTGAAACTCAGCTGGCGGTGCTGAAGGTTGTTTGAGTGTCGTTTGGCCGCCAGTAATATTAATGATACATGTATTGTTTAATGGGGAAGCGGCCCAACTGGCCACGCATAATAAATTAAACCACAGGAGATATGGCGGTTTGCTTTTTAAGACGGAAGGACTCCCAACGCCACACGCCAACAAACCACACGCAATGTTGTGTACAGCGCTTTATGCTACACTATTTTACATTGTTAAATAATTCATTGCCTAACGTTATATGGTGATCAGATTCCAGAAAATTACTCTATACTATCCAAGATTCTTTATACTTAAACTCCAAATTATTTTTTATCATAAATAACGCTATTCACCGCTGTGGTCTCGAGGTAGCGTGCTGCCTTGTCACGCAGCGGGCCCGGGTTCGATTCCCGGTCGGGACAGGCTCCTGGGTGAGGTTTTTTCCGGGTTTTTTCTCACCTGTAAACCAAATGACAGGAAGCTTAGGGCCCAACGGTCCCCAAAAATCATCCGGCCATCATGATTATCCTTATATTATCATCATCAACCTTCACCGGTATGGAAAGCAACGGGAAGCTACCACACCTATATTTCCCTAGTAAAGCTGCAAAGCATAGCATTTCAATGCATTTTTTTTAATTGTTAATTTAGAAATGTAGTCAGAATATTTCCATCAGGCACAGTTTTCATGTGACAGCTACATTTTAAAATCTGATTTTAGCATTCTCTTTGACCTGTCATAGGAACATTTACCTTATATCTAGCGATTTTATTAAATCTGTATTTAAGAAAATTATATATAATAGCACCAAAACACAAGACTGTGCTGGTTCATTCATGTTTTGATGTGCCCAGGCATGTTAATCTGGCATTGTGATGTATCAGTCTCACTACGTTAGAAAATCTTGGCCTAAACGTGAATCTTGTATCCCTGCCAGAAAAAAAATGTGTCACATTTATTTTTAAACAATATATTTACCTCCATTGCATATTCAATTAGGAAATGAAAATTTTTATGAAAGCTATGGATAAACTTTCTGTTGGATTCTTGTACCTGAAATCGAATTATCCAAAGTCAGTGATGCTATACTGAAATAAGGAATTGTATACGGCCATAAATACGATCATTAATGACTGACGAACATTTTTGAAGTACTGTTAAATCCACATGAAAAGGAGCCTGGCAGTCTTTCAAAAATGTATGTTATATTTTCATGAAAACTACAAAGCAGAAACTATCGTAAACTAGTGGCTGATCTTCTGCATTCTTGTAAAGCTATGGGATGCAACATCTCTTTAAAAATTCACTTCTTGGACTCTCATTTAGATTTCTTCCCAGAATATGTTGGGGTTGTCAGAGATGAGCACGGTGAGCGTTTTCATCAGCAAATTTCTACAATGCAAAACAGGTACCAAAGCAAGTGGAGTTTTAATATGCTGGCTGACTCCTACTGGACAAAGAAGAGAGATGTTCTAGATTCAAAATTTGCCCGAAAATCACTATCTACCACTTTGTATGTAACATCAGAATGAGTAGTATTATAAAAAAAATTAATATCACTCAAATCTCCTGCCTGATGGGGGAAAACTGAAATGATATTTGAATTCAGCATTAAACATACTTCTAGAATCTATTATTTTTATTCTTGTGAAAGAAAAAAAAATATTTTTGTAGACCAGTGTAATGTCACGAGCGATCTCCAAATTATAGAATTTATTTACAGGATTTGAAAATCAAGAGTGGTATTTGTTACGACTATTTTTTTATTAATACGAATATTCCACAATACAGTGTTTCTCCTTCAACCCAAAGTGGAGTGGAGTATATCAGTGGAAAAGAGTACATGCTGGAGTTTGAATACTCATTAATAGAACACTGAATAGTAAAATTAAAAAATGGATATGTATAAATTAACGATTAATAAAGATAGAATTAATATTATTTGGAAGAGAAGTGATCATTTTAGGTGCATCTGCACCTATAAATGATAAATTCAGTGGTAATAAATATATATTTTGGGATATAAGAGATACAATAGAAGTAATTCCCAAATGAAAGGAAATAATTAAGATGGGGGACATGAACGCAAGAGTAGCGTCAGAATGAATAATTATGTAATTGGATCATATGGGGAGGAAACGAGAAATGATAACGGAAATCAATGAATCAATATTAGTGAACAATTTCAATTAAAAATATTAAGTTGTATGTACGAACACAAAGATATACATAAATACACCAGAATGAACAGTACAAGACAACAGAGAACGATAGGACTATTTAATGAATAAAATTAAGCTGTTTACTCAAAAATCATTATTTAAATATAGGTACCGGTATTTTAAAATATGTGGATGCACACCGTAGCGTAGAGGTTAAGTCACTGCGCTACAAGTCGGAAGGTTGAAGGTTGAAGTCCCGGTGGAGTCAGGATTTTTAAACTTCTGGCGGCACTGTGGCCCTGGGTTCGACTCAGCCTCTAACTGAAATGAGTACCAGACGCTTGTTCTGAGGGTAAAGGTGACCGTCACGCAGGGCTGACAACCCGGCTGACATCAAGTGCCGAATGTCTAGAAAAAGTGGGAGCCTTAACCTCCTACTACCCCAAGGGCCTCCCGAAGCCTGTAGTGGGATTACTTTACTTTACTTTACTATATATTTAAAGTAAACGGCGATGTTTGAAAACACATCAGAATTGTGTCGTTATGTTTCATTTGTTCATCCAGTGCAACTTCATCATATAATATTATTTATTGCCATCTGGCCTAATAAATATACCCGAATTGTATATTTATTATGTATTTCAATAAAGATAAGATATAGATAGGGACATAGAGCAGACCCGGGGATAAGGGCATTATGCCCGAGGTAACCCGGGGGGTGGTGGTGGGGCTCTAAATAATAATAATAATAATAATAATAATAATAATAATAATAATAATAATAATAATAATAATAATAATAATAATAATAATAATAATAATAATAACAATAATAATAATAATCTGGCCTAGGAAACTTGAAATAGGATCGCAATATTGTAAGAATGCACCCTAGTGGAGAAGAAATGAAACGTATCATGCTGTATATTATAACCAACATTATAGGTTATTACTAAATAATTTTAGTAAACAAGTCAGTAAAATCATTATTGAAAAACACAATTATTGAACACATAATTATCAAATGTTTTATTTGAAGGAATCTGTTCATTATTTGCTATATTCAACGTAGGCCTATTTGTTCGAGAGTCTGTCACTGTAAAATAATGCTCTGATCTGTCCAGAATATTAAAAAAAGGGGAGCTTTCTTTAATATGATAAACATATGTAGATAAAGATCGAGGTAAAACACGACTGTGATTGGTTGTAAAACAAAATTCATTGAAACGTGGTTGGTCATTAACTCCCATTTGGCGCATGAGTTAAATAGTCTTCCAAAACACATGATAACATTATAATATATTGTTTAATATAGCCTTCTGCATCTGTAGATATTATATGAGGGGTTTAGAGTCATAAAGTGTGGCATTTCAAGGGAAAATATCGATACGAACTAAATTTATTATTAAGAACAATGTAATTGAACAAATTAATAACTTTACTTATCTTGGCTGCAACCTTTCCTACGACACATGTAAAGACATAGACATAAAATAGATCAAATTAAAAAAAAACTTATAGAAACGATAAAAAACACTCTTCTCCGAAAAGTACGCCCAGATATAATTATAAAATTTTATAAAACAATGGCTCTTCCAACTCTCCTTTATGGCTCTGAAACCTGGACTCTTACTACATGTAAATTAAGTAGGATAGTAGCTGCAGAAATGAAGTTATTAAGACCTTTAGCGGGTTATACGCTTTATGACCACATGCGTAATGAAGATATCCGCAAAGCTCTCAAAACACCAGCAATCACTGAAACCATCCAAATATACCAAAATAATTGGCATGAACACCTCCTCAGAATGCCAAACAATAGACTACCTCTGAGGCTATTCAACTACAGACCCACAGGACGAAGAGTCCCAGGAAAACCTAAGAAGCGATGGAGGGATCTATTTATATCCTGAAGCGGAACTGGCCAATGGCCTAATTCCCGATTGTTATCGTTGATGATAAGGATGATTATTATTATTACTATTAACTAAGTAACTCACTGTCTCTGTCGAACCCATAGGTTCATGGCCGTGCGGACATAAGCTCTCCATACATCCCCATCCTGAGCAATGTTTTCCAATCATCCCTGTATAATCTACTTCTCTGATATCATGGATAATGTAATTCTCCCACCTCATTCTTGGTCTACTAACTGGGCGTTTTCCTTCTAGCTTTTCCACAAGAAGCTTCAATGCACGTCTTTCATTCGTCATACGCACAACATATCCTGCTCATCGCAGTCTACGAGACTTTTTGTATTGTATTGTAAGCCTATGTTTTCTATTTCAGAGATTTAGGCGCTCTCCTCCTACAGGGAAGAATTTGAACCATACTAATTTAGTTACACTTCTTTTCGTATAGATGTCATTCGTAGTGGTCCATGGTCAGCGTTCCGCCTCATACTGACATCTAGGAAACCAAGGTAGTACTAGGACGGGAAAATTCGGTAAATTTTGCTTAGAGACCTTTTCATTCAGGCTTAAGGATTTTTTACGAACCTGAAAATCTTCAGACTCGGGACCCACGGCTTAAAGTCTCTCCAGGAGGACTTGCTCCTTGGATTTTTCCGTCCTAAAAAATCCTAAAAAATCCTTGGATTTTTCCGTCCTAAAAAATCGGGTTTGAACTCGCGACCCTCGGGACCAGAGGCAAGGAGCATAACCGCTAGTCCACCGCGGCCGACTCTACGAGACTTAACTGTTCTTAATTATATCTGGCTTCCTGTATAGGAAGCTGTGTATTTTTCTCCATTCACCTATCTGCTCATCTCATTTTGGTCCAAAACTTTTCATAAGTAATGCCACGAGTGATTTCCAATTTATCTAGAGAATTTGGAAATCAAGAGTGGCATTTGTTAGGACTATTTAACGAATAAAATTAAACTGTTTACTCACAAATCATTATTTAACTATAGTTATTTTAAAATATTTGTACATTTAATGTAAACGGCGATGTTTGAAAACAAATGAGAAACAATAGGTACGCTTCATTTGCTTCTTTTGTTTATCACTGCAACCAGATCATACTATTTATTGCCAAAAGAACGCAATATTGTAAGAATGCTCTCTAGTGGAGAAAAAATGAAACACATCAAACTGTATATTAATTCATTTCTGATGTCGTATGATATAAATATGAAAATTATTTTTTTATGGATTGTTACATGGGAAGGAAAAAATACATTTAATAAAATGCAAACAGTGGTTTCTTTTTTTGGTGGTATACTCAATTGCTACAAACGTTTTTATATTAACTCCCGCATGCGGCATGTGTTGACATTCATGCACTATATATACAATCTGGTAGCCGAGATTCATGGGCTCTGTCACTGCAAAATAATGGTCAGACCTGTTCAGAATATTAAAAAGGAAGAGCTTTCTTTAATATGGTAATTATAATACTGATAAATATTTCGTGAAACACGACTCTGATTGGTTGTAAAACAGAAATCATTGAAACGTCATTGGTCATTGACTCCCATTTGAGGCATGAGTTAAATAGTCATAATAACTTTATTCTCAAGTAGCCTACTCTTATTCCCTCCCTTAAAGTAGGGCCCATGTTTTCGCACCATATAACTGGGAGAATAACAGTTTTATACATTTTCAATTTAACTTTTTTTAGAGGAGTTGGGACGACACGAGTCCCTGTAATGCATAATATCATGCATTTTCAGAATTGGGCCTATATTTAATTTCTTCGTGCATCTCATTCATATTTGTAATTATTGTTCCTACGTATTTGAAAACAGCCACTTCTTCAAAATTTCCTTCATTTGTCATTAGTTGCCCATTTCAATTATATAACGCATTTCTATGCGCGAATATATATTTAGTTTTACGGTCCACTGCTGTGGTTTCGAGGTAGCGTCTTGCCTTGTCACGAAGCCGGTCCGGGTTCAATCCCCGGTCGGGACAAATATCCTGGGTGACATTTTTTTTCGGTGTTTTTCGTCACCTGTAAGACAAATGTCAGGGTCCCAGAGCATCATGTGGCCATCATTAACATATTCATTAATTTAGGATTAAGGCCTCTCCTGGCGCATCATTACCATCATCACCTATCATATATCATCGGGGCAGCGTAACTCCTCCTTCTAGGCGCCCCAAACTCAGAAGCGTGTTACAATAACACCATGCCAGAAGAGAATACCAGAATGCCGAAATGACAACGTGGTGGCATTGAAAAAAAAAATAGTTTCATTGATGTTTACTTCCAGTCCCAATTTCTTAGTATTATTATTATTATTATTATTATTATTATTATTATTTTTGTTATTATTATTATTATTATCATTATCATTAACTTTCCCTCGAGAAATTAAATTTTATTTGCTGGTATGTTTGACACACTGAAGTATCGAAGGACTTCGTACATTTGATAATTACTTTTTTTCCCATGTAGTTTTAATAGCATTCGATTTGCAGTTGTCTGTTGAATGCATTTATATAATTACAAGTAAGTGAGTTTTTGCATGTACGTTAGCGTGCAAAGTAATCACACGGCTTGTGCTTTGTGTTTAATTTCCTTACACTGCTAGTTTCAAATTAACTTCACTTCAAATTTAATATCATCTTCTTGCCATCGGCAAAGTTGCTGACACCGACAGAAACTACTGTACATCACACAGTTCCTGGAAATTGTTATGTTATCTCATTTTATAAGTTACTTGTTACATTTCACTACGGCTGAAGTTTCCATTAAGCGCAGTGAGAATTTTTTATAAGTTCAGGCAGACACCGCGCGCATGCGCCAACATGATTTTATTTTCAAATCATTTCCCACCATTTACAATAAATTTTACATATGTTCTAACGATTATTTCAATATATTTTTCTATGAAATCTAACTACATGCGTAACGTGAACAAGTGGCAGCCATATTGATTTTAACGAATATTCTATACAACAACACATGTTCCAGTGCAGCCAATATAGAGTATGTACTTCAGAATTTCAGAACTTCCTATTTTTGGGCGTTGCATTCTTTCATGGGTTAGATTTTATGTTGGTCTTTCACAGGTTAGAGTACTTAAATTGCGTTTAGGTTCGTTAAATATCGTGTATATGTTGGCTGCGTAATTCCATAGTGTAAACCGCTTCGCGTTTGTTGGCGCACGCGCATGGTGTCTGCCTGGGACTTGAAAAATTTCTCACTGCGTTTAATGTAAACTTTATCCTTTCACTATTTTAACGTTTTATAAATTAGTGCGCTGTACCGAAACCATGTCTGCTTCTACCGGACCTGAGTTCTATAGCCGGCGAGTTTGAACATTTTAATTATTGTAACATCATCATTATCCGTCACGAATTAGGCCTTTGTAGACCTGTTTCGGCCCCATCTAGCAGTCTTTTAAGAAGTCTTCCTGGTCTTCGAAGTCCTTTGGGTTTATATTGCATCATCATTTTTGGGATTCTTGAATTATCTGTTCTTTCTACATGGTCTAGCCAGTTTAATTTATATCTGTCGAGTTATTCTTTTACTGATTCTACTTCTAATGGACCTGACATGCTGACCACATGCCACCTCTACACTGGCTAGATGATCGTCTACTTCTATGATTAACACATGTGGATGTGAGGCCAGCACCCAACTGATAGGCCTAGGACCTTCTAGGCCTGTCGCGCTTGGAGTTTTCTACTTCTAATTGTTCTAAAATTTCTTCATTCTTTTATTGAGAATTTTCCTCATCAATGAGGGTTTTCTCCAACCAATCTTAATAATTAACATGAGTTAAGAAAATCATAGAGGCACGCCGTAGCGTAGTGGTTAAGGCACTGAGCTATAAGTCGGAAGGTCAAGGGTTCAAGTCCCGGTGGGGTTAGAATTTTTAAACTGACTAAAAAGCGGCACTATGGTCCTGGGGCCGACTCAGCCTCTAACGGAAATGAGTACCAGACGCTTGTTCTGGGGGTAAAGGCGGTCGTCACGCAGGGCTGACAATCCGGCTGACATCAAGTGCCGATTGTCTAGAAAAAGTGGGAGCGTTAATCTCCCACTACCCCAAGGGCCTCCCGAGGCCTGTAGTGGGATTACTTTACTAAAAAATCATAAATGATTACGGACTTGTAGATTATCAGTTTGTAATACACATTCACAAATGTCCCTTAATTAAAGTTCTCCATCGATCTCTGTCTTCTGTGGCTTCTTCCGTTACACCAAATTTTCTCACTGATGTTGAATGTTATTCTTCCAGGTTGTTCTTGATCTTCCTTTTCTGTTCTTCTTGATCTTCCTTTTCTGTTCTTCTTTCAATTTGCCATGTATGGACGTCTTTGGTACTCTTCTACCCTGCATTCTTCTTACGTGTCCATACCATATTAGTCTTCTGTGTTCAGTCTCATCCATTATACTTCCTTCTGCATTAATATTCTTCTTCTTCTTAGTCATAATTTATAGGATTTTCATCCTGTTTATTCCCAAAATCACTCCTCAGAGGAAGACGTATTGGATGGGTATTCACTGTCTATCCATCTCTTGGCTGGTCTTCCTCTTGTTCTTCTCCCGTCCATTGATCTATCTTCTTTAGCTCTTTTTGTAAGTCGGTTGTCTTCCATTCTTTCTATATGACCCTTCCAATATTTTCGTCTATCT
The DNA here is from genome assembly GCA_030220185.1 of Diploptera punctata. Classification (NCBI taxonomy): domain Eukaryota; kingdom Metazoa; phylum Arthropoda; class Insecta; order Blattodea; family Blaberidae; genus Diploptera; species Diploptera punctata. Next base: position 2,587,109 of record JASPKZ010001574.1, read on the forward strand.
ATAATAAATTTGGTTATGTCTTGAATGTGACATTTGTCCCTAATTTCTGTGTTGTGTATTTCATCAAATAATGTTTTCCCTGAATAATTTTTTAAATCCTCATTTTACATGTGCTTATTATTTGTTTAGTTTTTGTGTAACAGCCCTAGTTTCTGCTCCATATACGATAACTGGTCGAACTATCGTTTTGTATATGCGGGTTTTGCTTTCTATTAACATATGTTTTTTGTGTCAAATAAAATCTTTCATATATCCTGATATTTGAGCTGCTTTATCAGCTTGTTTCTTTAATTATTTTATTAAATTTTTAGTATTTGTTACTAATACACCTAAGTAATTAAATTCTAATACTTGCTCTATAAGTATTCTTTCCATTAATCTGCATTAAACCATTTTTCTAATTTCTGTATTTCTAATACTTTCCAGTCAAGATTTTCTGAGAGTCCTTCCCCAAAAAATCAATTTCAACTGCAGTTATTCAGTTGGCATGTTGTTCTGTCATTGTCCAAACTTCCGATCTATATAACTCTTCATTCTTTTTTCGATCTAAAAGAGTGTATCCATCTGTCCTTGTGAAAAATTTCATTTCCGTTGCTTTGATTCTGCTCCTGTCTCTTTTTCTTAATGTTCAAATCTCACTTCCGTATAAAAGGGAGGTTAGTGCTAAAGCACAATATATTTTTATTCTTGTGGATTTTTGTACTTTAATTTAATGGATCTTTAGAGGATGAAGAAGGCCTACAATTCAATTGTGTTAATAAAATTAATTTTATGCTGATGATGTAGTTTTATTAGACGATAGCGAGGAGATACCGGTACTAAGGGCCTCATTCCTGTTCGTAATTATTGTTTCTAGGTATTTGAATTCAGTCACTTCTTCAAAATTTCCTTCATGTGTCATTAAATATCTGCTTCTATTATGCGAAAATATATTTAGTTTCATTGATCTTTAACTTCCAGCCCCAATTTTTTAGTGTTACTCAATAGGGTGTTTGTACTGATCCTTAGTACCTCTTCGCTATGTCTAATAATAATAATAAATCATCAGCATAAACTAACAACTTATTTATAGCATTGCGTTGCAGACCTTCTTCATCCTCTAAAGATTTGAAGGCAACCTCTGGCAAAAAAAAAAAAAGAAAGAAAAAGAAAATTGAATAGTAAAGGAAATTTTGCATCTCCTTTCCTTTATTGTTATTGCTGTTATTAGTATTATTGTTATTATTATTGAGGCGATCGATAAGAAATTCAAGAAGGGATAATGTCAGAAACAGCACAATAAGGGAAATTATACAAGTTAAAATAAAATTAAAAATAGAAGAAAAACGTTTGAAATGAAATGGACACCTCATAAGAATGGAAGAATATAGAATACCAAAAAGATCCTTGATTGGAAAGCTAATTGAAGAAGTGGAAGAGGCAGACCTAGGGAACGTTGAATAGATGGAATGAGGAAAAGTATGGAAGCTAGAGATTTGAGGGAAGACGATGCTTTAGACAGGAACCTCTGGCGACAAATCAAGGAGATACACTGTATTGTGGAATATTCCTAATAAAAATTATTATTTTTTATTACATATTTTCTCTACATTACAGTACTTATCCTTCAGCCCAATTGTATTTGCTCCGATACAGATTTATATCCTCAGCATCTTCTTGTTTGAGGTATTTGCTCATCATGTTTCTTCTCACTTCATCCATCCACTGTTCCCTGGGTTTCCCCCTCCTCCTCCTGCCTTCATCATTCCAATCCAGAATAATTCTTGGGATTATATTATTCTCCATCCTCTTCTGATCTCCATACCATTTCAATCTTCGTTCTTCTATTGCTTCTACTGTATAATATCATCATAATCATCATCATCATAGTACATTCACGAATTTAGGCCATTTGTTGACCTGTTTCGGCCTCAAGAGAAACAGCATCCAAAATTCTTTTGAGTGGACGTCCTGGTCTTCTTCTTCCTGCAGGTTGATATCTTAACATTTGTGTTAATGTTAATTATTTCTCTAATTTTCTGGTTACGAATTTTCTCCTTTCTTTATTTTCTTGATGCCCTTCGACAAAAATCCATATCTGTTGTCAACAATTTTTTTTTTTTTTTGCTTGCTGTCTACATAAAGTCCAGGTCTCTGCACCTTACAACATAACACTTTGTACTAATGCTTTAAATATTAATGTCTTGGTTTTATTTGTAATATTTTTACTGCATATCATTGAATTTAAACATTCCAATTACTTTTCTTCATACATCCCTATCCTGAGTCAACATATTCCAATCATTTCTTGTATAATTTAATCCATCAAATTATTATTATTCTTTATTTCTTCTTCACTTCACGGGCTAGGCAAATTGCCTGTTCCCCGTTGTTCTGTCCGTCTTTTCACTGGCCTTCCTACTTTCCTTGAACCGCTTGTCTTGCAGTTAAATGCTGCTTTCGATAATCTTGTTACATTCATTCTTTCTACATGTCTAAACCATTTTTCTCTATATTCTTTGATTTTACCATTCAATGGATATATATTTAACCCTGTTCTTACATCTTCATTCTTTATCCGATCCATTCTTGTGAAACCTTTTGTTCTTCTTCTTCGTCTTACTATTATTGTTATTATTATTATTATTATTATTATTGTATTATTATTATAGTATTTTTTTATTGCGGATGAGCATATGTAGGACTATGCAAAGTACTTAGAGGCCTTTCCTTTGAGCCCAAATTTCTTTCATTCTTTTGCTATGAGTTTGTTTTCTATCATCTGTCCAAGTTGTTCCAGTTTTTTTCTTCGGTTTGTCCTCTTGGTCATCTTGCCACTTATTCACCTTAATTCTAAATATATCTCTGTTTGGGATATCTTCTTTAGTAATTCCTGCAAATTTTAAGTCCTTTTTGACTTCATCAGTCCACTTCATAGTATCCATTGGAGCTTTACTTCTGTTTTCGTAGAATTCCATTATCTGTTTTGTAAGCATATTTGAGTTCATTCGTTTAATATGGCCATACAATTTTAACCTTCGTTTTCTAATATCACTATGAATGTCTGTGTATATTTTTATTTCTTTTTTACTTCTGAGCTAAATGCTTCACCTATGACTTGTGGACCTAAAACTTTTATTATAATTTTGCATTCTTTTTTCACTATATTCTCGATATTTTTTTTTTCTGTTCAAAATTAATGTTTCTGCTCCATAGAGGCACTCTGGTTTAATTACAGTGTTGTAGTGTCGTAATTTTGTATGTAAAAATATGCATTTTTTATTATAAGTGTTGTGAGTAAGCCGAAATGCTGTTTCCATTTTTTGGCATCTACTTTTATTGGGTTTAGTTTCAATTCCATTTTCCTGAATTATTTCACCAAGATATTTAAATTGTGAAACTCGTTTAATTTGTCCATATTTGGTTTACAGGTATTTTGGTGCTTGTTTATTGCATGAAATATATTCCGTTTTTTATTACAGTATTATTATTATTATTATTATTATCATTATTAAAATATTTTATGTAATTTTCGGTGCTTAGTAAGTGAGATGAACATTTAGAAAAAAATCAGAAACCTTTAAAGGGGTATCTGAGATTTCGCTGGAAGAAAAAGAGGTGCGCTGAAGTGTGACAGAGTGGGAGGCGGATGCTGTAGATAATTTACATGACTGAGTCTTGTAATTATTGAAATTATTCTTAGTTTCAACGTCTTCCTGTCACATGTTCGATATTTCTTGTTAAAGTAGATCCTTTGCAATTAATTACCCGAACAGCGGAAACCCTCGGTTTCCTGTAATTACAACTTGCACTTCATAAAGTTAACATTTAATATTCTAATTCATTAAAAAAACCTTGCTCCTTTAAATTTGAGAACATACAGTTTCGAGCACGTTTAAATCTGTAAAAAGATCTTGTAATTATTTGTGCTACTTTGTCGGTGTCAGAGACGTGCAGATTCATTACTCTTAGGAGCAGAGAAAATGTTCTTCAAATGCAGATGGAGAATAAGTACCGGGAACGATATGCAGGGTGTACATAGCGATTTTAAAGATGTTGAATTATATTTTAACTAACTCTGACAGAAACAAAACTCATGTTAAATGAAAGAGTAACATCTCCAGTTTACATTATACGTTCGTAGGTGTTCAATGTTACATGAACATGACAACATCCAACCTGTATGGGCTGCTCGCACTTAAAGTGATCCTCATCAAAACAATACACGTGACCTGCTCGCTTTTCATTGGTTATGGACACCAACGTACGATATAGAAGCAATAATACGCGAAAAAGTAGTTCCCTTCATTATAAAATAAAATAAATTAAAATATACCTTTTTAGGTAAAATCCGTCGTCCTCAACTTATAAAATATGCAATCTTTATGTCTGTAGGCCTTTCAGAACATCCGTTCCATCTTCAGCAGGTCCCTCTTCGCTACAACATCCAGTATGATGGTTGATCCTGCTGGTCCTAATGTGGTGTTAAAGATGGAACGGATGTTCTGAAAGGCCTACAAGCATAAAGATTGCATATTTTATAAGTTGAGAACGACGGATTTTATCCAAGAAGGTATATTTTAACTTATTTTATTTTATGACTCTCCACCTCAACGGTTTTTAACAATGAATTTTATTAGTATTGTCCCTTCATAATATTAAAAATATGTCCTCTGAATATAGTTGTTATTCTCCGTGAAAAAAAAATCAAAACATTAAAAAAATCTAAAATATAGCTAACGAATAATTACAACTTAAAATAGTTTATTACATATATGGATGATGCGTTTGAGTCATGCTTCAGTTGATTCTGATACAATAAAATGACTGAAGGTGTCGAGTCTTCTTCTAAAGTTTTAAAACCTTTGCTTAGTGGTAAAAAAAAAGTTATTTTAAATGCATTTCACAAGTTCAGTGAAAAATCTCACCAATTTTCTTGTACTCTACCCCATTCAACGATCACATGTCTTATATACTTCGCACGTGCTCTCTGTCAATGTGACAGTAATTGTAGCGCGAATGTCGGAAGGATACAATTGGTGTTTGTTTATGTTAGGATCACTCTAAGAGCGGATAAGCTTTAGGTTAATTCTTGCCATACATTAATAAGCATGTCTGGATTGGTGGCAGCAAAAGCTTCTCGAATCCTATCTCTCAACTCGGGCAGGTTAGCAGGCAATGGAGCCACTTTTTTTGTACTTTACAAAACCCCAAAGGGGGGGGGATAGCATGGGCTGAGATCCGGTGATCTAGGAGGTCACTGGTGATAAGCCCTGTCATCTGGACCATGACGACCAATCCAGTAATAACAGTGTGGAAGGTCTTACGGAAACGCTTACATATGCGTCCCTACCATTTACAATTGTTACAGGCTCTAAAGCCTACTGATTACGCTGACTTTGCGCTTGAAATGTTGCAGTAGCAACATTCTCCTCACACACTCTTGGGCGTCCTACACTTTTGCCTTTACACAGACAACTGGTCGTTGCGAACTGATTATGCCATTGACAGATGTTGTTGGCATTGGGGGGATCACGATTAAACTGCCTAGAAACGCACGTTGCACTGTGACAACTGATTTACAACTCTCAAACTGCAAAACACAAAACGCTTTCTGTTAAGGAGTTGCCATCTTTGTTATTATTGTTGCCATAGAAACAAAATTAAGAAAGCCATCCGCTCACTCACACAACTAAATCCATCTTCTTTCCTGTTTCATTTCAGTCTATACACAACTTTCTACGCCTCATCTGAGTGATAATATTATTACTTGAAACTATTATATTATTTTATATACACACTGTAGAACAAAAACAGTATAGCTTGTATAGACCAAGCGTGTATACGATTTAAACACTAAACATATGACCTAAGAACATTATAATTACAGTTGAAAACAAATTATTTTTTAAATTCTTTGTACACTATATGTAGGGTTATATTTTTCTGTTGTCATATGTTGCTAGGTCTTATGGAGCATGTGTATGAAAACATGCGTCGCAGATACAGTTTGTGCAATTAACAACAGGGTCGTCACGTCGAACCACACTTGAAGACCCCTAGAAGTCTGTAATACTTATTCTGAAACAGAAGACACGCGATATCAATCCATTGTGTTTCAATTTTCAAACCTATTTTACATCGAAATGATACATTTCCGGATAAATACTAATAAAATCCATTGTTATAACAGTTGAGGTGGAAAGTCGTAAAATAAAATAAGTTAAAATATACCTTCTTAGGTAAGATCCGTCGTCCTCAACTTATAGAATATGTATTCTTTATGCCCTGTAGGCCTTTCAGAACATCCGTTCCATCTTCAGCAGGTCCTTCTTCGCTACAATATCTAATATGATGATTGATGCTGCTGGTCCTAATGTGGCGTTGTAACTAAAGCTTCTTCCTGACGATATCGTATAGTGGGTTGTTTAGTCTGGGAGTGCTTTCATTTATTAAAAGCTTGTATATTTCATTGACTATTTAACTCATGCCCCAAATGGGAGTCAATGACCAATCACATTTCAATGATTTCTATTTTACAACCAATCAGAGTCGTGTTTCACCAAATATTTATCAGTGTTATAATTACCATATTAAAGAAAGCTCCTCCTTACAATATTGCGTTCCTTTGGCAATAAATAGTATGATCTGGTTGCAGTGATAAACAAAAGAAGCAGTAGAAGCGTACCTATCGTTTCTCATTTGTTTTCAAACATCGCCGTTTACATTAAATATATAAATATTTTAAAATAACTATAGTTAAATAATGATTTGTGAGTAAACAGCTTAATTTTATTCGTTAAATAGTCCTAACAAATGCCACTCTTGATTTCCAAATTCTCTAGATAAATTCACTCCTCACTTCGTGAGTCGTGAATTTATCGATAATTTGGAAATCACTCGTGGCATTACTTATGATAATTTCCAGGTCTTTCAATATGTTGATTTTTGTTGGATTTCCCTCTTTGTATACTATTGTAAGGGTGTCTTCTATTGAGTTCAACCCGGATATGGGTTGCTTATCTACTAAGTCTCCTCTACAACCCCTAGAAGTATGTAATACTTACTCTGAAACACCCTGTACAATAAGCATCGGTTCACTGAAAATGTCGCTTTTTTGGACGCTTAAACCATAACAAATACACAAATTAATAATGTACACAGAATTTCTAAAAAAGAAATACAAAAAAAAAAAAATCCGGGACAGCATATGTCTGTCTTTTTCTTAAAAGTCCCAATAACCACTTGTGTCTTTTATCTCACTGATGCCAAGAAGATCGGGATGAGTAGATTCTCGGGCAAACCGTTTTCTTTTACGGATTACTCAAAATAACCTTTTTTTTTGTCTTTCATCTCTTTGATTCCAAGATGATCGGGATAAATAGATTCCCGGGCAACGCTGGGTAATCAACACTGGGTACATAAAAATAACTAAATCACTGGCAATATCAAACCCGTAGGTCCATATTCGCGCAGACATAAGCTCTCCATACGTCCCTAAACTGAGCTAATGTTTTCCAATCATTCCCTAAATAATCTAATTCTTTCAAATCATAGTTAATGATAATCTCTCGCCTCATTTTTGGTCTACCAACTGGACGTTTTCCCTCTGGTTTTCCTACAAGAAGTTTACGTGCACCACTTTCACTTCCCATTCGTGCCACATGCCCTGCCCATCGCAGTCTATGAGACTTAACTGTTCTTATTATATCTGGCTTTCTATAAAGGCCACGTAGTTCACTGTTATGTATTACGATATACATTTATAATTATTTTTCTTTTTTTCTTATTCAACTAAACATAAAACATATTTAATTTATTTAGGCGTAGCAGCGCACGCCGGGCATTAGCTGTATGTGAATAAATTATAATACAAGATAAATCAAATACATATGATAATAAGCAGAATATTTACGTAAGAGAAGTAGAACTAGACGAATCATTAATAACAATATTCCCCGCTGTGAGATCTCCGTGCTGTTGCTGTTAAGTCTGATATCACGTTCTTCATACACAATCCACTACCTCTAAACATATACATTATTTATTAATTACATCCATATATAATGTTTTGTCATTCAAATCATTTAGAAAACAAAATTTCAGACCCGTTGTCAAATGGTCCCGCGTCGTAGCCCAGCCGTTCAACGCATTACGCCTTGGCACAGAACTGCAGAAATTACGCTCATTCGATTAATCAAGTGGGAAGAATTTTTCTCATGGAATTTCGGTAGGTCCACCGCTGAGATCTCAAGGTAGCGTGCTGCCTTGTCACGTAGCAGTCTCGGGATCGATCCGCGGCCGGGACATGTTTCCAATTGAGGTTTTTTTTTCGGAGTTTTTCCTCATCTGTAAGACAAATGTCAGGAATCTTTAAGGCCCAAACGGTTCCCGAAAATCATCTAGCCATCATTATCATCATGATATTCGCCATGTTCAGAGAAGAAATTTTAATAAATCAAAGAGTTCGACAACGGTGTACATTATCACCTACATTGTTTAATATATATTTTGACGATGTTATACGAAAATGGAAAAAATCAAGTCCAATAGGAATACAAATTAATAAGGATTTTAATGTATGCAGACGATCTGGTAATTATACAGAAGTCAGAGGATGATTTACAAAGAGTCATTTATATGTTGAATCAATTAGGACTCTATTATAATCTCAAAGTCTCAACTTCAAAAACTAAATTTATTGCTTTTCAGGGCAAAGTGCCAGTCAGAGCAAAAATAGTGATCAATAATGAAATAATAGAACATATAGCACATTTTAACTATCTTGGTTCAGATATAACATATAGCTATGAATGGGATATAGCCTACATAATAAATTAAATCGATATCAAATGTTGTGTGGCACCATAAGAAGAACCCTCCGAAAGCCTCGAAGAGAAACTCAGCTCAGGCTTTATAAAATTATGGCTGTTCCTGTTCTTTTATATGGATCTGAATCTTGGGTACTTACAAAAAAAATCTCACACATTCAAGCCACTGAAATGAAATTTTTAATATCTGTAAAAGGATGTACACGCATGGATAGATTACACAATGAATCAATAAGAAATGAACTGGAGATATTTTCAATATTTGATAAACTAGACGAGCACAAATACCAATGGAAAGAACATTTAGACAGAATGGACAATATAAGATTACCCAAAAAGATCAACACCTACAAACCACATGGGAAAAGATCTTTGGAACGGCCAAGGAAACGATGGACTTGAGACCGGAACAGGTCGCATTGACCTAATCCTAGAAAGGAGGAAGAAGAAGAAGATATTCGCTATGTTTAGTATGAATGTGTGTGTGTGAATGGTGTGTTTCGTCTTAATGTTGTGTTGTCTCGGAGGGTGATCACTCACAGGGAGGTTCTACATATATTTGTGTGGTTAAAAAAGTATGTGTGTGATCCACAGTTAAAATCCCTCTCCCGACAGGTCGTGCCACTGTAAGGCCCTGAGGGCACGTGGCACTTAAAAGTACCTAAAAGGTGAGAGGTTAAACTAAATAAGAAAAAGAATTTCGGCAGGTATGGGCCCGATGGCTGAGCAGCGGATGAATTTGGGTAACTACAGAGTGATTCAGGAATATGGCTATACGTTTGATCGCATTTTGTGACGAAAATATTATTGTTAAAGGAAATATGATGTCATTGGAAAAGGAATCCTTCAAATTACAATAGAACAAAACAAAATAAATCACTGCTCACGTGCAGCTTGGCGGGTTTTCCCTTCGTTGTTTCTGCATCCGTGCTAATGCGAGGCCTTCCAGGTTTGATTTTCTGCATCCTTCCCGTTTCCAGCAGTCGTTTTCTTAACTTCCCCACAGTCGACGGCTGCAATGCTACGTTAAACTCACGTCTTGCACGTCTTGCGGCCTCACGAACATTAGCATACGTTATTGCCATGCAGCAATTGTAATTTGCTGTTGCATATTCAACGCCATTTTGACTAATGACGTAAATTCTGCACTGTTTTGTTTTATTCCATTGTTGTAGTTTGAATAATTGCCTTTCCAACGGTAATTTAATATTTCCTGTAATGGTAATATTTTCATCACAAAACGCAATCAAACGTAGGCCTATAGCCATATTTATGATTCACGTACAGTAAATAGCGGCTCCAGTTTAAGAAAACCAGTTATTACGACTCATGGACCTGCCATGTCATTCCTATATCTACTTCTACAAGTGGATTTGAGGCCAGCAGGTGGCTGTACTACGGATCAAGAATCTTCGAGACTTGTATCGCCATGGATTTTATTTTTGTTGCAATGAATGGACTGTTACTTTAAGTGAGAAGGTAGGGTTACAAGTATTTGAGAATAAAGTTCTTATGAACATTTTTGGAGCAAAGATATATGAACCAACAGGAAAATGGAGAAGACTACATAACAGTGAGATTCATGATCTTTATAGGAAACCAGATATAATAAGAACAGTTAAGTCTCAAAGACTGCGATGGGCAGGACATGTGGCATAGAATGGAGAATGAAAGAGGGGCATGGATGCTTCTTGTAGGAGAAACAAAAGGAAAATGCCCAGTTGGTAGAGCAAGAATGAGGTCAGAGAATAATATTAACCATGATTTGAGGGAAGTAGGTTATACAAGGGATGATTGGAAAACATTAGGTCTGGATATGGATGTACAGAGAGATTATGTCCACGCGGCCATGAATCTACGGATTGCATAGTGCCAGTAATTAGTTAGAATGTTATGATTTACAGCGTATGTGTATATGAGAGATATTAACTTTTTTTTTATCAGGAACATTCCACAATACAGTGTTTCTCTTTCGACCAAAAGTGATTTGTCGCCTGAGGTTACTGTTTAAAGAACCCTCAATTCTATAGCTTCCATATTTCTCCTCACTCCATCTATCCAACGATCTCTAGGCCTGCCTCTTCCATTTCTTCCATTTGCTTTCCAATCAAGAATCTTCTTCCATTCTTATGACGTTGTGAGGTGTCCATACCATTTAAAACGTTTTTCTTCTATTTTTGTAATGTTTTTTGTCAACTTGCATAATTTTCCTTATTGTGCTGTTTCTGACGTTATCCCTTCTTGAAATTCTTGTTGATCTCGTCCAAAAATCCATTCATACTGCTAACAGCTTGTTGGCTTGTTTTTTACTTAGTGTCCAGGTTTTGGACCCATATAATAAAATGCTTTGTAACAGAATAATAACTAAATAATTGAATTAAAATATTGATTGCACGAAATCTAATAACCTACGCCCATAAGGGTGTACTATATTGCAGGTGAAATTGACCAGAGCTCGGTCACCCAAGATTTGAACTCTGAGGTTGTAAGACGCGCCTAAGAGCCCCAGGTATTCAATTTAAAGTCACTTTGAATAGATATACACACCCGCATAAACAAAATGAAGCTTTGGTTACACACCCATGGAAGGTCAATAACATGTTAGCATTGCCTAGGTCATATGCTACATACACATGTGGAAACACTATCATTATGCCAGAGATTAGATGATGAATTCCTGAGCTGAAATTTCAATCGTTGCGCAGTTTTCTAATTCCACGACACCTTCTATATCTGATGTGCATTTCATACTTATAATCATTTTAGTTTTCAAGTTCAACGCTCTCTGATAAACTCTGATTCTAAAATTCATAAAATATGAAGAATCTGATTCAATCCTTATAGAACGCCGAATGAGTTGTTTCAAGCGTCAGAGTTTTATGATGGTCCCGGGATCAAACACTGGTGCCGATCATCCTTCCTTTTTTTAACATTTTGTCCTTACAAAGATCCACACTATATCGAGAATATTTCTCCTCCATGAATTATCGCCAGACGATGGAACCAGGAAGCGCAAGCTGCTGGCTTATAGGAAGAGAGAGGAAGCGAAGAATAATCCACAACGGGCGGATGGGATTCGTTAGTCCTGCAAGACAACCCATGTACTGTCCACTGACGAGAAGAATGAAAGCAAGGGACGAAGGGGGGCACGGGGAATTGCAAATGATACAATGGCTTACTACCTGAGAATTTAGCAACAGTCCATGATGTCACTAACATCTGTAGATTATTTCAGGCATATTCAATTTTATGTTATATATTTTGCGTTTTACGGTAATTAAATTTGCTCTTCTTGTTCAGTTTAGTTACTTTATATTTTAATGTTTCGTAGTTCACTGTGAGGTAAGGGTGATGATTAAAATTTTGAGGTGTGTCTTCCAGACTCGGAACTAACGCGCCCGCTCAGCGTCTATATGAAGGTAACTTATAGTACAATCCTTCCTGATATAATGTGTTGAGTATGAAATACCTACTGCTTTCATACACTTCGTCTGTGCACTGTAGGAGAGACAACACCGAAATAAAACGGGGCAGGCTGAACTCTGAGACAATCGGCCAAGGCTGAATAATAAATCGGCCATGAAAACGGGCTAGCAACTCACATCAAGGTGTATCTTATACATTGCTCGCAGACCCAAGGATCAAGCCGCGGATCAAAGACGGAAATACTTGCAAAAAGAGCTAAAGAAGGTAAATCAATGGACGGAAGAAGAGCAAGAGGAAGACCAACCAAGAGATGGGTAGACAGTGGATGCACATCCAAGACGTCTTCCTCCGAGGAGTGATTTGGGAAATAAAAATGATGAAAATCCTACAAATAAAGAATGAGAAGAAGAAAGAAGAATATTGGTTCAGAGCTACGGGAAGAAACATTTGGGTAGCTACATTAACTACTGGTACCAAGTTGTGAAAACAGCTAATAACAAATATGTTTAAATAGTTGGCAATACTCATAAATAGAACAAATTTATTTGTATTTATGGCATTCGTCTGATGAAGATACAGTATATTGGAACAGCTGTTATGAATGTTAAATGAAATAAATATTTATGAAAATTATATGAAAACTTTGATAGTTTTATTTATTAAATACATCATGGATTTTCATCAAGTTGAACATTAATGTGGCATTTAAAACTAATAAAAATTTACAAAATATAATAGAAAACAACAAAACCAAAATAAAAAAATAAAAATTATCAGGTGTATATAAATTGGGTGTGGCACATGTGACAATGTCTGTATAGGACAAACTGGTAGACCTTTTATTTCCCGGATAAAGGAAAACATGAGAGCATATAACAGAAATCTAGAATATTCAAAATATGCTAACCTTTGTTTCGATCCAAATTTTGAAATTTTACATGTTTGTGATAAGGGTAAGAAGTTAGATCTTTTGGAGGCTGTAGAAATAAATAAATTGAAGGGTAGTAACAGACTGTTAAATTCTCAACTTGATTTGAATGAATCCTCTTTGTTAAATTTCAAAATTTAAATAAACATTGTTGTATTGTTGCTTGGATCAGTTGATATGTAATAACACAATTCATAATTTGTTAACATGTCTGAAGAAGGTACAGTGTACCGAAACAGCTGTCACTGAATTGTATAATAAATATGAAAATCAAATAAAACTACGTTTTATTTTTATTTAATTAATAGATACTAAATTAATTGATTAATTAATTCATTCATCAAATTAGATTGGGACTGGAAGTAAACATCAATAGTTCTAAATATTATATTCACATACTTAAAGAAATGCGTTATGTAATGGAAATGGATAACTAATGACAAATGAGGAGGATTTCGAAGAAGTGGCTGAATTCAAATACCTAGGAACAATAAATCACAAACAGGAATGAGGTGCAAAAATAATTTAAATATAGACTAAATTTTGGAAATCCATGCTATTATGTATTAAAGGGACTCTTGTTGTCCTAACTCCTTTCAAAAAAGTTAAACTGACTATTTAACTCATGCCCCAAATGGGAGTCAATGACCAATCACGTTTCAATGATTTCTGTTTTACAACCAATCAGAGTCGTGTTTCACGAAATATTTATCAGTGTTATGATTACCATATTAAAGAAAGCTCCTCCTTACAATATTGCGTTCCTTTGGAAATAAATAGTATGATCTGGTTGCAGTGATAAACAAAAGAAGCAGTAGAAGCGTACCTATCGTTTCTCATTTGTTTTCAAACATCGCCGTTTACATTAAATATATAAATATTTTAAAATAACTATAGTTAAATAATGATTTGTGAGTAAACAGCTTAATTTTATTCGTTAAATAGTCCTAACAAATGCCACTCTTGATTTCCAAATTCTCTAGATAAATTCACTCCTCACTTCGTGAGTCGTGAATTTATCGATAATTTGGAAATCACTCGTGGCATTACTTATGAAAATATATAAAACTGTTTTTCTCCCACTTACATTGTATGGATGCGAATCATGGTCTCTTACTAAAAGGGAGGAAAGAAGATTACGAGTAGGCCTATTCGAGAATAAAGTTGTTAGGAAAATGTTTTGGCCAAAAAGAGATGAACAGACAGGCGACTGGAGAAAACTACATAATAGTGAGCTTCATGGTATGTATAGGAATCCAGATATAATGAGAACAGTTATGTCTCATTGGCTGTGATGGGCAGGACATGTGGCACGAATGGCGAATGACAGACGTGCATGGAAGCTTCTTGTAGGAAAATCAGAGGGAAATCTCCCAGTTGGTAGACCAAGAATGAGGTGGGAAACTAACATTAACTACGATTTGAGGGAAGTAGATTATGCAGGGAATGATTGGAAAACATTAGCTCAGGATAGGGATGCATAGAGTGCTTATGTCCGCGCGGCTATGAACCTACAAGTTCGATAGTGCCAGTAAGTTAGTTAATTAGTTAGTTACTTAAATGTTTTAGTTAGAGAAAGCTGATTCTTGAAGTCACGTGTGTGATGAAAGAAGTTTATGTAAATTTAATTTTCCGGAAATATTCTTAATCTCTAGTAAATATGTATTTATATAATACTGTTTGGTATTCCCCTACTTGGAGAATACATTCAATAAAAGAAAAGCTCCCTCGAGTGCATTCTTTCTCCTGCAAAGTGAAGGGTGAAGACTTGCGAGATATTCATATTTTGTTTTTTAAGAACTGTTTAATTTGAAAAATGTCTTATTTTTTGAGATATCGCAGTTTGAGTTATTTCCCTGGTGGAAGTCTAGTTTTTTGTATGGAGTTCGGTTTTTCTGAGGACGATTCCCGGAAGTTTTACGCAACCATCAATTTCCACATGGAACGCGTGCGACACGAAAACGTAACTCATAATCACTTACTGGAGATCATATCAAACCAAATCAGAATTATGCTTCCTTCCCCTACGTTTCTCATGATATCTTAAGAAAAAATATAGGGTGAAGTAGGGTAATATCGATCACTTCAGCAACTTGTCGAATAATTGTGATATTATTTGTAAAAAGGAATTTAAAAGAAATTGAGAATTGTGTATTGGGCTAAACTTTACAACCAGTAACGCGACTTTTGTAAATCGTTCATAAACCCCTGTCAAATTTTATCCGTAGGGTTTCATTTTTCAAATTATTTCCCATCATTT
Organism: Diploptera punctata; assembly: GCA_030220185.1. Taxonomy (NCBI): domain Eukaryota; kingdom Metazoa; phylum Arthropoda; class Insecta; order Blattodea; family Blaberidae; genus Diploptera; species Diploptera punctata. Next base: position 2,602,533 of record JASPKZ010001574.1, read on the forward strand.
ACAATGATTTTTACATATACTGACTTAGGCTTTCACGGCCGGTGTTAGTAAGAATATCTTGAAGAATATTTCTGGGCTGTTGGCCGTGGTCTTGAGGCTTGAAGTTCCCCAACGTTTCGCCTCAAGACAACCCTTCAGGATGCCGGACACACTCTCTGGGGAAACTTCAGGGAACGTCAAGCCCCAAGACCATGGCCAACAGCCCGGAAATCTTCATCAAGATATTCAATGATTTTTACATTTTTCTAACGATTATTTCAACATATTTTTCTATGATATTTAACTACATACGTAGCATGAAGACGCGCAGCCATATTAATTTAACGAATATATTATGCAACAACAAAGACGTGTTCCAGTGCAGCCAACATAGTGTATGTATTAATTAACTGTACACATATACTTCAGAATTTCAGAACATACTATTAATTTTTGGGCGTTGCATTCTTTCACAGGCTAGAGTACTTAAATTGCGTTAGGTTAGCCTTTAGTTTCCTTAAATTCATCGTGTATATGTTGGCTGCATCCCGTGATTCCATAGTGTAAACTGCTTCGCGTTTGTTGGCGCATGCGCATGGTGTATGAGTAAACTTGGAAACATATTTCGCGTCACATGGTGTAAAGTGTCTCCGTGTACTGTTATAGTACTTACTTAGATATACATAAAAAACACAAATATACTATTAACTAACCTGAAAAAAATTGCATTCTAGTTCCTGCTGCAATGAACCTAAGTGATCGAAAGTCCCAGTGAGTTAGTTAGTTATAATTGCTATTTATTAAGTCAGGATAATTATATGGACAGACTATTTCCGCGCGGCCTTGAACCTATGGGTTTGATACTTCCAGTAAGTTAGTTATGATTGGCAACAGTTAACTAACTAACTCACTGGCTCTATCGAACCTGTAGGTTCATGGCCGCGAGGACATAAGCTCGCCACACATATCTATCCTGAGCTATAGTTTACCAATCCCACTTGTATAATCTATTTCTCTCAACTCATACTTAATTATATCCTCCACTTCATCCTTGGTCTACCAACTGGGCGTTTTCCCTCTGCTTTTCCTACAAGAAAGCTTCGATGCACTTCTTTCATTCTCCATTCTTGCCATGTTCCCCTCCCATCGTCTACGAGACTTAACTGTTCTTATTACTTCTGTAAAGACCAAGTAACTCACTGTTACGTAGTTTTCTCCACTCACCTCTCAGTTAATCTCTCTTTCGTTCAACATTTTTTTTTCTTTTAACTTTATTTTCAAATACTCGTAATGTTCTTTCTTCCCTTAAAGTAACAGTCCATGTTTCGCATCCATGTAATATAACTGGTAGAATAACAGTTTTTATATTGGAATCAGTCATTTCGAAAAGGGATCATCTACAGCTGATCAAATTTTACAGGAGAGGAAAACAAATTGATTCAACTTTTTCAGGAAAAAGCATTGAATCTGATATTGCTACTGAATAGAGTCAAAAAGTGGTAAAATAATAGCGTAACTGATCCATGGAAGTAGGTATGTAAACATGGAATAATGAAAGAAGTGGATTTCAGAAAAATAGTAGATGATCCCTTTTCGAAATTAAAGAAATGGATTTCAGAAAAATAATAGATGATACCTTTTCGAATGACTGATTCATTTTCAGTTTAACGTTTCGATATAAGTGGAGCCTATGTTAAATTTCTTTATGCTTCTCATTCCTATTTGTAATTATTGTTCATAGATATTTGAATTCAGCCACTTTTTCAAAATTTGCCTCATTTGTACTAGCAGCCCATTTCCATTATAAATATATTTGTATGTGCGAACATATGTTTAGTTTTATTGAAGTTTACTTCCATATAAATGTCAGAAAATGCAATATGGAAATTAATAGAAATAAGACTAAATGCTTAACAATATCAAAAGAACCAGCAAGATGAGAATTAGAAGTGGAAAGATACATTATAGAACAAGTATCAGAATTTAATTATTTAGTTGTATTAATAACAAACACCAAAAATCTAATAAAAGAAGTAAAGAAACAAACTGATTTAAAGCAGCATAAATATCAAGTTATACGAAACAGAGGAAAACATTCCTTGATGGGATACAAATACAGAAATTAGAAACGAATGTAAAATTCAAGACATAACCAAATTTATTACACTGGACAACAGCCAAAAAACGGAAGTAAAAGTGGCCATCCTATATTTAGATGAAGCTGCTAATAACGAATATGACAATTAAAATGATGACAGTGGTCTGGTTTTTAAATTATTATCAGCATGCCTAGTGTTATGCGTATGCTGTGAATATTGTAGTCAGTGTGAAGGTCAAGGAAACATCCTTAGAGGAGGGGAGACAGTGACAGCTATATAATATAGATAAGATTTAGCTTAAAGGGTTGGTATGTACCCCAACAGATCATGAATTTAGTTGAAGTGGAATTTCGTGAGTGAACAATAGTTCGTGTCTTGGTGTATAAGTTATATAGATGTGCAGTTTTGTCGTGTAGAACACATGTGTGGTATGTCTATATGTTCTCAGATACATTTTTAAAGTTAAGTGCAGAGATATGATTGCAGTGTAACAAAAGCTAACATTCCACGAAATTGTGTGTATAGTCCACATAACGTTTGTTATATTTGAGGAAAAGTGACGTTCGCATTGCAAAAGCGACATATTACTCCATTTATTAAGAAAGCGTACCAATCTTTATTTCGGGTGCAAAATAGAGGATCTTGACATACATTTTGCTCCACATATTTGCTACAATGGCATGTTCTGCAAATCGTAGTGTCTGGTTGAAAGAAAAGAAAATATTCCCATAATTTGGAGAGAACAAACTAATAATGCTTTAATCATGTAAGTGATTGTTATTTCTGCATGGTCCCACCAGTTAAGTTTATTTCAAAGAAGAAGAGGTCAGCCATGAATTATCCCAACATACCTTCAGCTATTCGTCGGCGTCACACTCTAAAAAACTTCCTACTCCAGTACCCCCAGACTCCTATAATATTGATTCAGACGATGAAATGAAATGAAATCCAGCACTTCGGAAGAAATACCCAGACCATCCACATCCCATGATCCTGACTTCAATCCCGAAATTCCAACTAAGTCACACAGAATGACTCACGAGGAATTAAATGATCTTGTCCGAGACTCAGAATTCTCAAAGGTCAAAGCAGAGCTCCTGGCTTCGCGACTTAGACAGTTTAAGTATCTTGGCGAGAATATAAAGGTCTCTGCATATAGAACACGCCAGAAGTCTCTTGAGCAATTACAAAAAAAATGACATTGTATTCTGCAACAATATACAAGGTCTAATGTCTGCTATAAAGAGTGGCGATTATGTTTAAATTTCATCAGAGTTCAGTCTTAAGGCAGTGTTACTGATGTGAGTGCATTTAGGTACTTGATGATGGGAGTGCATTTAGGTATTGCTCACAAAATTCCCGAGACTAAGAAAAACTAAAATTAAGGAAGATATTTTTATTGGTTCCTTGGTGAGAGAACTCTTCAAGGATAAATACTTTTCGGAACATGTGAAAAGAAAAGAGAAAAATAAATGCATGGGAATCATTCAGAGTAGTTATCTTAAATTTCTTGGGAAACTATCGGGCCCCAGACTACAAACAATGTGGTATGGACAATATGATACTAGCTTATCATGGAATAGAGTGCAATATGTCATAAAAAAATCCATTTTCTCTATTTTCATTTGGATATTTTCCCACAATACTGTGGTGCAGTTTCTGATGAACACGGAGAACATTTTCACCATACGATCTCATCATTTGAAAGACGATACCAAGGCAAATAGATTATATCTATGCTAGCTGACTATTGTTGGTCGATGGTGAGAAATGCCCCTGAGGTCCATTACAGCATACAAGCTAAAAAAAAACGCCCTTAACTGAGATAAGCTATTCTTAATATTACCGGATTTAAGGAGGAATTTTATTTTCCTCACAGATATTTGTCAAAATTACGAAAAAACTGAACCACTGCTGACAATTTCATTGTCATTTTCGTGTTCAGCATGAAAAAATAGATCGAAATCCGGTCATTTCAATTCCGTAACTAACAAAAAGTTAAAATTTGTTGTCCAGTGTTATAGATAGACGAAAATATTGGAAAGATCATATAGAAAGAATGGAAGACAACAGACTTAAAAAACAGCTAAAGAAGATAGACCAATGGACGGGAGAAGAGCAAGAGGAAGACCAATCAAGAGATGGATAGACAGTGAATGCACACTTCCTCCGAGAAGTGATTTGGAAATAAACAGGATGAAAATACTACAAATAAAAATAAGAAATAGAAGACGTTTACTTCTAGTCACAATTTCTTGGATTTTAATAGCTCAGGATAATTATGTATTTCCTTGCGGCCATGAACCTCTGGGTTGGATAGTGGCAGTGAGTTATTAAAGTGGATTCAAGGCTGGTTATGTATTGAATACCTATACAAATGTCATATTAATAATTTTAATGATGAATAAATCAACCAATGAGATAAACATAATGTAAACATTTCTTTAGCTGTGTGTATTGTGAATGGAGCACGTGGTTGTAGCCACCTGGTGTGTACTGAAGGAAAGGAACACTTGCCCGAGGGGGTTCTGGTCAGACAGTCTGCAAGCTCAGAACGTGATCAACATTTAAAGCTAACACTCAACAGTGCCACTTCATCTCAAAACAATATCAATTCAACCGCCATATTCTCCTGGTACCACTACATTCTCGGATAATTCCCAACCAAACCCTCCTCCATTTAATTCTAAATCAGAGTAAAAGTTTGGATATTTAAGAAGCATATTTGATTCCAAAGGAATTTACATTAAATAAATACCAAATAATTGTATAACACATTATCATAAGTAATGCCACGAGTGATTTCCAAATTATCGATAAATTCACGACTCACGAAGTGAGGAGTGAATTTATCTAGAGAATTTGGAAATCAAGAGTGGCATTTGTTAGGACTATTTAACGAATAAAATTAAGCTGTTTACTCACAAATCATTATTTAACTGTAGTTATTTCAAAATATTTATATATTTAATGCAAACGGCGATGTTTGAAAACAAATGAGAAACGATAGGTACGCTTCTACTGCTTCTTTTGTTTATCACTGCAACCAGATCATACTATTTATTGCCAAAGGAACGCAATATTGTAAGAATGCTCTCTAGTGGAGAAAAAATGAAACATCAATCTGTATATTAATTTATTTCTGATGTCGTATGATGTAAATATTACAATTATATTTTTCTGGATTATTACCTGGGAAAAAATACATTTAAGAAAGTCAAACAGTGGTTTCTTTTTTTTGGTGGTATAATAAATTGCTACAAATGTTGACATGTATGCACTATATATACAATCTGGTAGCCGTATTTCTTATAGGCTCAGTCACTGCAAAAATAACGGTCAGACCTGTTCAGAATATTAAAAAGGAGGAGCTTTGTTTAATATATGGTAATTATAACACTGATAAATATTTCGTGAAACACGACTCTGATTGGTTGTAAAACAGAAATCATTGAAACGTGATTGGTCATTGACTCCCATTTGGGGCATGAGTTAAATAGTCAATAAAACTTAAATTACCAAACTAAGATGTTGAAACAGTCAACGCGTTTCGATGGCGAGGCTGCCATTATCAAGACTAGTTATTGAATGGATAAAAACAATAAGAAAGTAGGATTATGTTGCACCGGTTCTCAGGGTAGGCAAGAAGATCTCAGGGTTGTGAACTTTATATAAGCAGAAACAACGTAAATTTACCACTCATATTTTAATGAGTGTAAAACTATTTATTAACGGAGGATATACAATTATTACTATTAGATTTATTATTTTTATCTAAGAGTGGAGTCGATGAAGCTATTTTGATGTCCACGTGCTTGGTTCAAAATATTTTCAAAGTCCAATTTTTTTAGAAGATTTAATCTTTCTAAAGTTTTAAATAACTTTAAATTTAACAAGTTCTCGGACGATTCTAAATTTAAACTGTATCGGAGATCGTGGTCTGTAGATCTACGATGTTATATACGGAGTGACCGAGAGTGAGGAAATTTTGATATGCGTTCTCGCTTAAATAAATAATAGTTTTAAAAAACTAAAAGAACGCGCTTTATTAGAAAACTAAAAAATGAAAAATAATTTTAATTTCCAATACGCTTGGGATAAAACTAAAGTGGCCAACAAAAAAATCATCTCCAACACATATAGAATAAAACTAGAGTTATCAACAAAAATAATAGTTTTAAAAAACTAAAAGAACACGCTTTATTAGAAAACTAAAAAATGAAAAATAATTTTAATTTCCAATACGCTTGGGATAAAATAAAGTGGTCAACAAAAAAATCATCTCCAACACATATAGAATAAAATTAGAGTTATCAACAAAAAGAAAATAATTTTACCATCAAAAGCGTGGGGTGCTTTTTATGATTTTTACATTTTCTTCTTAGGGAGCTTACTTTTACCAATATATGTTTATTATCAAATATATTAATTGATATAGAGCACCCCACGCTTTTGATGGTAAAATTATTTTCTTTTTGTTGATAACTCTAATTTTATTTTATATGTGTTGGACATGATTTTTTTGTTGACCACTTTATTTTATCCCAAGCGTTTTGGAAATTAAAATTATTTTTCATTTTTTAGTTTTCTAATAAAGCGTGTTCTTTTAGCTTTTTAAAACTATTATTTATTCTATATGTGTTGGAGATGATTTTTTTGTTGACCACTTTATTTTATCCCAAGCGTATTGGAAATTAAAATTATTTTTCATTTTTTAGTTTTCTAATAAAGCGTGTTCTTTTAGTTTTTTAAAACTATTTTTTATTTTTTAGTCTTAATATTTTACAGAATAAGATAAAAATGTAAATATCTTTCAATTCGATAGTCTTGTAGTGTGAGCTAAAAGTAATACTCTTCTATAAAAAAAACCCTCCTAGCCGTATTTGAACCAGCGACGTATGGATTACTGAAATTATACACCACTAAGAGTCCACTGCTCTACCAACTGAGCTCTTACAACGATTGACTAGAATCTCGACAAGTCCGCAACATATTATACCAGTTTTCATTTTTTTGATTTTCGGATGATTCTGGCCAGGATTTTAGAAACAAAATATGAAATTATTGTATTGTCACGGGTCCTCTACAAGTATACAAAGTTTCAAGTCGATCCAATATTTCTAAGTGGGTGAAAATCGCGTTGAAAGATTCCGTTACATTGATACAAAACACTTTTTTTTTCTGATGATTATGGCCAGGATTTTAGAAAATAAATGTGAAATTATTGTATTGTCACGGGTCCTCTACAAGTATACAAAGTTTCAAGTCGCTCCAATGTTTCTAAGTGGGTGAAAATCGCGTTGAAAGATTCCGTTACATTGATACAAAAACACTTTTTTTTTATTTTCTGATGATTATGGTCAGGATTTTAGAAAATAAATATCAAATTATTGTATTGTCACGGGTTCTCTACAAGTATACAAAGTTTCAAGTCGATCCAATGTTTCTATGTGGGTGAAAATCGCGTTGAAAGTTTCCGTTACATAGATAGATACAGGTCAAGCTAATATAAAGCGTGTAAAAACAAGATGGCTCCTTCTACTTCTTCGATTCCACTCGATACCTTTTGAATATACATTAGTTACAGTAAATCTTATTCGCTAGTTATGTGTTCCCATAGAGGGGGGGGGTTACGATATTGGAGTTCCTGAAATATAAGTTTGTTTAACAGCGCTATGAATATTTTGATAATTGTCACGTGTGATTCTTTTACGTGTAAATGCGGTGGCGTGCAGTGGTCACAGCAATTACCCCAGATGTATGACGAAAATGTACTCGTGTCTTATGGTTTATAACAACTTCCTTTCCAAATTGTTCAGTTTAAAAGTAGTATGAGCATTTATTATTGTATATGTGTTTCGAGAATAGAGTATATAAAAATAATATTTTACATTTCATACTTATGTATGCACAATTCAATAATACATGCAGTGATACTCACTTAAAAATGGTCTGTAGTATGTATTATACAATTACTCAATTTCATTTTTAGTAATTTAACAAATGATATTTATCAGTAACACTAACTCAAGAAAGCAAATTAATACCGCATATGAAAAAACTCAGTGCCGATATTAAACTATTTCAACAGTTGATTTCCACAAATAATATTATATACACGTTCGCAATCATTCAATTGTTTAGTTATTCAATTAGATGATACAAACAAAGCTTCTTAAATTAATATGTTGCTATAGCTGACAAAGTATACCACATAATTTTATTTCATATTGTTTCTCTGTGTTTTGTAAAAATAAAACTTATATACATAAAATAGTATGAATATAAAAATACTATTAATTAAATAAAACTAAAACTAAGTTTTATTGTTATTTAATTAATGAATATGGATTTTCATCAAGTAAACACCAACCTAATTGATTATAAACATATTAATTCGAAAAAATTATATTATTTAGATACTTGTACTTTTCAAATCGTTTCAAATCAAACAATCGCATTTCTCGTCTCGCATCATCAAAGGAATGATTCGTGAATCGATAGATCGAAACTTCTTTCAACCTTATGGTTATCGATCAATTTGTATATTTCGCTTTCGAGTTGTGACGTCAGGCCCAGCTAGCTGGTATTCAATTACTTCGTCACAAGCTTCGTCTAGTGCAGCGGTATCCCAATAGTGTGGGCTATCGATGGTTTATCAGCCACGCATCGAAATACGCATGCGTGAATTCATCTGTCATTTAGTAGCTGGTGTTAGAAGGGATAATGTGAACACAGGAAGCTCCATCAAGCCGAATCGGTAGATCTATTAGTTTATTTTAATCTATAATTATGAATACACTAATTACCCCAGCAGTGTTGGGGTAATTGGGGTTGAATGCACGCCACTGTGTAAATGTTATCCTTCTTCTTCTTCTTCTTCCGAATGCAGTATTGGGTGATGATGCCCGTTCTGCGACTACAAAAACTGATCTTTCCATCAGTTGAAGGGTCTTATTTCTTGGAATTACTGGTCAAAGGCGTTAACTACATTTTCTGATAACTGGATTATTGCTTTTTGATATTGTTAATAGATAACTGTTTTCAGTTTCTTTCAAATTTGTAAACTGTCATATCAAGAGACTATGTTATCTTTTCTAAAGGGGGGATGATGTTCCTTGTTACCTGGGTGTATTATTAGTCGTTCAAAATATCTCTGCAGGCGGAAGAATTGCGAAGCTCTCTTTGTTGCTACACGTGACGTCAGTCATCTAAGGCAGTGTTCACTGTCAGCGTCCCACGTCCCATTCCCCTGTGCACTCATAGATAGCAGCGTCATGTGTTCTATTCCTGCATAAACACGACTGCAGTGCCCTCCGTCAACAACTGCGCTTACTCCTTAAACGGGTAATACTAGTTTTCCACATACGTCTTTTTATAGCAATATTAATAAGATAATGTATTTTGATTATTTGTTGATTAATTCATTTAATTAAAATTTTGATATGATTTCCTTCATCATCATCATCATAGTACATTCACGAATTTAGGTCATTTGTTGATCTGTTTCGGCCTCAAGAGAACACCATCCAGAAGTATTTTGAGTGGACGTCCTGGTCTTCTTCTTCCTGAAGATTGATATCTTAACATTTGTTTGGGTATCCTGTGATCTTCCATTCGATGAACATGTTGCATCCATCTTGACTTATAATCAGAAATTTTGTTTTCTAAAGGTTCCATGTGTAATTATTCTATAGTCCGTTTGCTCAATTAAGATAATCTTTCCTCGCAAATATTTGAAGGGATTAGGGGCGGGGGGTGAATTATCTGTCTACTTGAAGGCCAGCGTGAGGTATAGGAAGGGTCGGAAATTCTTTCTTTCTTTCGAAGGTATTGTACATTTTTGTATTGCATTTAGTGGTGAGTTGACGTATGCATTGTGCTACGTGAAGTATTTTTTCCAACGATGAGTGTTAACACATTTTAGAAACTTCTGCTAGTTGCTCCCACTCTCCGACTGGCCGTGCAGCAACCGTTTGAAAATATACGCGGGAAGATTCTCTTAATTGAGCAAACGGACTATAAGATGTCTCCGAAGGTATCTCATTTCAGCAGATCTAAGTCTCTGTATATCCTTCTGTTTCTAAGTCCATACTTCGCTACCATACAAAAGAGTTGGAAGAGCCGGTGTTTTATACACTTTTAGTCTTAAATGTTTTTGGACTAATTGTGGCTTGAAGATGGAATTTATTAGCCATAAAATTCTTAAAAATGTAGATATTTTTGCATTTACATCCTTTTCTTCTTCGTATGAGATATTGCATCCTAGATATGTAAAATTATTCACCTGCTCCAAAATTTTATTGTTCAGTACAATTTTACTTCTGACAGGATCTACACCTTGAAATGCCACAATTTTTGTTTTCTCTGTAGATATCTACAATCCATATTCTTCTGTAATTTTGTTAAGTTCATACAGACCTTTCTGCAGATTATCTTCTGAATTTGCTATTATTATTTGGTCATCTGCAAACAATAGGCGTATAATTTTGTATTTTCTGATATTCTTATTCCAAATTTATATTCTTTACTTGGTTGATGTAGATCGCAAAGAGTGTTGGGGTTAGGGGGCAGCCTTGTCTCACAGCACGATTTATAATTCCTTCTTCAGAAAATGTTATTTAATTTAATTTTTATGGTGTTGTCTTTGTAAATATTTTTGTATGTTTTGCCGAAGTAAATTTGGTATATTTCTGTCTTCCAATATATTTAAGAGTTTTGATCTCTTGACTGTGTCGAACGCTTCTTCAAATTCTCAAATTCTATAAAAGCAAAATGTGTTTCTAAGTTGAATTCTCTTCTTTTTTCAAGCAATAATTTAACAGAAAATGCTGAATCAATACAAGATCGCCCTTTCCTAAATCCATTTTGACATACCATAAGGAATTTTTCGCTGAAACGTTTCAATTTTCCATTTAAAATGTTTGCGTACATTTTGTAGCATGTGTTTAACAAACTGATTCCCGTATAGTTGTCCATTTTTCTCTTCTCTCCTTTCTTGAACAGGGGTATAACAATGCTTGTCTTCCGTTCTTGTGGTACATCTGCATTTTTGAATACATTATTAAAGAAGGACAACAGTTCTTTCATGGAACTGTTTGCCTGCATATTTGTACAATTCAGAATTCAAGCCATCTGTGCAAGTTGCCTTCGCATTTTTCAATTTCTTTAAACTATTGTTCAATTCTTCTAATGATATTATGGAATCTGTCTCATTATTATTTCGGAAAATTGTATCTTCATAACTATTGTCAGTCCAAAGACTTTTATAACAATTGAAAAATTCTTCTTTTGTTACTCCAAAATTAATTTTGGTAGATTCTTTAATATTCAGTGAGTTAGTTAGTTAGTTAGTTAGATTCTTTAATATTTTTATTCAAATGTTTTAATATTTTGAAGGCATTTGGTTGGAGCTTATACAAGTTGTTGTAAGCCCATGTTTTCCCTTTACAGAGATTTAGGCGCTCTCCCCCTACAGGGAAGTATTTGAACCATATCAATTTAGTTACACTTGTTTTCGTATAGGTGTATTTCTGAGTGGTCCGTGGTCAGCGTTCCGTCTCATACTGACATCTAGGAAACCAAAGTAGTACTAGGTCGGGAAAATTCGGTAAATTTTGCTTAGAGGCCTTTTCATTCAGGCTTAAGGATTTTTTACGAGCGTGAAAATCATCAGACTCGGGACCCACGGGTTAAAGTCCCTCCCGGAGGACTTGCTCCTTGGATTTTTCCGTCCCGGCCGGGTTTGAACTCGCGACCCTCGGGACCAGAGGCAAGGAGCATAACCACTAGTCCACCACGGCCGACACTTATGCAAGTCTGATTCTAAATGTGTAACAAATTTTAACCATATTTTCCTATGTCTTTTTTTATTTCCCTCTTAACAATAGCTCTACAGCGTTTGAATTCTGTCATTTTCTACTTTCTTTGTGTTCAAATATTTTTTAGAAGTTGCATTTTTCTCTTCAATCAATTGTTTTATTTGATCATCCCAGATATTGAGTTGTATTTCTTCTTTGTTGTACATTTACTTTTCCTAAAGTTTCATTATCTGCATTTTGATTTATCATTTCCTTAATCCTTGTAATTTTCTGATTCTAATGATATATTAAAATACATGTTTATCTTTTGGCATACTTGATTACATTTTCGGTACATTTTAGTTTTAGGTCTATGTATATTATATGAGCCTTTTAATTCTTGGTACATAATAGTATTTTGGTAATTTTATTAGAGTTTTATTTTAGTTTATAATATATCATATTATTTGCCACAATGTTGATGATGTCAGTAAATAATTCGAAATTGTTTTTATTCAGTCAGTAAGTAGTCTTGATCAACTTTATCTTTAGGATTTCCGAGGATGCTATGTAACGAAATATCTGTAGTAGCTATAAACTAACTGAATATCTAATCCTTTAAATATCTTGCTCAAACCTCTTCTCACAAAGGGAGCATACGGTATTGTCACAAAATTGACTTTATTAATAGAAGAATAGGGGCACGCCGTAGCGTAGTGGTTAAGGCAATACTCTGCAAGCCGGAAGGTCGAGGGTTCGAGTCCCGGTGGGGTCAGGATTCTTAAACTGACGCAAACCCTCTGGCGGCACTATGGCTCTGGGGTCGACTCAGCCTCTAACTGAAACGAGTACCAGACGCTTGTTCTGGGGCAAATACGGCCGTCATGCAGGGCTGACAACCCGGCTGACATCGAGGGCCGATTGTCCAAAAAAGTGGGAGCCTTAACCTCCCACTACCTCAAGGGCCTCCTGATGCCTGTAGTGGAATCACTTTACTTTAGTAGAAGAATGATCAATTTTCTAAATTCGAACTTTTGAATTCATTTATCAGCAATATTTTCATTGAAACCATTTATTTAGTCATATCCTTAATAGCTTGTATTTCTCTACAATATCTAAATTTATTTAAAGGAAAACTAAGAAGTCTTTGAACTAAAAAGTTAAAACTCTCCATTTTATGTTGTGGGTAATGATAAGAATCTACAGTGACGTACTGGTTTCTTTGCTATGAATATCAAACTCCAATTTATAATATTCTCTAATTATTAAAATATCCAAAAAAGGCAACATTTCATTCTTCTCTTCTTCCCAAATAAAACTTGTAGTGGGAAATCTGCCATTTAACAAATCAATAAATTCCTTGAATTTTAATTTGGCGATTTGGATATTTTATTGTCTTATAATACTTATTAATTTAATTCTAGAATTAAAATATTCAACACTCTCTCCTGGATATCGAACCCGAGTCCTCTAGTTAGGAAACATGCATGCATGCCATCTGAGCCAGCAAGGCAGACATGAAAAATTCTAGTGTTTAAATTATTTTATATTTTAAATTAAATGTAGTCTCTCTGGATAATTTTTTACTCAATTCCCATATCCCAGCAACATAAAACATAATCGGATTTACACAGCTCGTAAAAAGCATATAAAACGCATTTAGAATAATATCAGTGAGCCTGCTTCTCAGAACATTAGGGAATAAAATTTTAATTGCTTTACCTCAAATGTTATTTAAATTGTTATTACTTTATAAAAATTCCAAAAAAAATTATTTGAATTAAATTATTATTTTACAAAAACTAAAAAAAATATATCATTTTGATATCATTGCTGTATGAAAACACTGATAAAAGAATAGAGAAAAGTTTAAAAGTCTATAATTTAACTAATCAATTAATCTGGAATAAAGATTGATGCGGGGTAATTCCTAGAATTAATTTGGTTATTATTTGGGACCACACAATAAGCTTTTGTTATACAGTGATTAACGGTAACTCAAGGGTTGGCAGGAACAGGTACCTAGCGAAGCGAAACTAATGTTTATCATATAAGTATAAATTTGATTGACGTGTTGAATATGTTCAAATTTGCAAAACAATAAATTTTGTTAAAAGGAATACTTGAGCCAATTTAAAACTTCGTTGGAAAATTAATTTAAAAGGCCAAGAAATTTTATTGTTAACACAGTGTGGATAGTAACTCATACACATACACACACACACACGCACACACACACACACACACATACATACACACACACATACAGTGTGGTTAGTAACTCATATACACACACACACACACACACACATACAGTGTGGTTAGTAACTCATACACACACACACACACACACACACACATACAGTGTGGTTAGTAGCTCCCATAAACACACACACATACACACACACAGAGTGTGGCTAGTTTATCATATTACAAGTATTCAGAGGAGCCTGTTGCTCCCATATTATATTATTATTAATTTGTTGTGAATATTGTGTTATTCATAAGAGGATAACAGAATAAACTCTTTTTAATTAATTATACAACTCATTGTTACTGATCATCGAATTCCTTATTCTTCACACCAGTAGAACCCAGAAAGAAGCTTAATCTAAAAACACGCCCTGTAGAGATCCTCGTGCGTCCGAAAATTTGCCGCAAGATATACTCATCAAGAGTAAAATGGCAATGTATACAACTTATTTCAAACCAGTTCTGACATATGCAGCTCAGTCTTGGACATATACAAAGAAGGCCTTGAGCAGAACCCAAGCTACAGAAATGAAATTCTTACGTGGAATGGTACATAAAAAAAGGAGATTTAGAATAAGGAATAACAAAATGAGGGAGGCATTACGTATAGAAAAATTAACAGACATAGAAAAAAGTAGACTAAAATGGTTTAGACATTTAAAAATAATGGAAAAAGAAACACTACTACAAAAACTGTTAAATCTCAAGATACAAGGAAAACGACCACGAGAAAAGGTTGTTACCATGAAAGATTTTAAAAATATTTTACATATTTTCACCGATACTATCTGGTATATGTACACCGAAAATGAACATGACCTATATATATATATATATATATATATATAGAGGATGTTTCAGAATAAGTATTAGACTTCTAAGGGTTGAAGAGGGAACTTAGTAGATAAAGTTTTGATAAGGAACCCATGTTCGGAAACGCACCGTTTCGATGTAAAATAAGTTTGAAAATCGAAACACAATGGGTTGATATCGTGTGTCTTGTGTTTCAGAATAAGTATTACAGACTTCTTGGGGTTGTACTACAACTGTCGAGTTGAAGAAAGATCTTGCCTGAATTCTGGCGGCAGCAGAATTTACACTGTGCAACAAAAAATATTTTTTTTTTGTCTCAGGAAGAAAAATATGTGATTCTGACTAGTATTTTGTCTCCTGAATACAAATATGATATCGGGGTTTCTCCATCATGCAAGGTTTCTGAGAGACAGGAATTTATAATTTCAAGCACTTCAATATTTTCTACATTCGTAACTACACGATATTCGAACATTCGGACTCACCTAGAACGTAAGAAACGACGATTTTCTGCTATATTTAGCTTGTAGAGCATCTCTCTTGATGGTCCAACAATCATCGGCCAGCATATTAGGATTCCATTTGCCATGATATCTCTTTTCCATAGCTCAAATCTCCTGAGTTAGCTCATTTGGTTTTTATTTTACAATGGACAAATGGACGAAAAAATGTTTATTAAAAATAATTATTTAAATCCATTAATTGAAACTGAAATAAAAAAACTGTGGATGATGGAGAAATTCGGAATACATATTTGAAAACACGATAAAAAACTGCATTAAGTACAGCTATTGGTACTCATAAGATAAAAATCATGTTGACCAATGTTATTGAGCACACACAGGTATTGTGGGGCGTGTGTATGAAAATATCCCTTGCAGGTACACTTTGTGCATCTGGAACCACATTTGTATACTCGGATCAACGGATCTGTGCCCCTACACAGCTTTGACATCGTTCTTAGAAAAGTACACGTCTATACTCACACCATTTCTCCGCACTCCGCTCCCACTACGTCAAACGGCAGCCACGTAACTTATCGAGTAGGGATGTTGCCCAACTTCCCCCAGAGTAGTAATTCTTGAATATTAAATAATGCAAGGTTGAAATTGAGTTGACAACACTGCAGTGCAAGTGCAAGAGAGAGGTAGAAAAGAGAGAGAGAGAGAGAGATAGGAATACAGGAAGGGAAATGATTTGCTGAGGCAGAAAAGGAAGTAGGCTTTAATTTACATTTTTTACAGGGGCACAGATCCGTTGGACAGACAATAGTTTAGAAATCTGTAATACTTATTGTGAAACACAAGACACACGATATCAGCCCATTGTTTTTCGATCTTCGAATTTATTTTTACATCGAAATGGTATGTTTTCGGAGATGAGTTCCTTATCAGAACTTTATCTACCAAGGCCCCTGTACAACCCCTATAAGTCTGTAAAATATTCTCATTAAAAATGTTTTCTTGTTATATAAGCTCTAAGATGGCACTGCGAGCGATGTCCCGCTGCCCTTTACGATAAGGAATTGTAAACAAGGAGAAAAAATAATGTTTGCACTGGGAGCCTAGATAGCGAAGACGGTATCGTACTAACGCATAGAGTTAGAGGTCCGGGGTTTAAATCCCGATTCAGCCGTTAATTTTTCTTTTCACGTCGCATATAACTTTATACACACACACACATATATATATATATATATATATATATATATATATGTTCTCGCGACATCTAGTAATAATGGAGAATATAATACATATATAAGAAAAATGAATGCTTGAATTGGATTCGCCTGGTGGTGTAATGGATATCACACTGAGGTACAGACTCAGAGATCCGGGTTCGAATCCCGTCCAGGCATTTATTTTTCTTATCATACCATATTAAGCTTGCATTGCTCAATGTTAAACATTTAATTATAACATCGATAAAGCGTCACTGCTATAAAGTAAAAATGTTCTCTTTAATTTGCTTACTTGTTATAGTCAGCTACTAGATGGCAGTGAAGACTGAGTTCTCGCGACATCTAGTAATAATGGAGAATATAATACACATATAAGAAAAATGAATGCTTGAATTGGATTCGCCTGGTGGTTTAATGGATATCACACTGAGGTACAGACTCAGAGATCCGGGTTCGAATCCCGTCCAGGCATTTATTTTTCTTATCATACCATATATATGGGGCACGCCGTAGCGTAGTGGTTAAGGCACTGCGCTATAAGCCGGAAGGTCGAGGGTTCGAGTCCCGGTTTGGGTCAGGATTTTTAAACTGACCCAAACCTTCTGGCGGCACTATGGCCCTGGGGTCGACTCAGCCTCTAACTGAAATGAGTACCAGACGCTTGTTCTGGGGTAAAGGCGGCCGTCACGCAGGGCTGACAACCCGGCTGACATCAAGTGCCGATTGTCAAGAAAAAGTGGGAGCCTTAACCTCCTACTACCCCAAGGGCCTCCTGAGGCGTGTAGTGGGATTACTTTACCTTTACCTTTTACCATATATATATATATTTGTGTGTCAGTTAACGTTCTAGCAGCCCCATATTTGTTTCTTCACAACCAAACTTGGCATGTAGCAGTCAATTAAAAACGATCAAACGAATTCTTTAACCAGCAAAATCGAACCATTGGGTGCTGGAGTTCACCCTAAAGGAATTATTAAAAAAATGCGGGGACATAAGCTCTCCGTATATATTTACCCCCCTTGACCTAATGCTTTTCAATTATGCCCTGTATAATTTACCTCCCTCAAATCATAGTTAATATAATTCTCCCACCTCATTCTAGGGCTATCTACTGGGCGCTTTCCCTCTGGTATTCCTACAAGAGTTTCATGCCCCTATTTCATTTCCCATATGTCCTGTCCATCGTAGTCTATGAGACTTAACTGTTTTATTGGTAGAGAAATAAAAATTTGTGGCTGAAAGTGATATTGTCCACAACGTTATATTTTGAAAATTCTTCTCTGAAAACTGAGTTTCATGAATTTAGTTGAGTTAATAAAAACTTGTTTTAAGTTGGAAATTAAACCGAATTACATTTAGAGCAATGGCGAATGTATTTTAGATTCCGTTGGATAACAGAGATAATTTTATTGTCACAAATTAGGAAACTAGAAGAGAGTGTTTAGCAGGTGTACCAACTTTTAATTGCGGATGTGAATTGAATTGAATTCCATTGAACTGGCAACAATGAAGAGCAAAATTTCCATCATTAGTGCTGACATCTGTCAAAGAGAGATAACATTCTATTAAAACATTAATTTGTAAACAGCCAAATCATATTGTATTGTCACAAACAACATCAGAGAGATGCTTTCCCTTACAGTTTAACTCAAATTTGAAATTCTGTTTATTCGTTTCAGAAGCTGTGATGCGAATACTGCAATTTATATTATGTAATGTTGTATTTTATTGTAAACACCCTGTAGCTAGTAACATTTATATAGACTATTTAACTCATGCTCCAAATGGGAGTCAGTGATCAGTGACCAGTCACGTTTCAATGAATTTTGTTTTACAACCAATGACAGTCGTATTTCACCTGGCTCTTTATATCAATTTCTCTTTACCAGCTCCTGCTTTTGTGATGAAGAAAGCTCCTCCTTTTTAATATTCTGAACAGATCAGAGCATTATTTTGCAGTGACTGACTCTCCAACAAATACATTGAATATAGCAAATAATTAACAGATTCCTTCGAACTACACATTTTATAATTGTGTGTTCAACAATTGTGTTTTTAAATAATGATTTTACTGATTTGTTTACTATAAAAATACATTAATAACCTATAATGTTGGTTATAACGTACAGTTTCACGGCTTTCATTTTTCTCCACTAGGGTGCATTCTTACAATATTACGATCCTATTTGACAATAAATATTATGATCAATTTGCAGTGGATAAACAAATTAAACATAACCAAACATTTGTGATTTGTTTTCAAACATTACTGTTTACTTATATATATATATATATATATATATATATATATATATTAAATACATATATTTAAAATGTATGTATATATATATATGTTATAATTAAATGTTTTAACATTGAACAATGCAAGCTTAATATGGTATGATAAGAAAAATAAATGCCTGGACGGGACTCGAACCCGGATCTCTGAGTCTGTACCTCAGCGTAATATCCATTACACTACCAGGCGAATCCAATTCAAACACTTATTTTTCTTATATATGTATTATATTCTCCATTATTACTAGATGTCGCGAGAACTCGGTCTTCACTGCCATCTAGTAGCTGACTATAACAAGTAAGCATTTATTTTTCTTATCATACCATATTAAGCTTGCATTGCTCAATGTTAAAACATTTAATTATAACATCTATAAAGCGTCACTGTTATAAGGTAAAAATATTCTCTTTAATTTGCTTAATTGTTATAGTCAGCTACTAGATGGCAGTGAAGACCGAGTTCTCGCGACATCTAGTAATAATGGAGAATATATAACATATATATAAGAAAAATAAGTGTTTGAATTGGATTCGCCTGGTAGTGTAATGTATATCACGCTGAGGACAGACTCAGAGATCCGGGTTCGAATCCCGTCCAGGCATTTATTTTTTCTTATCATTACCTATATATATATATATTATATCATACCATATATATATATATATATATATATATATTAAATACATATATTTAAATAATGATTTTTCAGTAAACAGCTTAATTGAGGCGGTCAGAGGACAAGGGGTACAATTGACAAAAATTAGTTTGGAGAAAATTAAGTTTAAAGATCAATGAGAATATAAAATTCCAGGAATATCTGACAAGTCTCATAAACTGTGTTTGTGTTCCTTATACATGAGTCCATTTATCCGCAAAATATGAACAGATTAAATATATACATTAGCTCATACTATAACATTTTTAAGAGTCATTTGTACCCCTTGTCCTCCAAGCAATATTTCGAAATAAATTATCCAAGAAAAGTAAATTCATACCAAAGTTTTTTTTTTTTATGATTGGAAATACGTACTTATCCAAAGAGTTACATATTACGATAAGATTAATTGACAAAATCAGTCTTAAAGTTCATTGCACTTAAACCTGCATTCATGGATATATTCACTTATCCGCCTCTCTACATGAATATTTCCCTTCCGATCAGTACACTGTTTGCTTTCATTCCTTCCTCTTTTTGCTTCACTTTGTAGCAGGGGTACTTCCTAGAATTAAAATTTATTTGGGACCACACAATAAACTGTTGTTATACAGTAGTTAACGGTAACTCAAGGGTGGCAGGTACATGTACCTAGCGAAGCGAAACTGATGTTTATTATATAAAAGTGTAAAATTTGATTGACATGTTGAATATGGTCAGATTTGCAATACAATAAATTTTGTTAAAAGGAATATTTGTGCCAATTTTAAAACTTCCTTGGTAAATAAATATAAAAGGCCAAGCAATTTTATTGTTAACACAGTGTGGTTAGTAGCTCATACACACACACAGAGTGGCCAGTAGCTCCCATACGAATACACACAGTGGGGCTAGTTGCTCTCATACGATCACAGTGTGGTCAGTAGCTCCCATATGAGTATATGCAGAGAGGAGCCAGTAGCTCCTTTACGAAAACATAGTGCGCTAGGTTAATCATATAACGAATATTCAGAGGAGCCAGTTGCTCCCATATTATTACCTAAAAGTGTGAATAAATCTATCGTACGTAAAATATACTAGGGAAGTCTAGATTTGCTCAAGCAATCTACAAGATATTATTGATTCATTGTGAATATTGTGTTGTTCATATGAGGTTAACATAATAAATCCTCTTAATTATTTACACAATTCATTATTACTGGTCACCACCAGAACCCAGAAATAAGCTTAATCTAAAACACGCCCTGAAGAGACCCTCGTGCCTCCTAAAGCCTGCTGCAACTATTTACCCAATTACCTGATTTACTAATCCTCTTTCTAACAATGTGGAATATTGGAGCATCTTCTCCTTCTTCTGTATTGCCAGATTCTTGAATGTCATCTTCATATTTTAAAAAGCATATCTTTATTATAAACATTATTAGCTTGCAAATTGTGTAGATCTAAAACATATTATATCTTTAGATTGTTAAATAATTTCCAATTATCTAAAAAATGTATTGCTAAAAAATTATCATTTTATAATATACAATTGTGAAAATATAGGTAAAGTAGTTAAAATACTTCACTTACCATGAATGCTGAGGTTAAGTTCATGCTCATGTTCATCAGGTTCTAATTCAGACATAATAATATTAGATAAATCAATAAACCTCCAAGAATCACCAGCACTGTATTACACACGATAATACAATAATAATCTTCATGTAAAATTTGTTGGAAACATTAAAATATACGTAGAACGCTCTAAGTTTGAGTCCACCCAGCTGCTGGAACCCAAGGAGTACAACTATAGACGTACCCCTTGTCCTACAAGTAGAAGAGCTGTTTCTCTGAGTGATTTTCTAAGCCTCCACTAAATGTCAGAACATGTCAAACTCACACACATACCTCTTGGGTACCAAACAGTTTGTCATATTAGCTAACCATTTATGCACTTAACTCAATTTAAAACAAAATGTCAGTTGTACCCCTTATCCTCTGACCGCCTCAATTGTATTCGTTAAATAGTGCTAACAAATGCCACTCTTGATTTCCAAATCCTCTAGATAATTCCACTCGTGACATTAATTATGATTAGAGCGAGGAATTATATGAAGAAAATTATACCAAAATATGAAATCATAATAACAAAATATGCAAAATATGAAAATGATGACACAAAAATATTATGAAGCTACTATTTTCTAAACTTTTACATACATTTACATACGCAGACCCTTTATAATTTATAAATGTACATACCAGCAGATAAATGAGATAAGCAGACCTTATTTGTGGCTCAAGAAATCAAGATGTTCATTGTATTTCCACTTTAATTAGCTTTTTAATTTCTGGCACAATATAAAATATCATGCTTATGATTTGAAGCAATTTTCATGGCTCACGACTTAGCATAGTTGTTTGACGAATCACATTACAAACCGGAATATCGTGGGTTCGAATCTCGATGGAGTCAGGATTTTTAGCTGGATCAAACCTTCTGGCGGCATCCTGGCCCGGGGTCAACTTAGTTCTTAACGGAAATAAATATCAGACGCAGCATATTCTGGGGGTAAAGGCGGTCATCATGCAGGGGCGATAACCCGATGAACAATTGTCTAGAAAGATGGGAGCTTGAACCTCCCAATATGTTTGGATGGTTTCTATTTATTTTGCATGAAGATATTTGAATTCCAGTAGATGCAAATATAACAATAACATTAAATTTGATTGTTTCAGAGCACAAGTAGACCAAGTCCAGTATGTCATATTTTGAGAAACAAGATGTTAACATTTATTAATCCACAATTAATTCTAGGAATTGTTTCAGAACTCTCTTTGGAATTAATTATATTAAGATTTAATCAACGGTGAACATGATGAAATAGAGTTAAAACTTATTATTTTAACGTTAGTTTTTTCAAAAAATAGACCTAGCACAGTGTCTAGTCTTGGTCTACTTGTACTTTGAAAGATCCAGTTATCAATTCTGTTCGTAATACACAGTTAGAAGCTTCTTCATATTCTGATGGTAAACTATAACGCGGTCTGTCTTTTGTACGATGAAAAGGTGCGCTCTGCATCACATTATGTTATGCAAGTATACTTGTTATCATGCTATATTTGGTAGTTTGGTGTAAATCAGAAAAATGTAGGCCTTACCTTCAAGAACTTCACTAATTTCAAAAAGCACTACTTCACGTTTAGGAGCAACAGTCTTTACTACAATTAAATGCTGTGTTCCACTCACAAAGTAAGGACTGTTCTTATAGTTAACAAGAATGAACTGGCTGCTACCTGGTTATTATTCTTACATTTTTGTTCTGCATACTCATCTACGGTCTTGTTGTAGGGATGGAGTTTCAGACAGAAACCTTCATCTAACTTGCCATTACATATCTCCCCATCCAATTATTTACTTTTATCAAATTTATTTATCTTGTTAAGTATGGGACACAGGAATTTTCAATTGTCTACCATTGTTACAGTGTCAAAACATTTCAGAATTACAGTAATTTCCAAAATGCTTTTAACGAATTCCTAGAACTGTTTTTGAAAAAAAAAACAGAATTTCAAAGTTGAAAAATATGAAATGTTCACTAAAATACGAACAATTTGCCAAAATATTATGAAATGTGAAGTTTTTTGTTGGCCTTTTTGATTCTGCATTTTATAAAATGTGAAGATACTTCGCCTCAGCTCTCTCTGACTAATAGTTTAAAACATGAAATTTCATAAAATTCCTCGCTCTACTTATGATAAACATACTGCGGTATTAACAAGTTAATAGTATTTACTGATGATGTAGTACAGTGGAGGAAATTGGTATAAAGGCACTTGTTAAAAGTGTTAACACAAGTTTATTTACTCTTTCTTTGGCATTTTTCTATATTAACTTAGGAGGTGATTGAGTATAAAACACATACAAATAATGTCAAAATTAATTATCCATTTCCGTCCAAAAAAGTACATGAAAACTGAAACCATTCTCACATATGGGTGGAAATTAGTATAAAGGCACTTTGTGTATTTCACAGATTAAACCAAAAAGACTGAGCGCAAAGTTTACAACAAAGTTCTAAAATTTAGTTAAACCTCCATTGTTGTTAATTACTTGGAAGATTCTCTTTGGCATTGACTTGATGAGGGTGTTTATTTCTTCCACTGAGATTGAAGCCCACTCTTCCTGAATAATATTTTTCTGCTCAGTCACTGTCCCAAACTGCCGTCCATTGCGATACACACGCCTTGCCAGGATCCCCCATAAGTTCTCAATCGGATTTAAATCAGGACTTCTGACTGGCCACGTCAAAAGTGGTATTTCTTTCTTCCTGAACCACTCCTTTGATTTGGCAGACACGTGAATGGAAGCATTATCTGGCTGAAAAATTAGATCTTCGCCAAATTCCTCATACATTCGTATCAATTAGGACTCCAGAAGCTCCTCAGTGTAGGAATCAGAATTCATTTTGATGCGTATCCATGCTATTTTTTATCTTCCTTTAAAGCAGAATGCTGCTCAAATCATAACGCCTCCACCACCGAAGTTTCTACTCATTCTAACTTGCTCTTCAGCATGGAGGTCGTGCCAGTAATACTGAAGGCCATCAGGTCCGTCCAGATTAAACTTCTTCTCATCACTGAACATTACTTTATTCCATTCTGAGGTCCAGGATATGTGTTCTTCAGCAAAAGTCATTCTAACTTTATTATGTGCATCGTTCAGAGGTGTTTTTTTTTTAATTTTAGGTTCTTTTCTTCTGACAGAATTTGTCTTACTTGTCTGGCTGTTACTGGCAACTTCAAATCAGCCTGGATTTGAGAAGAAAACATACTCTTACCTTTTGCTTTACGTAAAATGAGACGTTTAGTGCGCTCAGACAATTTTCTTGTCCGTCCATATTTCCCGTTTTTTCCATATTGTGAGCCCAGTTTGACAAAATTATCAATGACACATCTTGAAGCCCCAATTTCGTAGGTATTTGTCTATTGGAAAGGCCCATCTCCTTGAAGGCACTAACTCTTGATTTCTCTTCATTTGATAGAGGCTTTCCACGTGGAATTGTACATACTGCTGACTTGTAACTGATGAACGATGCTCACAGACACGTCGTCTCCATGTAATTGCAGTGTTTTGTTTACATTTATGTCTTTGTAAGAGCCAGAAGTTGACCTGCTTTATACCGATTTCTTATATTTTACGTATTATTTATATATATAATTTCCTCCACTGTATTTATTAGGGTTGTATTATTGGCGAAACAAAGGAGATGCTAAGAGCCAATATGCACAATTTACTGAGTAACATTAAGAAATTGGTGCTGGAAGTAAATATTATTACAATTAGATATATGTCCACACATAGAAATGGATTGTACAATAGAAACGGACAGTCCATTGACATAACAAGCTAGGGAGAAAAGTGTAACTAAATTAGCATAGTTTTTATACCTCCTGATAGGGAACCTATGTCTCTTCTTCTTCCTTCTTCTTCTTCTTCACGGTTTAGGCTTATTTACTAGCCTGTTCCGGCTCCAAATTGCTGCTCTTTCCATCTTTTTCTTGGTCTTCTAAGCTTCTTCTTCCTCGTGGTGAATGGAACCTATGTCTCAATGAAGGAAAAAAAAGGTACTCTAACAAGAATAAGAAGAAGAGTATATAACCAATCTTGATGCAATAGAGGTTATAACAGGAATGTGGCGGTATGGCCTGGGCAAGGCATGGACTCTATGTATCTCAGGGTTGTGGATTTTCACCGTGGGATAAGGCGAGGTTCGAACTAAGGATAACAGGGTACTATCAGGAGGCTCACCGAGACAACACTGGTGTTAATTAAATAATATTTATTATATCATATGTAGCACAAGACAGTTACAGTTCCAATTCCAGAACATTGGATTTAATTGGATAATTGGATATATTCCGGTATTTCTTTCACTTCGGAATGGGCGCAGGAATGCGAGTAGCGGTCGATACTGGACCTATTTTATTATTATCGAGGCGATTCTATCGCGTTTTGGAACACTGATAATTACTGGTCTTCACACGACCTAAAGCGTGATATAACACCAGCACACTGATGCTTTTAAAATAAACTTTTATAACTTGCCGTTCTTGGCCTAACACATTTCGTGTATCTAATGGGTCGCTTGCCTGCGACCGGCGAAATATACGAGTCCGCACTGCCGCGGAACAGTTAATCCTGCGCGGAGTCTTATGTTAATTTTGTTCCACCCGGGAACCCATCCCGGAGGAGACTACTTTCCCGATATTCGGAATATATCCAACTCCATCTTACAAATACACTTTACAAGACCAATATTTTCATTGGCTGAACATACATAAAAACGCCTTACTAGCAGAATACTATTTACTTATGGACTCTGATTGGGCATTACGGTTCCCACTATAGTTCAACCAGAATCTCAGGATAATGATTGGTCGTGTATTTACAGGCTGTGATTTTCACACGCTGGTGAGAAGTTTATTAATTTACTGAAAACAGATGGACATAGTTTTTGGCTACTGTCGCCATCTCAACAGGCGGTCTAGTGATTTTTTGACACACTTAAAGTTGACCGTCATTTATCTGTCTGGAAGGATGACTTCCAGAGCCGGACAAGGGGCGTTACATCTCCCAGCTGTGAGGCCGTATTATTAGGGAACGATTGTCCCGGGGTCATAAACCGATTTACTTACATGTGTCCATCTACAAAGAACGTGAGATACAATAGACAGAAATGCCTTTATGTATACTCAAGCGTAACAGGTTGCTAAAAGTTTCCCACGAAACGTTTTCTGGAAAGTGTAACTACATATTCAATAATCAGTAATAATATATAATAATAAAATTAATTGGTGCAGTTATTTCTGCTACAAGGTTTAAGACACCTTGTATATATATATATATATATATATATATATATATATATCCATTCATCCATAGTAATTCTGCCCGAAGGCAGGTCCTTCACTGCAATCATAGCATTTTCATGCTATGCTTGCAGCTTTACTAGGGAATTGTAGGTGTTGTAGATTAGTCAGAAGGAGGATCCTATCCGCTATCCGAGATATTAAGTTTGTTAGTGATAGGATATCATACATAATTCTAAAGGGTAAACGACATGATTTTATAATTGTAAATGTACATGCCCCCACAGAAGATAAAGATGACAAGATCAAGGATGAGTTCTATGAAGAATTAGAATGCTTATTTGATAGCCTTTCACGATATCATATGAAAATTGTCTTGGGAGATTTTAATGCAAAAGTGGGACGGGAAGATATATTCAAACCAACAATAGGCAAATTCAGTCTTCATGAAGATAGTACCGACAACGGGGTTAGATTAGTCACATTTGCCACATCAAAGAATCTCATTGTTAAGAGCACAACATTTCAGCATAAGAATATTCATAAATACACCTGGACGTCCCCAGATGGAGAAACTCGTAACCAGATAGATCATGTATTAGTGGATAAACGCTGGCACAGTAGCATCATTGATGTTAGATCAGTTAGAGGGACAGACTGCAATTCGGATCATCATCTGGTCAGAGTGAAAATCAGACAACGGCTATCGCTTATGAGAGGAACAAACGCTAAAGATGATTCTGTAAAATATGAATTAGGAAACTTGACAAATGATGAAATGCGGCAAGAATACCAAATCAAAATTGCTAATAGATTTGAAGTACTGGAATCTTCAGATGACGATGTGGCAAACGAAGAAGAAACTGATATAAATAAAGAATGGGAGGCTATAAGAGATACTATTAAATTGTCAGCATCAGAAAGCATTGGTTGTTTAAAAAAGAGGCAAAACAAGAAATGGTTTGATGAGGAATGTGCCGACATTGTAAAGAAAAGAAAGCTAGCAAAAATGAAATGGTTACACGAGCCAAATGAGGTAAATTTAGAGCAATTGGGTAGTGTTAGACGGGAAACCACCAAGTTACTAAAGAGTAAAAAGAGGGAATATCTGAGAGAGAAGATTAATGATCTTCAAATGAATGCAAAAAAAGCAACATTAGATAATTATATCAGGGAATTAGTATAGAGAAGAAAGGGTTTCAGGCTAGACCAAATATAATTCGGAATGAAAATGGGGATATGATTGCAGATTCTAGGAGTATATTAAATAGATGGAAAAGTTACTTTAATCAGTTATTAAATGTACATACAGAACAGGACATTGAGGAGGATAAGTTGCAGACAGCAGAAATGTTAGTCGCAGAGCCAAGTGCATTAGAGGTTGAAATGGCGATTGAAAAATTAAAGATGTATAAAGCATCAGGTTCAGATGAGATCCCAGCAGAATTGATAAAATCAGGGGGACAAAAAATTGATGGACAAAATACACTGGTTGCTTAGTATGATTTGGGAAAAAGAAGCTCTTCCAGATGAATGGAAGGAATCAATTATCGTACCAATTTATAAGAAAGGAGATAAAACTGATTGCAACAACTACAGGGGCATCTCATTACTTTCAACTTCGTACAAAATTCTAACAAATATATTAGTAAGCAGACTTACTCCCTATATTGATGACATTCTCGGAGATCATCAATGTGCATTTAGAAGAAACAGGTCTACAACAAATCAGATTTTTAGTATAAGACAGATTTTAGAAAAGAAATGGGAATATAATGGTACTGTACATCAACTATATGTAGACTTCAAAAAAGCATATGATTCAATTAAGAGGGAGAAGTTATATAGTATCCTGCTGGAGTTTGGAATTCCTAAAAAGTTAGTTAGACTTATACGAATGTGACTAAATGGCTCAAAGAGTAGGGTGCGTGCAGGCAAACAGTTTTCAGACACTTTTGAAATGCAGAATGGGTTGAAGCAAGGAGATGCACTATCTCCTCTACTATTTAATTTTGTACTAGAGCATGCCATTAAATCTTTAGAGAATGAGGAAAGCTTACAACTGAATGGTATTAATAAGCTGTTAGTTTATGCTGATGATGTATTACTACTGGCCGATAGCTAGGAGATACTGAAGGCCAACACGCACACACTATTGAGTAACACTAAGAAATTAGGACTGGAAGTAAATATCAGTATAACTAAATATATGGTCACACGTAGAAATTCAGTATATAATGGAAATGGACAGCTAATGAAGCTAATGACAAATGAGGGAAATTTTGAGGAAGTGACTGAATTAAAATACCTAGGAACAATAATCACAAATAGGAATGAGATGCACAAAGAAATTAAACATAGGCTCAATTCTGGAAATGCGTGCTATTATGCATTGCAGAGACTTTTGGTGTTCCAACTCCTTTCAAAAAACGTTAAGCTGAAAATATATAAAACTATTATTCTACCAGTTATATTATATGGTTGCGAAACATGGACTCTTACTTTAAGGGAGGAAAGGAGATTACGAGTATTTGAGAATAAAGTTCTTAGGAAAATTTTTGTACCAAAGAGAGATGAACAGACAGGTGAATGGAGAAGACTACATAACAATGAACTACATGGTCTTTATAGGTAGCCAGATATAATAAGAACAGTTAAATCTCATAGACTGCGATGGGCAGGAAATGTTGCACGTATGGGGAATGAAAGACGTGCATGGAAACTTCTTGTAGGAAAGCCAGAAGGAAAACGCCCAGTTGGTAGACCAAGAATGAGGTGGAAGAAGAACATTAACCATGATTTGAGGGAAGTAGATTATACAGGGAATGATTGGAAAGCATTGGCTCAGGATAGGTATGTATGGAGAGCTTATGTCCGCGCGGCCATGAACCTACGGGTTCGATAGTGCCAGTGAGTAAGTAAGTAAGTAAGTAAGTAAGTAAGCAAGTAAGTAAGTAAGTAGCTTCCCGTTGCTTTCCACACCGGTGAAGGATAATGAAGATGATAATGATGATGATGATAATGATGATGATGGCCATATGATTTCGGGGACCGTTTGGGCCTTAAAGTTTTCCTGACATTTGTCTTACACGTGAGGAAAAACCCGATAAAAACCTCACCCAGAAAAACTACCCTGACCGGGGATCGAACCCGGGCCCGCTGCGTGACAAGGCAGCACGCTACCTCGAGACCACAGCGGTGGACTATATATATATATATATATTATATATATATATATATGTGTGTGTGTGTGTGTGTGTGTGTGTGTGTGTATGTATGTGTGTGAATATGACTAACTCACTGACACTATCGAACTCATAGGACATAAGCTCTCCATGCATCCTTAGCTTGAGCTACCTTTTTCCAATCATCCCCTGTGTAATGTACTTCCATCAAATCATTGTTGATATTATTCTCCCACCTCATTCTTGGTCTACCAACTGGGCGTTTGCCCTCTGGTTTACCTTACAAGTAGCTTCCAAGCACATCTTTGATTCCCCATTCGTTCCAGATGTCCTTCCCATCGCAGTCTATGAGACATAACTTTTCCTATTACATCTGGCTTTTATAAAGACCATGTAGTAACGGCTTGTGAAATGAGATTCATGCGTAGAACAGCGGATTACACCAGATGGGATCGGAAAAGGAACACCGATAACTTAAAAGAATTGAAGACTACGCCAGTTTTGGAATATATTAAACAGTACCAACTAAATTGGAAACACCATCTTGAAAAAATGAGTTCAAATCGGATCCCCAAAGATGTTTATAATTATATACCAAGAGGACGAAGATCACTGGGCCGTCCTATGAAACGCTGGAGGGAAAATGTTCTATAGGATCGTAAGAGGCCTTGGCCAAATACTTGGAAGGAAGAAGTAGTAGTTCACTGTTTGTTCATCTATCTTTGGTCCTAAGAACTTTATTCTCAAATATTTATAAGCTCCTTTCCTCCCTTAAAGCAAGAGTCCATGTTTCGCATCCTTATAATATAACCGGTAGAATAGCAGTTTTATATATTTTCAGTTTAACGTTTTTTGAAAGAAGTTGGGACGAAAAGAGTCCCTGTAATACATAATAGCATGCATTTCCAGAATTTAGCCTATGTTTAATTTATTTGTGGATCTCATTGCTATTTGTAATTATTGTTCCTAAGTATTTGAATTCAGCCATTTCTTCAAATTTTCATTTGTCATTAGCTGTGCATTTCCATTATATATGTTATTCTAATTATTGTTATTGCTATTTTAACAGGTCAAATTGTACCAATATCAGCTACTTAGAACTCTTATTTTGTTTTATTAGGAAGTACTTTGTATCCCTCTTTCTTAAATATCCGATGTCATGTTCAAAGAGCCATATTTGGTTCGCAAGCCATAAGTTGCAAACTACTGTTGAGTAGTTCTTGTGTTAAGAAAGTTGAATGTTATATTGAGTGAACAATAGATAATAACATTGGCAGCCACTCGTTTAATTTGCGGGAGTTGACCAAACTAAACACTTGGGGCAGTTAAAGTGAATTTGGAACAAAGCGACTGACCATTATGTCTAATCAAATCACATCGTTTCCAGTCTAAAAGCAAATTAAGTCTATTCATTTCACGGATGTAAATTAACGTTTCAGCCAGTTAGGTTACGTGTTTCAATTCTAACTTTCCTAAATTTTAATTACGCCCAACTGGTTAACCAATCAATTTATATGTTTGTTAACCAATTAAATGTGCTGTTTCCACTCAAACAGAGCCACACATACAGTACACGCCAGGCATTACATTTTAAGGGCAGTCGGTTGAAAAGAGAGGTAGGAAAGTAACTAGCAATCGATTATTGTATATCTGATTCATAATACCTCACAATAAAATATAGTTGATTAAGAAACATGGAACACGACGTGGCGTAGTTGGTTAAGGCAATATGCTGCAATCCGGAAAGTCGAGGATTAGAATTCCGGTGGGATCAGCATTTTTAAACTAACCCATACCTTTTGGTGGCACCGTGGCCCTAGGGTTCACTCAGCCTCTCAGAATAATAATAATAATAATAATAATAATAATAATAATTAATAATAATAAATGGACAGGAGAAATGCTAGTCGCAGAACCAAGTGTATTAGAGGTTGAAATGGCGATAGAAAAATTGAAGATGTATAAAGCGTCAGGTTCAGATGAGATCCCAGCAGAACTGATAAAATCAGGGGGAGAAAAATTGATGAACAATATACGCCGTTTGCTTAGTATGATTTGGGAAAAAGAAACTATTCCAGATGATTGGAAAGAATCGATTATCGTACCAATTTATAAGAAATGAGATAAATCTGATTGCAACAACTACAGGGGCATTTCATTACTTTCAACTTCGTACAAAATTCTAACAAATATATTAGTAAGCAGACTTACTCCCTATATTGATGACATTCTAGGAGATAATCAATGTGCATTTAGAAAAAACAGGTCTACAACAGATCATATTTTTAGCATAAGACAGATTTTGGAAAGGAAATGGGAATATAATGGTTCTGTACATCAACAATACGTAGACTTCTAAAAAGCATACGATTCAATTAAGAGGGAGAAGTTATATAGTATCCTGCTGGAGTTCGGAATTCCTAAAAAGTTAGTTAGACTTATACGAATGTGTCTAAATGGCTCAAAGAGTAGGGTGCGTGTAGGCAAACAGTTTTCGGACACTTTTGAAATCCAGAATGGATTGAAGCATGGAGATGCACTATCTGCTTTACTATTTAATTTTGTACTAGAGCATGCCATCAAATCTTTAGAGGATGAAGAAGGCCTACAACTGAATGGTATTAATAAGCTGTTATTTTATGCTGATAATGTAGTACTATTGGCCGATAGCGAGGACAACACGCACACACTATTGAGCAACGCTAAGAAATTAGTATTGGAAGTAAATATTAATAAAACTAAATATATGGTCACACGTAGAAATACATTAGATAATGGAAATGGACAGCAAATGACAAATTCGGTAAATTTTGAGGAAGTGGCTGAATTCAAATACCTAGGAACAATAATCACAAATAGGAATGAGATGCACAAAGAAATTAAAAATAGGCTCAATTCTGGAAATGCGTGCTATTATGCACTGCAGAGACTTTTGATGTCCCAACTCCTTTTAAAAAACGTTAAACTGAAAATATATAAAACTGTTATTCTACTAGTTATATTATATGCATGCGAAACATGGACTATTACTTTAAGGGAGGAAAGGAGATTACAAGTATTTGAGAATAAAGTATTTAGGAACATTTTTGGACCAAATTGAGATGAATGGAGAAGCCTACATAACAATGAACAACATGGTCTTTATAGGAAGCCAGATATAATAATGACAGTTAAGTCTCGTAGACTGCGATGGGCAGGACATGTTGCGCGTATGGGGAATGAAAGACGTGAATGGAAGCTTCTTGTAGGAAAGCCAGAGGGAAAACTCCCAGTTGGTAGACCAAGAATGAGGTGGGAGAATAACATAAACTATGATTTGAGGGAAATAGGTTATACAGGAAATGATTGGAAAGCATTAGGTCAGGATAGGGATGTACGGAGAGCTTATGTCCGCGCGGCCTTGAACCTACGGGTTCGATAGTGCCAGTGAGTAAGTAAGAGTACAATTATTATTATTATTATATTATTATTATTATTATTATTATTATTATTATTATTATTATTAATATTATTATTATTATTATTATTATTATTATTATTATTATTATTATTATTATTATTATTATTATTATTATTATAGGATGATTTGAAAACTTTGGCTCAGGTTAGGGAAGTATGGAGAGCTTATGTCTCCATGGCCATGATCGTATGGGTGCAATAGTTTAACTGAAAGTGTCAGTTTATTAAAGCTCCTCGCGTGTGAATTGTTTCATTTGAATAACTTGATATGATGTTGGTGGTTTCGTCTCAAGACAGTATAATGCTGCAGAAAACGGGCAGAAAATGAAAAGCATGTACTCTCTGAAAAGAGTAATTACATCACAGCGTTATTCTCATAATTAGGACGCGTGGACGATGTAATTAGTATTCCCGCGTAGTCGCAGACTTCTCCAGACGAAAGTGAGCCTGAGGGCATGCACCTGCTTGCACACTTACTATCAAACATGAAAACATCACTTCAACACTTGCACAAATCTTGCCAATACTACCCACAGCGGAAACATTTTTTATGCGCGATAGTACGTTTTGTCGTACTTACAGCAATGGCGACTATGATTGAAAGTTCAACTTCTTACATTTCGGGGTTGCCAACCAAAATAACTATACTGTAGTAAATTAATTATACTGTAATATTACATAGTACAGAACGCGTGTGGAAGTAGAACCACTGCCCTCTATGTATACTACATACAAAGTATATACAAAAGAATATCCAAAAGATAGCGTTAATATACATTATAAGAAACAAATCACTGCACTTTAAATGAACTGAACTTTATTTGAAACAATATAAAACAATAAATAGGTACTTACCGCCATTTAATCACTAATTGGTGTCACGACCTCCTGTAGTTTCAACTAACAAACATTGCGCACAGTGTTAAGAGTAGTCAATTGTCTTTAATGAACGCAAATATTTCGAAAAAAAATTGTTATTGTTTTACTATTTTTTATTATTTTGAAAACACCATCGCTCAAAAAAATAATGTACGACGCACATTTGTAAGTGTTTTTACAGAATCTCGGAAATTAAAAACCTGGCTATCGCTCCGTTTTTAAACATTTCCCTCGCTTCTGTAAAAACCACTTCCCAACGTCGTATCGTAATATAGGCCTACTATTTTTTTTAAATATTTTATTCTGGTATGAACAAATAACACTGAAAGGAGAAATTGGTAGATTTTGGTAGATGCTACCATACTAACAGATTAAATTAAAAAGTTGCGAGAAAGAAGATAAAGGTGCATCGTTCAAAATCACAGACATTGAGTCCAATCACAAACTGCACAATACATTAAAAGCTCCTTATTCGCGGGTTAAAAAAATTGAGACACATTTCCTGCATTCGCGGTTAAAAATTTCTTTATTCGCGGATCCAGTCAGTATATTTGAAGGATTAGTATCCTTTATTAACGCATCAGCAACTTTTTTAATGCAGTCACGTGCCAGGGCGGTTTGATTCAAACCAAATGGACAAATTAATATCAAAGTAAAACGAACCTTTTTGTCACTAAACCTAAAGTTCGTTGCTAAAAGCCACCACCGTCGTATTTTACACGCTATGTCCGTTGATAAATGTCGCCCTCGCCACGATCGGTGTTTTATTGTTTCAACTTGCCATTCGTTGCAATAATTTTGATTGAATATCACGTGTCTCTTCTGCTTTATTGCCAATTTATAATGTCGAGTGAAAGGAAAGAAAGTTAGTTCCGAAGCGGAAAAAGTAGTGTTGCCGCTTAAAGTAAAAATATAAATGTTTGACAGTTTATACGCGTTGGCGAGTTGTTTACGTCTATATCACGCTGTTTCAATATATTAATGAATCAAGAAATCCGAAGACAAATAAGGAATTCTATCGCAGAATTCACAGCTGAATATCAATTTTAATTGAAATATATTTTTAAAGCGGCAAAACAGGAAAAAAATACTAAGTTCTTTAAGCCCTTGCCTAAAGTTGGTTGTAATAATTAATAGAAATTGTTCAAAATCTATAAATTAATTGATTTTATTTTGACAATTTGTATTTTATTCTGTAACCTTGGAACGTATCCCCTATATACCCATACAAATTAGCATTCCATATTTGCGGTTTCTGTATTTGCGGCACATTTGCGGAACACATCCCCCGCAAATAAGGAGCTTTTAGTGTATTGCCAACCTAAAAGTATCTTAAATGAAGAGTGGACATAGAATAGTTTTATCTGTTCATATGGAGTTGCTCCCCACATGAACCTCCCTCTTGTTGGAGGTCCTAGCCCTTCTTGGGACACAGTGGCTTACTCATTCATTCATGACGTAGTATTGTTAGGCGATAGCGAGGAAATAATAAAACCCAACGCACACTTTCTTTTAAAACATAATAAAAACTGGAGCTGGAAGTAAAACTACATATAGAAATACGTAATAAATGAACAGTTAATAAGAAATGAGGGAAATTAAAAAAAAAAAAGATGAATTCAAATGCCTAGGAACACTAATTGCAAGCAGAAATGAGATGCAGAATGAAATTAAACATTGGTTCCATTCTGGAAACTAATGCTATTATTCATTACAGGGACTTTTCTCATCTCAACTTCTCTAAAAAAAAATAATGAAACTGTTATTTCTCCAGTTATATGGGTGGGAAATGCGGCATCTTAATTTAAGCAAGGAGAAAGTATTACGTGTTTTTCAGAATAAATATCTGATTTTTTATTACACCAAAGACAGGCGAACAAACAAGAGAATGGAAAAACTACATAACAGTGACCTACAATATCTTTATGGTAAAACATATGTAATATGAACAGTTGAGTTTCATAGACGCTAAGGATAGGATATTTGGCACAAATGGGAAATAAAATAGGGGTATGTAAGCTTCTAGTAGGAAAACCAGAGGGAAAGCACCCAGTAGGTAGGTCAGGAATGAAGTGGGAAAATAACTTTAATCATCATTTAGAAAGGCGAATTACACATACATTTATAGGAAAACAGTTCAAGATAGGAATATATGGAAAACTTATGTCCGCGCTGTCATGAATCTGCATTTTTTAGCGCCAGTAAGCTAGGAGAAATTTGTAATTTGTAGGGCTAATGTACTGGCGAAAACAGCAAGAAAAATATAAAAAAAAGTATTGATTTAGGCTTTCACGGCCGGAGTTGCTATGATGATCTTGAAGAAGATTTCCGGGCTGTAGGCCGTGGTCTCGAGGCTTGAAGTTCCCCGACGTTTCGCCAGAGACTGCGTGTGGCATCATGCGAAACGTCGGGGAACTTCAAGCCTCGAGACCACGGCCTACAGCCCGGAAATCTTCTTGAAGATCATCACAACAAAATATATGTTTCAATTTGATCAGTCTCATGGGCTAGTGGTCAGCGTTCCTGACTACAGTTCATGAGGTCCCGGGTTCGATTCCCGGTCAAACCATAGGCATTTTTTCTTTAAAAGAGAATTATTCCTGTGGTTGTACATGGTCTGGAATTTAGGTTAAGTTTAGGTTAAGAACTCTCCAGGCGCGTCATTATCATTTATCATCCGTCATATCATCGGGGTAACGTAACTCCGCCTTCCAGGTGCCCCTACCTAAGAAATGGATTGCAATTCCGTCAATGGCAGAAATGTCATAAAAGACAATCTGGTGGCACTAGAAAAAAATATATTCTGTGGAGTGTTAAATGAAATCCTATTTTATCAACCCGCCATCGAAATTTAGTTTTAAGCAATTTCGTATCCTATTTGAAACTTTATCATGTATGAATATAATACCTTTAGGTTAAAGTATTTTTTTCTCGTTTTACTACAATAATTAAAACGATGTGTTTTTATTATTATTATTATTATTATTATTATTATTATTATTATTATTATTATTATTATTATTATATTTTTAACCAGCTATGTAACTGGCACTATCGAACACGTAGGTACATGGCCGCTCGGACTTAGCTATTTTTTTTTCAATTATCCCATGTACAATTTACGTCCGTTAAATCATGGCTAATGTTATTCTCCCACCTCATTCTTGGCCTACCTACTGGGTGCTATCCCAATGTTTTTTTTTTTACAAGAAGCTTCCATATCCCGCTTTCATTCTCCATATCCTACCCATCGAAGTCTACGTGACCTAACTATTATGTTTATATGTAGTTTCCCATAAAGATCATGTAGCCACTCTTATTTATTCTTCTCCATTCGCCTGTCTATTAGTCCCTCTTTTCTAAGTTCCAACCATACACCGAGTGCATCCACCAACAGACGCGAAGTGGGTTACACTATAGTATCACGGGATGCAGCCAACATATAGACGATATTTGAACTCGCGTTGCCAACCAACGTAAAAGCTAACCTAGCGCAATTTAAGTTCTCTAACCTGTGAGAGAATGCACGTTGAACTTATTTAGTGTAAATTAATTAGTACAGACTCTATGCTGGCTGCACTGGAACACAGAATATCCATTAAAATCAATATGGTTGCCGGGCATGTCTTCATGTAGTTCCATCCATCCATCCACAGTAATTCAGCCCGAGGTCAGGTCTTTCACTGCAATCATAGCATTTTCGTGCTATGCTTTGCAGCTTTACTAGGGAATTATAGGTGTGGTAGCTTCCCATTGCTTTCCGTTGAAGGATGATGTTGATGATGGCCGGATGATTTTCGGGGACCGTTGGGCCCTAAGCCTCCTGATATTACAGGTGGGGAAAAACACCGAAAAAACCTCACCCAGGAGACTGTCCCGACCGGGAATCGAACCCTGGCCCGCTGCGTGACAAGGCAGCACGCTACCTCGAGACCACAGCGATGGACTCACGTAGTTCAATATCGCTAAAAAAAAGTATTCAAATAATTGTTAGAAAACATGTTAAAATCATTGTAAATGGTAGGAAATGAGTTGAAAAATAAATTGTTTAAGAATAAAATTTGACAGAAGTTTATGAAATAATTTAAAAAGTCATGTCACATTTTGTAAAGTTAGCCCTTCCCTTCTGTACATGTACACGTTGAAAATTGATCGAGGATGGTCGGTTACAATTAATAAGTTAGCTTTGTTTCAACACGTGAACAGATATGGTAATGCTAGACATTCTAAATCTGTAAACTGGTGTGAAATGTTTTAAAAAACAAGTAAGGTATAGTTTGCAGTGTCCATTTCCATAATTAAAAGCACAAAATAGTTTGGAAAGCTTATCAGCTCATTAAAATATATCGCTGTTTTAGTAGATCTGAATTTCCCATGTGAACGGGCGTGGCGTAGTTAACTGTGAGAAAGATATACAGATAGAGAATTTAATTTCCTCATTGTCTTTACGAGCTTTTCCTCACAAATTTAATTTACCAAGCAACCAGCACAAATCAACATAAATTACTTTTGTTGTTTAATTTAATTGCCTTCTCTAGGAACATTGAAACTGAATATTCTAAGTTTTAAATACAGTGAAACCTCTTAAAAAAGAATACCCTAATGCAGAGCTTTCTGGCATCAATTTTATAAATGTAGGATTATGTCATGAGCTCCCTATAATATACAGAGTGTAACTAAATTCCCACTACTCACTTTAAGGACATGTAGTGGGAACCAAGAAAATATATGGAGTAGTACAAGAACAAGATATATGTAGAATTAGAACGAACCAGGAATTGAAAGAATTGTTTAGGGATTTAGATCTGGTAGGGACCTACTAACATTAATTACAAATAGGAATGAGGTGCAGAAAGAAATTAAACATAGACTCTATTCTGGGTGCTATTATGTATTACAGGGACTCTTGACATCCCAACTTCTTTCAGAAAAAGTTAAACTGAAAATATATAACATACTGTTATTGTACCAGTTATATTACATGGATGCGAAACATAAACTCTTACTTTAAGGGAGTAAAGGAGATTACGAGTATTTTGGACCAACGAGAGATGAACAGACAGGTGAATGGATAAAACTACGTAACAGTGAACTATATGGTCTTTATAGGGAAGCCAGATATAATAAGAACAGTAAGTCTCATTGATTGGATGGAGAGGATATGTGGCACGAATGGGGAATGAAAGACCTTCATGGAAGCTTCTTGTAGGAAAAACCAGAGGGAGATCGCCCAGTTGGTAGACCAAGAATGAGGTGGGAGAATAACATTAACTATGATTTGAGGGAAGTAGATTATACAGGCAATGATTGAAAAGCATTAGCTAAGGATAGGGATGTATGGTGAGTTTATATCCGCGCGGCCATGAACATACGGGTTCGATAGTGCCAGTGAGTTAGTGAGTTAGTTAGTTAGACGATATTAGTAGAAAGATAGTGAAATGGATAGGACTTGTGTTGCGGATGGAACAAGAAAGAGGGGCAAGAAATATTTTAGAAGGCAAACCGGAAGGAAGAAGAAAGGTTGGAAGACAGAAAATAAGATGGTTAGATAAGGTTGAGGAAGACTTAAGACAACTGAAGGTGAAAAGATGGAGTCAGAATGCTAGTAATAGAGAAGAATGGACAATTGTTATGAAGGAGGCCAAGGTTCTTAGAGGACCGTAGAGCCAAAGGAAGAAGAAGAAGACGGTTAAGTTTAGTATAGGAACTCATTGCCTGTTTTCCTGCTACACGCAAAATATCACAACACAAGTTACTTTCTCTGACTGCTACTGTTTGTCGTCTGGGTCCACAACAAGGGCTCGATGTGACGACCACCTATGTCTCATTACCATGTTCTAGTACATACGATCACCATCCTTGGTTCTGCAACATCCGCCGCAGCTCGTAGATCTTCCTCGGATGCCACAGGAGTTTCTTAAATCGAGATTTCTTGTGACCCCATACGTAGTAGTCTAGCGGAGTCAAGTTGGGAGAACGTGGAAAAATCAGATTGGTAGAAACTGGAGTTTGAATACGGGACATTCAGAATCTCAAACACTTACTGCTTGAGGCAATTTGCTAACTAGGGAACATTTTCGGTAGTTGTTTTTTTCGGTTAACTGACTTATGAAGCACCATGTATAATTAAAGGGAGAGGGAGGAAAACACAACGAGGATATATACCCATCAATAGGAACCTCAAACTCGATGCTATTCTTTTTGCAGACGATTTAGCTCTCCTGGCACTTTCCGAAAATGATTTGCAACGATCAATTTATAATTTACAAAAAATAGGTGCCAAATTTAATATGGAAATATCAATTAACAAAACTAAAATTATGGCATTTCATGGGAAGGACCCCATACAAAGTAAAATTTGTCTCCAGAATAACATTTTAGAGAGATCTAATCAATTTAAATATCTTGGATATTATCTCTCTATCTGGGATGAAAACGATATCCCTGAAAAAGTTACTAGTTATAATAAAAGTTTAGGAATTATTAATCAAGTTATGAAACCATCCCTTGTACAAAAAAACACCAGATTACGTTTATATAACACTTTGGCTAGACCAGTATTGACCTATGGTAGTGAAGCATGGGCACTAAAAAAACAACATGAAAGCAGAATAACGGCTTGTGAAATGAGATTCATGCGCAGAACAGCGGGTTACACCAGATGGGATCTGAAGAGGAACACCGATATCTTAAAAGAATTGAAGACTACGCCAATTTTGGAATATATTAAACAGTACCAACTAAATTGGAAACACCATCTTGAAAGAATGAGTTCAAATCGGATCCCCAAAGCTGTTTATAATTATATACCAAGAGGACGAAGATCACTGGGCCGTCCTATGAAACGCTGGAGGGAAAATTTTCTATAGGATCGTAACAGGCCTTGGCCTAATAC
This sequence comes from Diploptera punctata, assembly GCA_030220185.1. Lineage (NCBI taxonomy): Eukaryota > Metazoa > Arthropoda > Insecta > Blattodea > Blaberidae > Diploptera > Diploptera punctata. The sequence continues at coordinate 2,643,386 of JASPKZ010001574.1, forward strand.
TTGGAAGGAAGAAGAAGAAGAAGGATAAACTAAGGTAGAGAGAGAGAGTAAATATTTATCCCAACATTTTAGTCTGAGTACATTCAGAAAAGGAATTCATGCAAAACTAATTGAGTATTGGCAATGTTTATTTCAGAATTGGAGCACACACTCTTCCCAAGAAAAGACCAGCAAAATTGAAGTTACTAGCTCCGTGCCTGTAATCAAGCCAGAGACTTGCCTGACCTTAAATTGAGAACCGCGACCTGATCTCTTCGTAGAGCAGGATCAGCCCACAGAACTACTTCCAGTAACGTAAAAACATCTTCCGTAAGTACTAATGAATTCTACATCACTTCTATTTCGTATCCGCTCTTAGAGTGATCCTAACATAAACAAACGCCAATTGTATCCTTCCGCCATTCGCGCCACAATTACTGTCACATTGACAGGGAGCACGTGTCAAGTATATAGAACATGTGATCGTTGAATGGGGTAGATGTAAGAAAGCTGATGAGATTTTTCATTGAACTTGTGAAATACATTAAAAATAACTTTTATTTCACAACTAGTCAAAGGTTCGCCAGACTTGTGTTTTAAATTTTTTTCTAAATCCACCAGGTTGTCTTTTATGACATTTCTGGTTTTCTCCCCCTGACATTGGCGGAATTGTAATCCATTTCTTAGGTTGGGGCACCTAGAAGGCGGAGTTACGTTACTCCGATGATATTGTGGGTGATAAACGATAATGAAGCGCCAGGAGAGTTCTTAAGCTAAACTTAATCTAAATTCCAGACCATGGGCAACCACAGGAATAATTCCCTTTAAGGAATAATTCCTATGTTTTGACTGGGAATCGAACCGGGACCTCATGCACTGTAGTCAGAAACGCTGACCACTAGCCACTATAGTTGGCGACACAGCAACAGAAGACTCGACACCTTCAGCTACTTTGTTGCATCAGAATCGACTGAAGCTGGCACAAATGTATCATCCATATGTAATAAACTATTTTAAATTGTAATTATTGATTAAGTATATAACATGAAAATCTCAACAAATAAAACCAAATCAATGGCATTATCCAAGGACCCACGATGTGTTAAATTAGAAATAGAAGGGAAAAGTACAGAACGTCATGAAACTCAAATATTTAGGAATAGAAATTAATAGCAGCAACAGAATAACAGATGAAATCCTCCATCAAGCAAATAATGCAAACAAAATATCAGGATGTTTAAACAATACTGCTTGGAAAAAATAAAAAATTAAGAATAGATACAAAAGTAAGAATTTACAAATGTCATAAGACCAGTTCTAACATATGGTTGTGAATGCCGAACAGAAACTCAAAAAACAAAACAAATCAATGAAACAACCGAAATGAAAGTTTTAAGGAAAATCGTAGGAAAATCACTGAGAAAGAAAATTCGCAGCTCTGTTATTAGAGAAGAATGTGAAATTGAACCTATAAGTATATGGATAAATGATAGAAGACTAAATTTGAATGATCACATAGATAGAATGGAGAACAGGAGATTAGTGAAGAAAGTACGTGACTGGACACCTCAGCAGAAAAGGCCTTTAGGAAGACCACAACTACGATGGAAGGACGTCACCATACCCCGGACCTGTAGTGAATGAACACGCAACAAGCTGTCAGCTTTCATGCGTAGAGGTAGAAGAAAAGAAGAAGTATATTTTAGAATATGTTCTATATTTTGAATATTATTATTTTCATATATGAAAAATAACTAGTATATTCAGAGGACATATTTTTAATTTAATGAAGGTAACTACTTTTTCCCGTACTTATTGCTTCTACATCGTATGTCGGTGTCCATAACCACTGAAAAGCGAACAGGTCACATGGTTTTGTTTTGATGAGGATCACTTTAAGAGCGGATAGTCTTTAAATGTAGCTTTTCGTCTGAACTTTTGTATTCATCTGGGGGTGTCAAGTTTTATTTGGGGTCATGATCGCTTTGGCTTGTAAATTGTTTTCTCCTCTCTAAATTTGGTTTCAGCATTTCCTAGCTTCGGCCAACAGTGTTAAGTTTATACTGGTAGCTTATTAATACATATATTTGTATTCTTTCTGTTTCCTCTGAAGTTTTGATGGCATGTTCTAGTACAAAATTTGAATAGTAGAAGAGATAGTGCATCAGCTTGCTTTAACTCTTTATGAATTTCAAAAGTATCTGAAATTGTTTGCCTATCCGCACCCTATTCTTTGTGCCTTTTGGACACTTTAAAATAAATCTAAGTAACGTTCTAGGAATTCCGAAATCGAGTAGGTTACTCTTAATTGGGTACCTCCTAATTGAATCGTATGCCTTTCTGAAATATATATACATTCGATGAACAGTGCCATATTTTTTTCATTCTTTTCTAAATTAGCTATAGCATCTTAAAAGAGTTCAGGAAAATATAAAATACATCGTAAAATCCAAGAATATAGTTATTTAGCAACTACAAGTTACAAAAGCAGACATTTAATAACGAGTTGCTGAAGTTAGAACACGGCTGAAGGGAGGGTAGCGAGTTACTAAACCTAATTTTGTAACGTGTTGTCTACAGTATTTTTATGTTCAGAGTATATTAATACATATTATATATTTAGTATATTTAATGGAATTTATTTATTGCGGAAATTATATGTTTAGAGAAAAGAAATCACGAAAAATAAAAAAAAAACCACGGTTGTTATATTCTGCATTTTTGGGTGCTAGTTTCATATGTTGGGCCAAAAAGAGGTAAACACACAGGTGAATGGGGAAAACTACATAATAGTGAGCTGCATGATATGTATAGGAAGTCAGATATAATAAGAACAGTTAAGTGTCGTAGACTACGATGGGCAGGACATGTGGCACGTATGGGAGATTGAAGAGGTACATGGAGGCTTCATGTAGGAAAACCAGAGGGAAAACGCCCAGTTTGTAGACCGAGAATGAGGTGGGAGAATAACATTATCCATGATTTGAGGGAAATAGATTATGCAGGGATGATTGGAAAACATTAGCTCAGGATCGAGATGTATGGAGAGCTTATGTCCGCGCGTCCATGAACCTACGGGTTCGATAGAGCCAGTGAGTTAGTTAGAAAGTTTTATATCTGATTTGAAAGTAAATATGAGCGGAGAAGGCGATTTTTACGGTTCAACAGAAAAAATTTAAAAGCAGTCCAAGGTGCAACTATTAATATAGTTCCAGAAAAGTCAAGGAAAGTTTATTTATATAGTTATACGAAATCATCATTACATTTTATATTACGTTTTGTTGAACCTGTATTTTATGTTTTGATAGCGTGTTTTGTTTTTTTGTTAGCATAAAAAGTATAGGTTTTGTTGCCTAGCAACTAAGAACAAAAGCGTCACTGGTTGTTATAACAGCAGATAAATGTGTATTATGATGCGAGGTTGGAAAGTGGTTTTTACAGAAGCGAGGAAATGTTTAAAAACCGAGCGATAGCGAGGTTTTTAATTGCCGAGATTCTGTAAAACACTTCACAAACGTGCGTTATACATAATTTTTGCCCGAAGGTATTTTTAAAATGATAAATAATTGTAAAATAATACCATTTTATTGTAAATATTTGCGTTCATTACATACAACTGATTAACGTTACAGTCAACGTTTATTAGTTGAGACTACAGCAGGCCGTGACACCAATCAGTGATAAAATGGCGGTAAATACTTATTTATTGTTTTATATTGTTTCAAATGAAGTTTAGTTCATTTAAAATGCAGTGATTTGTTTCGTATAATGCATATTAACACTACCTTTTGGATATATTTTTGAACATACATTGTGTGTAGTATACATAAAGGGCAGTGGTTTTACTTCCCGTACGAGGTTTGTAATATGCAATATTACAATATAGTTATTTAAGTTGGCAACCCCGAAATATAGGAAGTTGAACTTTCAATCATGGTCGTCATTGCTGTAAGTACGACAAAACGCACTATCGCGCAAAAATGAATGTAAGATTCACAGTAGTAAAGTGTTACGTTATATTACGTTTGTATTGAAATGAACCGAAAAAAGTCAGTAATTGAGTTGCTAGTTGAGCAACAGGTAAGCGAAGGCTTCCATATGGCGAATGTCGCATGAATGGAGCAACATTAGCTGACTGTTTTCGTCCAAAAACAACATTGTATCACACAAACTTGTTTACTTAATTATGTTATAGGCCTATTGTTATATACATAATGTTACTACTTATTTATCTAAAAATGCTAAATAAAGTACTAAAAAAATATTCACAGCATCAACTCTGGAAACGCATGCATTATATTTTAGAGGAACTCTTATTCCAACTTACACGTATAAAAAAAAAGAGAGTTAAACTGGAAATATATACAACACTGTTATTCTTACAGTTATATCGATGCGAAATGTGGTATCAACTTTTTAATGGAGGAGAGAAGATTACGAGTGTTTGAGAATAAAGTTCTCTAGAACATTTTTTGAATCAAAGAGAGACGAACAGACAGGTAAATGAATAAGATTAAATAACAGCGAGCTACATGATTTTTAAGAGAAGCCATATGTAATAAGAACAGTTAAGTCTCGTAGAACTGCGATGGGCAGGACATGTGACACGAATGGAGAATGAAACAGAAACATGGAAAATTCTTATACAAAACCCACAGGAAAAACACTCAGTAAATAGACCAAGAATGAGGTGGAAGAATAACATTAACCATGATTTGAAAGAGGTGAATTATTCAATGAATGTTTGCAAAACTTTAGCTGAGGGTAAGGATGTATGGAAAGAATATGCCCTTGTGGTCATGAACTTAAGGATTCGATAGAGCCAGTTTGTTTGTCAGTTATCCTAAAATATCTAACTTTATTATCGAATCGAATACAATATGCGAAGACTTAAAGACGGGTTTATTAATGGAAATTATTTTTTCGTGATCTGATATCCTAATAGAATCCGGAATTATAAAAAAAATAGTCTTATTTGAATGTATCTAAATGGCACAATTAGTAAAGAAAACATTATTGAAATAGTCATTTAATTTACAGTGGTTAAAGCGAGGAGATGCACTATCTCCTCTGCTATTCAGTTTTGTACCATAGCATGCAACAAAATCTTAATAGGAAAAAGAAGGCCTACAACTCAATGATATTAGTATATGCTGATGATATAGTATTATTAGCCGATAGCGAGGATATACTAAGGGCCAACATACACACTCTATTGCATACAATTAATGCCAAGAAATTGGGTTTGGAAGAAAATACCATTAAAACATAATATATGGTCATATTTAGAAATACAGTATTAATTTAAATGGGAATGGATATTTAACAACAAATGAGGAAAATTTTGAAGAAGTGGCGGAATTCAAATACCTTAACTTATTCACTAGTAATATTGTACCCATAGGTTCATAGCCGCGCGGACATAAGCTCTCCACACATCCCTATCCTCATCTAATGATTTCTAATAATTCTGTAAAATTTACTTTCCTCAAATCATGGATAATGTTATTCTCCAACTTCCTTCTTGGTCTGCCAACTGGACATTTCCGTCTGGTTTCCTACAAGAAACTACCATGCCCATCTTTATTCCCCATTCGTGCCACAACCTGCCTATCGCAGTCTATGAGACTTAATTCTTCTTATTAAATCTTACTTCCTATAAAGATCATGTAGCTCACTGTTATGAAATCTTCTCCATTCGGCTGTCTGTTCGTCTCTCTTAATTGGATCAATGCCATTTGAAGTCTACATATAGATGATGCACAGTGACTTGTATTCCAATTTCCTTTCTAAAATTGCCTTATACTAAAAATCTGATCTGTTGTAGACCTGTTTCTCCTAAATCCACATTGATCTCATATTATGTCATCAATGTAGGGAGTAAGTCTACTTACTAATATACTTATTAAAATTTGTACGAAGTTAAAAGTAATGAGATGACCCTGTACTTGTTGCAATCTGTTCTATCTTCTTTCTTATAGTTTGATACGGTAATCGATTATTTACCCTAAAAAAATAATTACAAACAGCAATGAGGTGCAGAATAGTACAGGATGCGTCATAAGTCAGTTAACTAACCACTCCACATGGTTGCAAGGAAAAAATCAGATTGTTTGAAATCGGGGTTTGAATACGGGACCTTCAGAATACAATCTCTAACGCTACTGCTTGAGATAATTTGCTAACTAGAGAACAATTTAGGTTGTATTTGTTTGTATAGATGTTGTAAGCTACAGAAAATAATATATTTGCATTTTCGGTTAACTGACTTATGCTGCACCCTATATTACGGTAGGGATATGGAAGACTGTGTTTTACATGAGTTAAAATGTCGCTTGGGGCATAATTTTTCAACGAATATGTAAAAGTCCATTTAATTACAACTGTCTGAAAATTTAATTTAATCCAAAATATGAATATGTTTTCAGAAACACTTTATATGAATTCCCTTGATGAAAGAAAAATAGTAAGGGTATTTTTTTTAGAAACTACAAGATCTATTGGTTTCTAAGAGAATTCACAGAACAATTCACATTAGGATTATGAATGTGAAATCAGAAATCTTTATTTAATCAAGCTTCAGATTTGTACAGACAATGAAATATTCATCTGCAAATACCAAAGCATATGACAATCATTTGAGATAAATTTAATTGGTGATTTATATATCCCCAACTCGGTAATAAAATGTCCACAGCTGTGATTTAAGACTAACGTCCAATAATAACTAACTAACTAACGCACTGGCACTAACGAACCCGTAGGTTCATGGCCGCGCGGACATAAGCTCTCCATATATCCCTATCCTGAGCCATTGTTTTCCAATCATCCCCTGTATAATCAAATCCCCTCAAATCATGGATAATGTTATTTTCCCACCTCATTCTTGGTGCACCAACTGGGCGTTTTCCCTCTGGTTTTCCTACAAGAATCTTCCTTCCTCCTCTTTGATCCACATATGTGCCACATATCCTGCACATGGCAGTCTACGAGCATAAGTGCTCTTATTATATCTGGCTTCCTGTACTTATCATACAGCTCACTATTATGTAATTTTCTCCATTCACCTGTCTGTTCATCTCTTTTTGATCCAACATTTTTTGTAAGAACTTTGTTCTCAAATACTCTTAATCTTCTTTCCTCCCTTTTAATGTAAGAGTCCATGTTTTGCATTCATATAATAAGAACAATAGTTTTATACATTTTCAGTTTAACGTTTTTTGAAAGCAGTTGGGACCACAAGAGTCCCTGTAATGCATAATACCATGCATTTCCAGAATTGAGCCTATCTTTAATTTCTTTGTGCAACTGATTCCTATTTGTGGTTATTGATCCTAGGTATTTGAAATTACTCACTTCTTCATATTATCCCTCATTTGTCATTAGTTGATTGTGAAATTTATATCTATTTGTTATTTAAGATTTATTTTTTTAAGTTTATCAAGAATTAGACTAATTTTTTTAAGTGTATTCTTTACTATGAATGAATTAATCTATTTTACTGATCCATTTCCATTATATAATGCATTTCTATGTGTGAACATATATTTAGTCTAAAAGTATCACAGTTCTATATATTTTTACTTTAACTTTTGTTTTTAGAAAAGTTGGTATTACAAGAGTCCCTGTAATGTTTAATGTCAGAGGTAAGACTTAGTTTAATTTCTTTGTAAAGTAGTACTCTTTTTCTTCTTATTTGAATTAGAGATGAACATGTAAGTTATGTTAAAGTAATGAAAGATTAGTAAAGTTGTAGATTCCTAAGAGAATGCAGACAAAATGAAGATTGTGTTTTACAGAACAAGGTATTATTTTGTTTATTTTTCGTTAGCAGAGAGTATGATTTACACAGGCACGTGTTTAGCGAGGTACAGGTATATTCACTCACTTGATTACCGGAGCTTGTTAAACAAATGAATGCTAATGGCGCGATGAGTAAGGAGTTGTGTAAGTTTTGCTCTAAATTGTTGTCAAGAAACTCAACTCTAGCACTGTGCAATAAATACTACTTACTGAAATAGAGCGCTGTGAGACAGCCTGATCAAAAATTTTATCAGGACCATCGTATTCAAACAGGAATATAATATTAACAGTATAAGAGTGTATAAGAGCCAATTGACAAATGACGGACATTTTGAAGAAGTGGCTGAATCCAAGTACCTGGGAACAATAATAAGAAATAGGAATGCGATGCAAAAAGAAAATAAATATAGTCTCAATTCTTGAAATGCATGCTATTATGCATTACAGGGACACTTGCCATTCCAATTCCTTAAAAAAATGCTAAACTGGACATATACGTAGTATAAAACTTTTATTCTACCAGTTATATTATATGGATGAGAAACATGGACTCCTACTTTAAGGGAGGAAAGGAGATTACGAGTATTTGAGAATTAAGATCTTACGAAAATGTTTGTTCCAAAGAGAGATGAACAGATAGGTGAATGGAGAAGACCACATAACAGTGAACTTCATGCTCTTTATAGGAAGCCAGATATAATAAGAACAGTTAAGTATCGTAGACTGCGATGGGCAGGACATGTGGCACGAATGGGAAATGAAATACGTACATGGTAGACCAATAATGTGGTGGGAGAATACCATTAACTATGGTTTGAGGGAAGTAGATTATACAGGGAATGATTGGAAAACATTAACTCAGGATAGGGATGTATGGAGAGCTTATGTCCGTGAGGTCTAGAACCTATGGGTCCGATAGAACCAGTGACTTAGTTAGTCTGCTTTCATCTCTCGTCCTTATAGTCCACGCTTCACTCCCATAACACAGGACTGGTCGAGCCATTATTTGATAAAGACGAGTACGAGTTGATTTTTGCACTAATGATGGTTTTAAAACTCTATTAATGATTCCCATTGATTTGTTGAATTTCACAATTTTTTCTGATAAATCTAATGTTAATAATAATAATAATAATAATAATAATAATAATAATATTAATAACACACTATATATATATATATGGTATGATAAGAAAAATAAATGCCTGGACGGGATTCGAACCCGGATCTCTGAGTCTGTACCTCAGCGTGATATCCATTACACTACCAGGCGAATCCAATTCAAACACTTATTTTTCTTATATATGTATTATACTCTCTATTATTACTAGATGTCGCGAGAACACAGTCTTCACTGCCATCTAGTAGCTGACTATATCAAGTAAGCAAATTAAAGAGAATATTTTATTTTACTTTATAGCAGTGACGCTTTATCGATGTTATAATTAAATCTTTAACATATATATATATATATATATATATATATATATATATATGTCGATTTCCATTAAAAAAAAGTGCTCTTATTTAAGAGATGCCGTTAGTGGAAGAAAAGTTCAGTGCTACCTGGCGCACGGGAATTGTATTAGTATAAGAGAAAAATCTATTTTTAAATTGTAGTAGCTATAATAATAGCTTAAATCGTTAAAGCACTGGTATACAGAACCAGAGATATTGGGTTCAAATCCCGATTTAGCCATATATTTTTCTCTTCAAATTTAACAGGTTTACAATTTAATATATAAAAATGACTGTTTGTTTGTTCGTACTTTATGCGCGGCCATACCGTTGATCCGATTGTGATGGGGCTTTTTGAAAAATGTTCAGGAGATTCCCGGAGTGAACATAGGCTATAAGAGAGTTGTGATACCCAACTCCTACAGCCTTAAAAATCGCCCTTTTTAGTGGAAAACATGAAAAAAGTAGCTCTTTGCACACTTAAATGGCTTACGCTGCCTAAACCATAACAAATACACAAAATTAATGTACACAGAATTTAATATCTCAAAAAGCTCTACAAAAAAGCCCGTATATGTTTATCTCTTACGGATAACTCACAATAACCATTTTTGTCTTTCATTGATGCCAAGAAGATCGAGACAAGTACGTAGATTCCTGTGCAAGCAAAGCAGCACATAACGGGTATTCATTTACAGATAACTCACAATAAAGAATTTTGTCTTTTAGCTCATTTATGCCAAGAAGATCGAGATAAGTAGATTCCCGGGCAACACCAGGTAATCAGCACGGTGAATCTTAAAATAATTAAGATATACATTTATAATTATTTTTCATCTCACTTATTCAACTAATCATAGATAGATAGATGGAAAGCTCTGCGGCCATCACTTAAGTGTTGGCGGTGAGCGATCCATTTTGGTCCTCCTTAATAGGTAGAACCCCGGGTTCCTGTAAAATACATTAGCCCCGGTTAACTAATCATAAGAAGTACATTAATTTTTGTCTTTCAGCTCATTTATGCCAAGAAGATCGGGATGAATAGATTCCCGGACAACGCCGCGCGGGTAAACAGCACGGGGTATCTAAAAATAATTACGATACCAATTTTTCCTCCCACTTATTTAACTAAACATAAAACACATTAATTTTCGTATTTCAGCTCATTTATGTCAAGAAGATCGGGATAAGTAGATTCCCGGGCAACGCCGGGTAATCAACACGTGCTATCAAAAAAATATAACATTGTAATTATTTTCCCTTTTACTTATTCAACTAAACATAAAAGCTCATTAATGTTCATTTATTTAGGCGTAGCAGCGCACGCCGGGTATTAGCTAGTATATAATAAAACATTTTCTTGAACCCAAAATTTTTATCTTCTTTCTCCATTCTTCTCTATCTTCGCATTCCAATTCCTCCAGACCTATCTCCCTCATACCTCTTGTTATATCATCCATTCATTTAAATCTAGGTCTACACCTCTTTCCCTCCCAGGTGGAATCCATTACAAAGCTTCGTTGGGTAATCTTTTTCTTTGGCATTCTAAGTGTATATACCGGTATATTATATATATATATATATATATATATATATGACATAAGAAAAATAAATGCTCGGACGGACTTGAAACCGGACCTCTGGATTGATACCCCAGTGCTCTTCCGAAAAAAATAAATAAATGTTTGTACTAGACTTGCTCGGTGGCGTAATCGGAAGCGCACTGGGGTATCAATCCAGAGGTCCGGCTTCAAGTCCGTCCGAGTATTTATTTTTCTTATGTCATATTTAGCTTGCATTGCTCAATGCCATAAATTTAATTATAACACACACACATATATATATATATATATATATATAAATCATTATCATATTCGCCATGTTTAGTATGAATGTGTGTGAATGATGTCTTTCGTCTTAATGACGTCTCGCAGGAGGCCATGACATTTAGCCGATCACTCATTCGAGGAGGCCCTATATGTCCTTGTGTGGTCAAAAGCATGTACGAGACGCATAGTAAAATCCCTCTCCCGACAGGTCGTATCACTGTAAGGCCTGGATGGCAACCAAAAGCACCTGCAAGGTGAGAGGTTACACTGCGTTAATGGAAATGTAATAGCATAAACAAACTAATAATGCGCTATACAAGAAAAATATGAGTTAAGGACAAAGAAAAAATTAAGGACAAATAAATATCTGGTAGAAGATTTTAATATGGATAAAGGTTCTTTTGAGAGACAAGAAACATGAATGCTGGAAGGAAAAACAAATAAAAATAAAAGCATAAACATAAATAAATGAAAAGATGGCGATCTCTGAGTATATTAGTTTGCAGAAACACTGAGTGGATAAGCTGGCAATAAACACTTTTATTAGCGATGTTGTGTGAAAGGGAAGACTGCTAAAAGCATCTTCTTCTTTCTGGCTGGCCTTCAAGTCTCTTAAAAAGCGAATAAAAACCTTTATTACCAGCACTTAGAGTGGGATCTCATATTAATGAATTCTCAGCCTCGGTTTATGCTTTCTGTCATTTTCACTGGGCAAAATAAGTTATGTCAACCAGTTCTTTAAATTTATAAAACCGCTTCCTACATTTTTATTATTCTTAATACATTCATAACATTATATTTATATGTCCACTATTGCGTAACAGTTATGTAAGTTCTTTGTATTTCAGCGGTCCGAATTTGATTCCCTGCTATAATATGGACTACAACATGTGACGCGAAAAAATTATTAAAGTTCCAATCATACACCATGCGCATGCGCCAACAAACGCGAAGCGGTTTACACTATGGAATCATGGGATGCAGCCAACATATACACGATATTTAATGAACCTAAAAGCTAACCTAACGCAATTTAAGTACTCTAACCTATGAAGGACCAACCTAAAAGCTAACCAATCGCAATTTATATACTCTAACCTGTGAAAAACAACCTAAAACTAACTTAACACAATTTAAGTACCCTAACCCGTGCAAGACCAACCTAAAAGCTAACCTAACGCAATTTAAGCACTGTAATCTGTGGAAGAATGCAGCGCTCAAGAATAAATAGTAAGTTCTGAAATACTGAAATATATGTGTACAGTTCATTACGAGTAGTACATACTCTATGTTGGCTGCACCGGAACAGTTTTTGTTGTTGCATAGAATATTCGTTAAAATCAATATGGCTGCCATGAATTCTTGCTACATAAGCAGAAAATATATTGAAATAATCGTTAGAAAAAATGTAAAAAATAATTGCAGGCCTAAATGGTGGGAAACAATTTAAAAAATGAAAACCTAGGAATAAAATTTGATAGGGGTTTATTAAGGAATTTAAAAAAAGCCGTGTCACAGGTTGTAAAAAATATCCCATAGACTTTTTATTAGGGCTTATATAGGATTTGGACATGGCGAACTAAGTTTGATTCCCGGCTATAACATAAACATGTTTTTGCCCAATGTCAACTGATATAACATAGGGATGTTTCTTTGTATACAGAATTTGGACATGGTACACTCTGTTCGGTTCCTGGCTATAACGTATAATATGTGTGTGCGTTTTTTTTGTACATAGGATTTGGACATGGTAGATTCAGTTCGATTCCCGGCAAAAAATAAACATTGTTTTCTCCAGTTTCACATCCTATAACATAAACATGTTTCTTTGTATATAGGAATCGGATATTGTGCACTGAGTTCGATTCCTGGCTATAAGGTAGACGTGTTTTTTTTGTGTATAGGATTTGAAATTTTAAACTTAATTCGATTCCCGGTCATAACATAAACATGTTTTGTCCAATGTCAACTAATACAATTATTATACCACCAAGTTAACTCTGCACGGACGGAGGGGAAGAGTTTTAGCGCCAGTGTTGTCGAACTACTGAACCTATGGAATGGATATAGGAGAAGGCTGTACATCCGATCACGTACTGAATGGTTCAACTTTATGTGTTGGCGGAGAATCCCTAAACACGTGTGAAATATCTTAACATGATTGTCAAATTAGTCATTTAAGCACGGAACGAAAAAGCGGTCGGATCATTATTGAAAATCACAGTGTTTGTCGTCTCTCCCGTTACCGACCTCACAATAAATCACAAGTGGCAACTTGTAATGAGAAGGGACAGCCCATTCCTACACGTAATCCCAATAGTAACAGGATTGTCAAATTAGTCATTTTGCCAATGACCATGTGGATGGACGGACCATTAAAATGCATAGTATTTACCAGCTCTCTCTCCCCCCCTCTCTCGCTCTCTCTCCCTCTGCCAGACAAAGAGCATATACAGAGGACAGGAAGTGGCAATATTAAAAGGAGGAGAAAGAGAAGGACAGCATGTTAGTTAACATATTTTCCGCCTGTGCAGATTACTTAGTGGGGGTAGATATTTCTTTATAAATATAAATATATATATATATATATATATATATATATATATATATATGATTTGGGCATGGTAGATTGACTTCAATTCTCGGTCATAGCATTAACATGCCTTTGTCCAATGTCACCCCTATACTTTAGGCATGTTTATTTGAATACAGAATTTTGACATGGTGCACTGAGTTCGACTCTCGGCCTAACATAAACATTTTTTTAAATATCAACTGCTCTAACATAGGTATATTTCGTCGTATATAGGATTTGGACATGATATACTGGGTTCGATTCCCGGCTACAACGTAGAAATGTTACTTTGTGAATAAGATTTGGACATTCTCAATAAAGTATGCGTGTGTTGGCCCTTAGTATCTCCTCGCTATCGCCTAATAATACTACATCATCAGCATAAAACTCCAAAACACCAAGCGCGACAGGCCTAGAAGGCCCTTGGCCTACCAGCCGGCTAATGTGTTAATTGCAGAGACGATTATCCAGCCAACGTAGGGGTGACATGAGGTCAGCATGTCGGATCCCCTTGCCGTTATAGCTAGTCTTCTCAACCTGGAGTCGCTACTTTTTGTAGCAACCAAATCTCTCACGATGCTGGGTGGGCATCGGTCCCATAGCTGACCGAAATTCCATGAGAAAATTTCTTCCCGCATGGGGACTCGAACCAGCGCAAGTCCTGTAGCTCTGCATCAAGGTTTCTTGCCTTAACCACTCGGCTACGACGCTGACAATTAATTATAACATTGAGTTGTAGTCCTTCATCCTCTGAAGATTGGATGGCATGCTCCCATGGCATTTCAAATTACTTTCACAAATCAGAATGCTGATTATCAAGTGAAGAAAAGAAGAACAATTTTATCTTGTTTGGAATACCATTAGTGTATCTGTATTGGAATGTAATGTGGTCTTGTATATTACTAATCCAAGCAGCTCTTGAAGATTCGAGGCAATAAATTGCAGATGTATGTGGTGTGCCACAATCTATTTCCTGGCAGAAACCAATTTAGCAGTCTCTCAAGTTCAATACCTGCTGATATTGCAGTTTGCTCTCTGCATATGTTACAGACTCTCCACAGTTTAATTTCATACCGTGTTCAGTGCTAAATGGCTCCATATCACTTCTTTACTCACTTCGTCTTTATAACCGGTTTTGTTCCTTTTTTTTTAGCTTTCCATTATTCATTCAAATTTGATCCAGTATTTTATTTTCATTTTCAATAATTTTGTGAGTGCTTTTATAATGTAGTGGTTAAGCTACAAGGGTTGCGGGTTCAAACCCAGCCGCGGTCGATGGATTTTTTAAGACGGAAAATCCGTGGAGCAAGTCCTCCGGGGGGGGGGGGACTTCAAGCCGTGGGTCCCGAGTCAGAAGATTTGCTGGCTCGTAAAATATGCTTAAGCCTGAATAATGAGGCCTCTAAGCAAAATTTACCGACATCAACTTCCTAGTAATACCTTAGTTGCCTGTTAGATGTCTCATTGGGTCGGTGTGTTGACCGCATGCCACCAATGACATATCTGAGCAAAAAGGTAACTAAAAATTAATTTGGTCTAGTAACTCCTTACAAAGGAGAGGCTATAGCTCAACAATGGACAACGCCGTTATAGATAGATAGATAGATATATAGATAGTTATAGTGTCGGTCTATTCATTTAGAGGTTGCAGTACAATAGTATTCCGCTACTGTGTGTCGAAACGAAATTCATCGAATAAAAAACGAATATTTCAATCAGGTGACAAATATATCTTGACATACACTAATAATGATGACGAATAATAATAATAATAATAATAATAATAATAATAATAATAATAATAATAATAATAATAATAATAATAATAATAATAATAATAATAATGTTTTATAAGGAATATTCCACAATACAGTGTTTCTCCTTCAACCCAAAATGATTTGTCGCCAGAGATTCCTGTCTAAAACATCTTCTTCCCTCAAATCTCTAGCTTCCATACTTCTCACCCCATCTATCCAACGTTCTCCAGGTCTGCCTTTTCCACTTTTTCCATTAGCTTTAGAGTTTTATAATTTTATAAATTAAATTGGTTGGGTTATTATCTTAATTTTTGAAATTATTTTGTTGGAGTGATGAAGACAGTCAAGGATCTTTTTTTGGTATTCTCTCTTCTTCCATTTTTATGACGTGTCTATACTCTTTCAAACTTTTTCTTCTATTTTTTTTTCAATTTTTGTTAACATGCATAATTTCCCTTAATGTACTGTTTCTGACCTCATCCCTTCTTGAACTTCTTGTCGATCGTCTTCAAAAATCCATTTCTACTGCTAACAGCTTGTTGGTTTGTTTTCTACTTACTGTCCAGGTTTCGGACTCATAATAATAATAATAATAATAATAATAATAATAATAATAATAATAATGATTGTTTATTTTACCTGATGGAGTTAAGACCCTAAGGGTCTTCTCTTCCACTTAACCATTGTTAAATTATACAGTTATTAACAATACTGTATGAATATCAAATGGACATCTGAAGAGGTTGGCGTCTGATAGAATCCCTAAGAAGATATTGAAGTGGAAAGTAGATAGGAAAAGAAGAAAGGGAAGACCTAAAGAAGGTTGAATGGACGGTGTGAGAAGAAGTATGAGTGAACTGGGACTTACAGATGAGGATGTTCAGGATCGCTACAACTGGAGAAGGCGAATTTCTTGAGGGTGACGGAAAACCACTGTATTGTGGATAATTTCTGAAATAAAAAAAAACCCTACAACTTGATAAATTATACGTAATTGACATACGCTACACAATATAAGATGACAAAGAAAAAACAAAAATATATAATAATTTTTATTTATATACAGATTTTTAATATTTACACATCTTTAAATTTTTATTTTTCTTCTCCACTCGTCCCACTCCATGTCCTCCAGACCTCTTGTTCTCATTCCAGTTCTTATTTCTTGCATCTACGAGTTTCGAGGTCTTCCTTTCCTTCTTTTTCCAGGTGGACACAATTCCAATGTTTTTTTCTGGGTAATCATTCTTCTCGCATTCGTCGTACATGCCCATATCAATTTAATTGCTTATTATTATTATTATTATTATTATTATTATATTAGGCCTATTATTATTATTATTATTATTACTATTATTATTATTATGGATTTCTTGAGGAGAGCAGGAAGATGTTCAAATTTGAAAAAAAATATGATGTACTGTACTTTGAGAAAAAAATGAATATTAGGTATTCAATAGTATATTATATAAAATATAAGAAATTAAATTGTTATGGGCACGTACGACGAATGCAAGAAGAAAGGTCACCCAGAAAAAAAAAACATTGGAATGGTGTTCACATGGAAGAAGAAGGAAAGGAAGATCTCGAAACTAGTGGATGCAAGAAATAAGAACTGGAATGAGAACAAGAGGACATGGGGTGGATGGATAGAGACGAGCGAAGAAGGAAAATAAAACTTTAGACACAGAAAGTTGTGTAAACATTGAAATCTATATATAACATTATTATTATTATTATTATTATTATTATTATTATTATTATTATTATTATTATTATTATTATTATTATTATTATTATTATTATTATTATTATCATTATGATTATTATTAT
This sequence comes from Diploptera punctata, assembly GCA_030220185.1. Classification (NCBI taxonomy): domain Eukaryota; kingdom Metazoa; phylum Arthropoda; class Insecta; order Blattodea; family Blaberidae; genus Diploptera; species Diploptera punctata. The sequence goes on from JASPKZ010001574.1 coordinate 2,660,620, forward strand.
TTTCGATCGCTGTGGTCTCGAGGTAGCGTGCTGCCTTGTCACGCAGCGGGCTCGAGTTCGATTCCCGGTCGGGACAGGCTCCTGGGTGTTTTTTTCGGGTTTTTTCCCTCACCTGTAAGACAAATGTCAGGAAACTTAGGGCCCAAAGGTCTCCGAAAATCATTCGGCCATCACCTTCATCCTTATCATTATCATCACCATCCTTCACCCGCGTGGAAAGCAACGGGAAGCTACCAGACCTACAATTCCCTAGTAAAGCTGCAAAGTTTACCTTGAAAATGCTATTATTGCAGTGAAACATCTGCCCTCGGGCAGAGTTACTATGAATGGCTATTATTAGAGTCCGGATTTTTATGTACTAAAAGGTGAGGGGTTGCTTATCCCCCATCGGGCGCCTCCCCAGGTGGTGGATAGGGGAATGCCTCCTAAATATAGGTGGTACCGGGAAAATAAAATACCCGGGGTGAACCAAAATCAGCATAGCGTTTGTTTCAGATTGGACGGCTATAATGGGCAGGTAGAGCTCAGAGCCGAAGAGAAGCAATGTAACTAAGGGAAGGCACCCTAAAAACAAAGCTGAAGCAAGTTGGGAGGCTGTAAGGTGGTAATCCCACCACCCAACTATATATGCGCAGCCCTTGTAAGGCGGCCAGATGAATCTTCTATTACTAAAAAGCGAAGGAGAAAGCCGGACGGAAAATAAATTTCAGCCTATCCGGGTAATCAGCACGGGGTCTCTAAAACAATGATATAATATTTCCCCCTTATTCAACTAAGTGCAAAAACACATTATAATTTATTTAGGCGTTGCAGCGCACGCCGGGTATTAGCTAGTAAGTTAGATAATTTCAGGCTATTTGTGGAACCATAAAAAGAACCTTAGGTCGGAAAACAAGGAAAGATACGAAACTTAAATTATATAAAACAATGGCTGTCCCTTTGTTGTTGTATGGAAGTGAAAATTGGATAATGAAATCAAGGGATAAAAGCAGGATACAGACTGCGGAAATGATGTTTTTTACGTAATGTGAAAGGATGCACGAGAGCGGATAGAATATAGGAATGAAACTATACGAGAATAATTAAATATATATATATATATATATATATATAAATTGAAGATGAAATCCGCGAAAATAATAAGAAATGGACAGAACACTTAATGAGAATGAACAACGAAAGAATACCAAAAGAACCTTCCTGTATAATCCCAGAGGAACAAGAGATGTTGGCCGACCACGTAGAAGATGGACTCCACTTTTAACTTCGCCGGAACAGGTTGCGTAGTCTAAACCTTGTAGTAGAAGAAGAGAAGAAAATATAAGATTGCAACATGGTATAATGAGAAGTTAGACTTATGACTCTCTTTTGTTTTGGTTCCACACACGAACAGTTGAGTAAGATATACTATTTGTATTGCAATATTATCTTTTATTACATAAAAATCCGGACTCTAAGATATCATTATCAGTATCATCATAACCACTCTACCACCTGACTGATTATTTTGAACATTGAATCGTGATTAGTTCTTTCAGTACGGAGATTCCTTCATTACAAGCGATTCGTTCACTATCCGCCCATCTCTATATGTATTGTACTCCCACAGAAGCGTTCTGGTCTGAAGAAACCAGTTTAACACTGTGTGACGTCACGTCCGGTGACCTCGCCTCGTGGAGCCGTGCAGTCTGACTGTGTCTCCTGGATAATTGGGACGTCAACAACTTCTGTTTCAGACTCATTCATCAAAACAAACGGCTGTTTAAACCAGCCAGGTGATTGACAACTATGCGGTTTTGTTTAAAAACGCAACCCCCTCTCCTCACACCCTTCATTATTAATCCACGTATGTGTTAAATTGACTGCGAGCTTGTTTGTATTGTTCTCTGTTTTAAATTATTTATTTGAGAGTGAAAACCTTGTGCTCTCCCGTGAAAACAAATCCAGGCTTAATTTAATTTCATTTATGGTTTAATATAAAAATCACCAAAAAATGGGGGTGATTGACAAACGTAAAGAACATTTCTCAATAAAGACGTTCTCTGTTTATATGGATCACCCAGGTATGTATATTATGACGAGAGAGTATTGGAAAGTGATGTTTTTCCAATGTTTTTTTCATGGTGAAAATTCCCGAAAGTTTAATTGATTTTCCCTTAAAATTGGCACGAGTATTCCCATAGGATAAATCAACTGTTTTAATTTATTCAATATTTTTTAAAAAACAGAAGAAAACAAACGTATAGAAATTACTTAAATTTTGTTGAATACAAAAAAACATACCTAATACTAACAGTTACACATGATTGCGGTACGTCACATTTTAAACAACTGACATGATAAGTTAGTGTCTTGCCCATTTAAGGGGTAAATCATAAGCATGTTTCTATATATATTTTCAATGTTTACAAATCTTTCTGGGCCCCCAAAGTTTTATTTTCCTTCACTCGTCTCTATCCAACATTCCATATCCACCAAGGCTATTGTTCTCATTCTAGTTCTTATTTGCTGGCAGAAAATACCTGCAGTTGGAACGGTTTTTAGTCCGAAGTAGGATCCGTTCCGCTTCTCCGCGATTATATTAACTTTGTCAGTGATTGGATATCATATACAATTCTAAAGGGTAAGCGACACGATTTTGTAATCGTAAATGTACATGCTCACAAATGAAGATAAAAATGACAAGATCCAAGGATGAATTCTATGGAGAATTGGATTGCATTTTTGATGGTAGCTTTTCCCGATTATGATATATAAAATTGCTTTAGGAGATTTTAAGGCAAACGAGGGGCGGGAAAAGATATATCTATTCAAGCCAACAATAGGCAAACTTCAGTTTCAATGAACGATAGTAACGACAATGGGGTTAAGATTAGTCATCTTTGCCCATGTAAAGGAGAACAACACATCATCATAAGGATATTCATAAATACACCAGGACGTCTCCAGCTGGTGAAAATCGGAACCAGATAGATCATGATACAAAAGGAGGAGAAGAAACGCTGGCATAGTAGCATTGTCGATGGTAGATCAGTTAGAGGGACGACAGATAAAATTCGGATCATCATTTGGTCAGGGTAAAAATTAGATAACGGCTATCGTTTATGAGGGGAACAAACGCTAAAGATGATTCTAAAATATTTGAATTAAACTTGATAAATGGTGGAATGCGGCATGAATACCAAATCAAAGTTGCTAATAGGTTTGAAGTACTGGCATCTTCAGATGACAATGTGGCAAACAAAGAAGAAACTGATATAAATAAAGAGTGGGGGGCTGTAAGAGGTACTATTAAATTGTCCGCATCAGAAAGCATTGGTTATTTTAAAAAAAGAGGCAAAACAAGAAATGGTTTGATGAGGAATGTGCCGACATTGTAAAGAAAAGAAAGCAAGCAAAAATGAAATGGTTACACGAGCCAAATGAGGTAAATTTAGAGCAATTGGGTAGTATTAGACGGGAAACCACCAGACTACTAAAGAGTAAAAAGAGGGAATATCTAAGAGAGAAGATTAATGATCTTGAAATGAATGCAAAAAATAGGAACACAAGAGAATTATATCAGGGAATTAGGATAGAGAAGAAAGGATTTCAGGCTAGAACAAACATAATTCGGAATGAAAATGGGGAAATGATTGCAGATTCCAGGAGTATATTAAATAGAGTTCATTGTAATTGTTATATTCTGATGTAATATATGTAAGTCCTGGTGAGTGGAAGAGAAGGACACATGGCCTTAACTCCACCAGGCTAAATAAATAAATCTAAATCTAAAAATAAATGGAAAAGTTACTTTAATCAGCTATTAAATGTAAGTATAGAACAGGACATTGAGGAGGATAATTAACAGACAGCAGAAATACTAGTCGCAGAACCAAGTGCATTAGAGGTTGAAATGGCGATAGAAAAATTGAAGATGTATAAGGCATCAGGTTCAGATAAGGTCCCAGCAGAAATGACAAAACCAGGTAGAGAAAAATTGATGGACAATATACGTACGCCGGTTGCTTAGTATGATTGTGGCAAAATAAGTTCTTTCAGATGAATGGAAAGATTCGATTATCGTACCAATATATAAGAAAGGAGATTAAACTGATTGCAACAACTACAGGGGCATCTCATTACTTTCAATTTCGTACAAAATTCTAACAAATATATTAGTAAGCAGACTTACTCCCTATATTGATGACATTCTAGGAGATCATCAATGTGCATTTAGAAGAAACAGGTCTACAACAGATCAGATTTTAAGTATAAGAGAGGTTTTAGAAAAGAAATGGGAGTATAATGGTACTGTACATCAACTATATGTATACTTCAAAAAAGCATATGATTCAATTAAGAGGAAGAAGTTATATAGTATCCTGCTGGAGTTCGGAATTCCTAAAGAGACTTATACGAATGTGTCTAAATGGCACAAAGATTAGGATGCGTGTAGGCAAACCGTTTTCGGACAATTTTGAAATCCAGAATGGGTTGAAGCAAGGCGATGCACTATGTCCTGTACTATTTAGTTTTTTACTAGAGCATGCCATCAAATCTGTAGAGAATATTGAAGGCCAACAACTGAATGGTATTAATAAGATGTTAGTTTATGCTGATATATTAGTATTGGACGATAGCGAGGAGATACTAAAGGTCAACACGCATACACACTATTGAGTAACACAAAGAAATTGTCACTGGAAGCAAATATCAATAAAACTAAATATATGATCACACGTAGAAATACATTATATAATGTAAATGGACAGCTAACGACAAATGATGGACATTTTAAAGAAGTGGCTGAATTCAAATACCTAGGAACAATAATCACAAAAAGGAATGAGTTGCAGCAAGAAATTAAACATAGGCTCAATCCTGGAAATGCGTGCTATTATGCATTACAGAGACTCTTCACGTCCCAACACCTTTCAAAAACGTTAAACGTAAAATATATAAAACTATTAATCTACCAGTTATATTATATGGTTGCGAAACATGGGCTCTTACTTTAAAGGAGGAAATGAAATTACGAGTATTTGAGAATAAAGTTCAAATATCATGTAACCAAAGAGAGATGAATAGACAGGTCAATGGAGAAGACTACATAACAGTGAACTGCATGGTCTTTATAGGAAGCCAGATATAATGACAGTTAAGTCTCGTAGACTGCGATGGGCAGGACATGTAGCACGAATGGGGAATGAAAAATGTGCATGGAAGCTTTTTGTAGGAAAATCAGATGGAAAACGCTTAGTTGGTAGACCAAGAATCAGGTGAGAGAATAACATTAACTATGAGTTGAGGGAAGTAGATTATACAGAAGATGATTGGAAAACATTAGCTCAGGATAGGGATGTACTGAGAGCTTATGTCTGCACTGTCATGAATAGGCCTATACCGATTCGGTAGTGTCAGTGAGTTAGTTATTCATTTCCTGTATCCACGAGTTTCGAGGTCTTCCTTTCTTTTTTCTTCCAGGTCGACATCATGCCAATGTTTTCTTTCTGAGTAGGCTAACCTTTCTTCCTGCATTCGTCGTACATGCCCATACCAATTTAACTGCTTATATCTTATATAATCTACTATTGAATATCTAATATTCATTTTTTCTCATATCACTTTATTATTTGCTAATTTTGAACATCTTGCTGCTCTCCTCAAGAAATCCATATGCATTGCATAAGTTTTGTTCTAAATTAAAAATATTTTTCTTAATAATAATTTAATAATACTAATTTATTTATATATATCCATAGTAATTCTGCCCGAGGGCAGGTCCTTCACTGCAATCATAGCATTTTCATGCTATGCTTGCAGCTTTACTAGGGAATTGTGTAGGTGTGGTAGCTTCCCGTTGCTTTCCACACCGGTGAAGGATGACGATGATGATGATAATGATAAGGATGATGATGGAGATGATGGCCATATGATTTCGGGGACCGTTTGGGCCTTAAAGTTTTCCTGACATTTGTCTTACAGGTGAGGAAAAACCCCGATAAAAACCTCACCCAGAAAAACTGCCCCGACCGGGGATCGAACCCGGGCCCGCTGCGTGACAAGGCAGCACGCTACCTCGAGACCACAGCGGTGGACCATTTATACATATATTACAGATTTTCAATGTTTACACATCTTTCTGTGCCTAAAGTTTTTTTTTTTTCCTTCTGCACTCGTCTCTATCCATCCACTCCATTTCTTCCAATCCTCTTGTTCTTATTCAAGTTCTTATTTCTTGCATCCACGAGTTTCGAGGTCTTCGTTTCCTTCTTCTTCCAGGTGGACTATTTCCGTCCGTCTTTAACTCTTTAGGCTTTTCAGCAATGTTATGTTTTTTGTGATGAACAGAGTGCTGGCCTGTTGCATCAACCCCCCACCTGGAGGACCAGGTGATTTTTGGTCAAAGTTTTCTTCCTTTAGCCTTTATCGAACCAATGACGAACTGCAAGGCACCAGTATCTGTACCCTCACAGGGTACCATCAACCGAGCATATAATATAATAATAATAATAATAATAATAATAATAATAATAATAATAATAATAATAATAATAATAATAATCATTATTATTATTCGTTCATATAGAGTTCATCCCCACACGAACCACATGACATTTGAGCTCATCCCTCTTGTAAGAGCCCTAGTCCTTAATGGAACGCAATGGTTCATTCATTCGTTCATTCATTCATTCATTCATTCATTGTGAAATTACAATTTTGATTGTTAAATGTGCAGAAATTTATTTTCTAAAAAGGACCAAAGGGTGCTCAAATTTATACCACAAAGAAAAGAAGAAATAAGAAGTGAATTAGAAATATATTCAGTAAATGATAGAATTCAACAACACCACGTCGGCTGGGAAGAGTATGTTTAGAGAATGGAAGAAACAAGAATGCCCAAGTTAGCATATAATTATAAACCGAAAGGATTAAGGGATGTTGGAAGACCTAGAAAGAGATGGAAAAAATAATTGAGTATTCAGAACAGGCGAATCGCCTAAACCCTGAAGTGAAGAAGAAGAAGAAGAAAAAGAAGGAGAAGAAGAAGATTGTGAAATTATGAATATATGGTAGTGCTTCTGGATCCGGGAATTGCATCATGATGCGACTGTGAATTAAGGCCCTGAAGCCAACAGGTGTTGAATCTGTGCGCTGGATCACCTGTTATAGATGTGTTCGGCAGCCACGCCTATGACTAATAGCAAGGATGTCCAGTTTTAATAACAGCAACTAGATTATCAACTTGATTTTCATATTTTTTCCTTACATTTGGGAGTTGGCCAATTTCTTTCATCAAGAATGTCACTTTATTATATATATTTCCTCCACCACTTTTTATAAACATTTCGTGTTTTTTTAAACGTAAAATTCAATTTGTAATTATCTAGTTAGGTTTACGTCCACCGCTGTGGTCTCGAGGTAGCGTGCTGCCTTGTCACCCAGCGGGCCAGCGTTCGATTCCTGGTCGGAACAGGCTCCTGGGTGAGGTTTTTTCGGGGTTTTTCCTCACCTGTAAGACAAATGTCAGGAAGCTTAGGGCCCAACGGTCCCCAAAAATCATCCGATCATTATCATAAGTAATGCCACGAGTGATTTCCAAATTATCGATAAATTTACGACTCACGAAGCGAGGAGTGAATTTATCTAGAGAATTTGGAAATCAAGAGTGGCATTTGTTAGGACTATTTAACGAATAAAATTAAGCTGTTTACTCACAAATCATTGTTTAACTATAGTTATTTTAAAATATTTAAGTATTTAATGTAAACGGCGATGTTTGAAAACAAATCAGAAATGTGAGGTTATGTTCATTCACTGCCGCTTGATCATTTTATTTATTGCCAAATAAGATCGCAATATTGTAAGAGTGCACCCAAGTGGAGAAATAATGAAACACATGAAACTATATATCATAGTCGACATTACGGGTTATTCATTTTTTTAGTAAACAACTCAGTAAAATCAAGGAATCTTTTCATTATTTGCTATATTCAATGTATTTGTTGGAGAAAAATAATGCTTTGACTTGTTCTGAACATTAAAAAGGAGGATCTTTCTTTATCACAAAAGCAGGAGCTGATAAAGAGAAATCGATCAAGAGCGAGGTGAAACACGACTGTCAATGGTTGTAAAACAACATTCATTGAAACGTGATTGGTCATTGACTAGCATTTGTGGCATGAGTTAAATAGTTATCGTCATCCTTCACCGGTGTAGAAAGCAACGGGAAGCTACCACACCTATAATGCCCTAATAAAGCTGCAAATCATAGCATGAAAATGCTGTTTGCAGAGAAATACCTACCCTCGAGCAGAATTACTATGGATGAAGTTAGGTTTATTACAAATCAGATCCAACTCTAACAGTGAGATACTTGGAAACCAGATGTAATAAGAACAGTTAAGTCTCGTAGACTGCGATTGGAGAACATGTGGAACGAATGAGGAATGAGAGATGGGCATGGAAGCTTCTTGCAGGAAAACGAGAGGGAAAACGCCCAGTTGATAGACCAAGAATGCGGTGGGAGAATAACATAAATAACGATTTGAGGGAAGTAGATTATACAGGGAATGATTTGATGACATTATCTTAGGATAGGGATGTATGGAGAGCTTATGTCCGTGCGGCCAAACCGACGGGTTCGTTAATGCCAATGAGTTAGTTAGATATGATTGAAAGTTTATCATTCTCGGTATTATTATTATTATTATTATTATTATTATTATTATTATTATTATTATTATTATTATTATTATTATTATTATTATTATTATTATTATTAGGCGGCTCCGTGGCGCAAGCGGTTAGACGCTCGCCTCTCACCGCTGGGGTCCCAAGATCGAGACTCGGTCACTCCATGTAGGTTTTGTGGTGGACGAAACGGAGCTTGGACAGCATTTTTCTCAGAGTTCCTCCCGTTTTCTCCTGCCACAAATTTAATTAAACCATTTCTCGGCACTCATTTAATTAATTTGATTTCATTTCGTTCATCTGCCCCTGTGATGGGCGTCAGGTGTGGTCGGCCGGCACCCTTGTCATTTAGAGATCTCTATGTAGGAGGATTCATCTCATTTCATCCCTCGACCCGATCCTGAGTTGGACACGAGTTGAGGAAATTTACTTATTCTTTTTATTGTTACTAGTGGACCCGGCAGACGTTGTCTTGCCCGAAATATCGTGTCATGGCCGGACGATAAAAATATAAGTTACTTGTTTCTCCATAAAATTCACTTATGAAGACGTAATTATATATTATTAAATAAGTTTGCAAGAAAACTCCTCACTGTCGACTGTTGCGCCTCAAGAAGAGTGAATATGACGTCACATGTCGATAATGCAGATGACTATACATGACAAAATAATTCTATAACCCGACCTCAGCGCCATCTATCGAGTCCTATTGTGAATCTAAACCAACCAGGCACCCAATCAGATACACACAGAAAAATTAATCAAAATAGCTCCAGTCTTTTAGGCAGCTTTAAATTTCGAGTTTCGAGTAAACCTCAAATTCTAATTGTTGGATTTCGCTCATTTTTGGATAATACATATCTTGGTTTATTTGAATACGATACTCTGAGTTTCGCTGTGAAGCATCGAAAAATGTGACCGTTAGAGCGATTTTTAAATTTTCACTTCAAGTGAACTTCTACACCTAATGGATGTAGAGGGTCCAATTGTGAATCTAAACCATCGAGAGACGCAATTAGAACATACAAAAAATTTTATCAAAATCGATCCAGTCTTTTAGGAGGAGTTCAGTGACAAACCACGTACAGAATAATTATATATTATTATTATTATTACTTACTTACTTACTCACTCACTGGCACTATCGAACCCGAAGGTTCATGGCCGCGCGGACATAAGCTTTCCATACATCCCTATCCTGAGCTAATGCTTTCCAATCATTCCCTGTATAATCTACTTCCCTTAAATCATAGTTAATGTTGTTCTCCCACCTCATTCTTGGCCTACCAACTGGGCGTTTTCCCTCTGGCTTTCCTACAAGAAGCTTCCATGCACGTCTTTCATTCCCCATACGCGCAACATGTCCTGCCCATCGCAGTCTACGAGACTTAACTGTTCTTATTATATCTGGCTTCCTATAAAGACCATGTAGTTCATTGTTATGTAGTCTTCTCCATTCACCTGTCTGTTCATCTCTCTTTGGTCCAAAAATTTTCCTAAGAACTTTATTCTCAAATACTCGTAATCTCCTTTCCTCACTTAAAGTAAGAGTCCATGTTTCGCACCCATATAATATAACTGGTAGAATAATAGTTTTATATATTTTCAGCTTAACGTTTTTTGAAAGGAGTTGGGACATCAAAAGTCTCTGCAATGCATAATAACACTTATTATTATTATTATTATTATTATTATTATTATTATTATTAAATATAAAATAATAGTCTACAATAAGATAAATTATGAATGTAGAAAAGGATATTGTACAAGAAATTGAAGAAATCCAACTAATGGTATGGGCATATAATCAGAAGAAGGGACACAGAAACAAAGAAAGAAGTAGGCCTATTGAAATGAAACCTTTTGGAAAAAAGGAAAACGTGGTAGACCAAAGCCATCATGGATAAAGGGAATTCAAGACATATGAAGAAGAGAAATACCACAGAAGCAGACACCCAAGACCGGGAAGTGTGGAAGAAAAAAAAATTATATTTTGGTTGTGAATACCTGTGTATATAACAGAAACAATCCTGAAATAAATAAATATATTATTATTATTATTATTATTATTATTATTATTATTATTATTATTATTATTATTATTATTTTGTGAAGTATTTATGAAACACCCTGTTTATTATGGGTCTGGTGCATTAAGAGTAAATGCTGATACATTCTGGTGAACAATGAGACATAATAACAGTTGAACAAGTCAGAATCAGGTTCAATCTACAAGATTTTGCTCGCCATGTGTTTTTCAGTGGCCAATTTCTAAAGAGAGCAGACGCTGTAAGTAGGTCAGACTTTATAGTTAACAGCTAGAATACAACATACTCCATGTTTTTAGTAAATAATCTCCAATGCTCCGAGGGCTTTTGCCACAAATGCGACACACAAAATTAATAAGCCAGGATAATAACAGAAACCGCCATATTTATTCTCATTCTCCAAGCTTGTTCAGCTCCGTTACACAGTGTTAATTCGTTATTTTTTATTGTCTACACAAAATGTTAATTTTGTTACGTGCAATAAATTGCGATTTATGTGTGCCGTGGCCATTTTCTATTGGTTACATCAGGGGACGCGTTTCTGTGACGTGAGCCGGTTAGCCATTCCTTCTCTATCTCGATTCCAGAGTTCGTTTCTAGTTCGCTCCATGTAACAATCGGAAATAGGGCTCGGATGTTAAGGACCTATAAAATGCCGATAAAAAACCTTTAAAAATACCTAAATATATCCTAAAAATCTGTAAAAATTTAAGTTACTAAATTTTTCTGAAAATTCGAATCAGTGGTTCCACTCCTACCTTACTGGCCATCCCTACTGGCCACACTGCCGTTTGTCGTATGTGCTCGTTTGTTTTTCATGGAGGTCAATAGAATGCGGAGTACTATAAGGATCAGTATTAGCTCCAATTTTGTTTTCTATATACTTCAGCGACATAAGTGATTGCATTAAGCATTGCAAATATCATATGTATGCCGATGACGTATTACTTTATATACGTACTAGACCAGAACAGATTAGCGATACAATTAAACAACTTAATGAATATCTTGTCTCCATAGCAACGTGGACAAAACGAACATACCTTATTATAAATCCTGAGACGTCACAAGCAATTGTCATCGGCCATGAAAGTCTATTAAACAAAATTGATTATTCACGCCGTAGCGTAGTGGTTAAGGCACTGAGCTACAAGCCGGAGGGTCGAGGGTTCAAGTCCCGTTGGGGTCAGGATTTTTAAACTGGCCCAAACCCTCTGGCGGAACTATGGCCCTGGGGTCGACTCAGCCTCTAACGGAAATGAGTACCAGACGCTTGTTCTGGGGTAAAGGCGGCCGTCACGCAGGGCTGACAACCCGGCTGACATAAAGTGCCGATTGTCTAGAAAAAGTGGGAGCCTTAACCTCCTACTACCCCAAGGGCCTCCGGGCCTGTTGTGGGATCACTTTACTTCGTCCCCGCGCCGTAGCCGAGCGGTTAAGGCAGGAAGCCTTGGCGCAGAGCTACGGGACTTGCGCTGGTTCGAGTCTCCATGGGGGAGGAAATTTTCTCATGGTATTTCGGCCAGTATGGGACCGGTGCACACCCAGCATCGTGAGGCAATTGGGTAGCTACAATAAGTAGCGGCTCCAGGTTGAGGAACCAGGTATAACGGCTGGGGGACTCGACATGCTAACCACATGTCACCCCTACACTGGCTGTTGATCATCTACCTCTGTGATTGACACATGTGGATGTGAAGGGCCAGCAGACAGCTGGTAAAAGGGCAACCGCTGAAAAGTGGAAAGACCCTCAATCGAATCGGATTATTCATCGATAATTTCTGTAAATATAAATCAAACTGAAATTCCGTTTAAACGTTCCGTGGAAAAGGGTGTATAGTCCGACCAAAATCTTAATTGGCAGGTTCATTTAAGAGAAACTTGTAAAAAAAATATATATAATCAATCTTCCATTCCCTAAAACGTTTGAAAAATTTCTTTTCTTCTTCATTGATAAAAGTACTTGTCTCAACTTTGATTATGCAGCATTTCGATTATTGTGACTTACTCTTAACTGGCATGAATATTACATTCGGACAAAGACTACAATGAGTTCAAAATGCTTGTGCACGATATATACTCAACCTCCGTAAATCAGACCACATAACTGCAGAATTTGAAATATTGTCTTGGCTCCGATTGGAAGACAGGCGAAAGATACATTGCCTCTGCTTCTTATACAACACTTTGTCCACCTCATCACCCCTTTATATCTCTACTCGCTTCCATTCGCTATCCTCCCATCATTACTTAAACACTCGATCGAGAGAAAATTTAACTCTAGCTGTTCCTCTACATCGAACATCTCACTATTCCTCATCCTTCCTTGTTTCAGCCACACGATTCTGGAATTCCCTCCCCTCGTATATCAAGGACTGCCCGACTCAAAAACAGTTTAAAAAGTAACTCACTTCATATTTCCTTAGACAATATAATATATAACCTGTTCCATGTATACTTTTATTGTTTCTTCATATTTTAATCTTTCTCTACCAAGCCATTTTTTATTCTAATTATAGGTTATTTTTATTATTATTATCTTCTTCTTCTTCTTCTCCTTCTACAAGGTTTAGGCTATGCAGCCTGTTCCGCCGAAGTTAAAAGTGGAGTCCATCTTCTACGTGGTCGGCCAACATCTCTTGTTCCTCTGGGATTATACAGGAAGGTTCTTTTTGGTAATCTTTCGTTGTTCATTCTCATTAAGTGTTCTGTCCATTTCTTATTATTTTCGCTGATTTTATCTTCAATTTTATATTTATTTATTATTATTATTATTATTATTATTTTTCTTTCTTACTCTTGTCAAATTTATATTGTGCAGTCTATATACATATATTACGAATCAATCATAATTCTTATTGTATGTATAATTTAACCCTGGTGAAGTGGAAGAGACAACCTTACGAACTTAACTCCATCAGGTAAAATAAATAAATAAATAAATAAATACAAATAAAAACTGAAAAAAAACGTAAAATGGCAATTAAAATATAACAATATTTTTAGTTTCAACTGCATTTTTAATTAATATATAATAAAATATATTTAAAAAGTACAAATTTCTAGTGACATGGAACCATAAATTGCCAAAAAAATTGATTACTGAAAATGCATATTCTTTTATAATTTTTTTTTCTAATTCAACGTAGATTCAAAAAAAAGAATTCTGTGTTTGATAAAAAACAAAGTCCTTGGAGAACTAGGGAGAATTAACGATTGTTTCCCACCTAGAATGAATTCAGCGAACCCGCAAGGATATATCAGGCGGTCAGTAGGGGTTTTAAAAATAAAGGGATATTTTTTGAGGATTTCAATAATAGTATCGCGAAACAACAATATTTTCAATGTGAAAAGTCTTTGGAAAGTTTCAAAACTGTGATAGTGTTGTAAAAAAAAAGTTGGAAATGAGACTAGACTCAGCGGATTATTGAATTGTAACCAATGGTAAAAATGTAATGTAAATGAAGGGAAAGTTGAAATGAAAAAGCGTAAAGATATAAAAAAAGGGCCAATTACCAAAAAAGGACGAAAAAAAGACGGATAAAATTCACCATTTTCTGGCCTATGTGGACCCACAATGTAGGTATGTATGTCTGTATGTATGTATGTATGTATGTTAGTATGTATGTATGTATGTATGTATGTATGTATGTAGGTATGTATGTATGTATGTATGTATGTGTGTATGTATGTATGTATGTATGTAGTTGTATGTATGTATGTATGTATGTAGGTATGTATGTATGTATGTATGTATGTATGTATGTATGTATGTATGTATGTATGTATGTATGTATGTATGTATGTATGTATGTATGTATGTATGTAGTAGGTATGTATGTATGTATGTAGTGTGTATGTATGTATGTATAGTATGTATGTATATATATATATATATATATGTGTGGTGTGTGTGTGTTGTGTGTTACAATTAAATGTTTAACATTGAGCAATGCAAGCTTAATATGGCATGATAAGAAAAATAAATGCCTGGACGGGATTCGAACCCGGAACTCTGAGTCTGTACCTCAGCATGTTAATCCATTACACCACCAGGCGAATCCAATTCAAGCACTTATTTTTCTTATATATGTATTATATTTTCCATTATTACTAGATGTCGCGAGAACTCGGTCTTCACTGCCATCTAGTAGCTGGCTATAACAAGTAAGCAAATTAAAGAGAATATTTTTACTTTATAGCAGTGACGCTTTATCGATGTTACAATTAAATGTTTAACATTGAGCAATGCAAGCTTAATATGGCATGATAAGAAAAATAAATGCCTGGACGGGATTCGAACCCGGTAATATATAATACATATATAAGAAAAATAAGTGTTTGAATTTGATTCGCCTGGTGGTGTAATGGATAACACGCTGAGGTACAGACTCAGAGTTCCGGGTTCGAATCCCGTCCAGGCATTTATTTTTCGTATCATGCCATATTATATATATATATGGTAAAACTTGTTTGATCCGAAACTTGCGGAAACCTGTCCAATGTGAACAAATTTATTGGTCCCGGCGAAATAATAGTAATTTTAGATGTATTTATTTTGCATAAAACGGAATCTGTCCAACGCGGAAATGGATGGATATTTCTATACAATTCACGAAAAACAAATTTTATAAATCGGAAAGACAGTCAGAAAAATAAATTAGTTTCCACTTCATTGAATAATTGTTAGGCATAAAAAAAGAAAAAAAAACAATAAGAATGGTTCCTGCAGCCGGGTGAATTCTACATGTACCTGAAATTTTCTTTTGGCCTCATTGCACATCCATTATGCGAAATACAGATACTGTTGTACTTCTCTTACAAATAACCATTGCACTGTAAAATATTAAATTAAGGTCTGAGACCGATCTTTCACAGGTAGCGTTCTGAATTTACGGAATAAAGATGGCTAAAACGTATGTTTCATTCTCATTAAAAGAGTGAAAGTGATTGGAGATAAAAAAAAGAACTCTCAGTGCGCGAAATAATAACTACATTTAAATGTTGAAAAACTCAAGTTTATGAAGCTTTAAAGAGAAAATAATGGATGTAAGGAAATGGGCATAAGAAGAGAAAGCTTTAAAAAAAAGCAAATAAAGAAATCAACGAAATAGTGTGGAAGTTTTTTTACAAGTGCACAATCAAAAAATTTCCAAATTATTGGATCGATGCTCCAACGTGAAACTCTAGCTGTTGCTAAATCCTTGGGAAATAACGATTTCAAGGCATCTTCAGGTTGGCTGGACAGTTTTAAAAGACGACACAGTGTAGTGTGGAATGAAATTTGTGGGGAATCAAAGGATGTGGACAAAAGTGTAGTTAGTGAGCGGAAACCGAAACTGCGCAATTTAATTTCAAGATACGCACCTAAGAGAAATATCCAATGCTGATGAAACGGGACTGTTTTTTTCGCGCGTTACCGTCGAAGTCGCTCGTACAAACTATACTTCACTTCTCAACGGTGGCGGAACTGCAATTAATCCAAGGTACGTAAAAAAAAGATATATACGGCACTCTATAATCAAAGGTTATTAATAAGTTTTAGTTTTTTTTATAATGCGGAAAAAAACTTGGTCCCATGCGATTCCGCTTTTATATGTATATATATTGTCCACCTCTGTGGTCTCGAGGTAGCGTGCTGTCTTGTCACGCAGAGCGGGCCCGAGTTCGATTCCCGGTCGGGACAGGCTCCTAAGTAAGGTTTTTTTCCGGGGTTTTTCCTCACCTGTAAGACAGATATCTGGAAGTTTAGGGCCCAACGGTCCCCGAAAATCATCCGGTCATCATCATCATCCTTATCATTATCATCATCATCCTTCACCGGCGTGGAAAGCAACGGGAAGCTGCCACACCTGTAATTCCCTAGCAAAGCTGCAATGCATAGCATGGCAGTGCTATGATTGCAGTGAAAGACCTGCCTTCGGGCAGAATTACTTTGGATATATATTAAGTTGGGCCTCGTCTTTAGACATAGAATAAAAAAGGAAAAATCCATTTTACAAGGGTTGAAAGTGAGTAAATAAAAAAAGTAAAATACAGATATATTTTCACCCAAAAGTATGGCCGCAATTATTCATCCTAAGTGATTGATTGATGAATATTTTCCTCAACTTCCGTGCTCTAATCATAACTAACTAACTAACTCTCTGGCACTATCGAACCCGTAGGTTAAAGATCGCGCCGTCATACGCTCTTAGAAGTTGAGTCTATAACATTGCAAATTCATTTACACAATTGAAGACAATTCTAATGTATGAAATGGTTATAAAAATCGATATTACTAATATTTTAGCCCTTAGAAATCCCCAAATTATGAGAACAATTAAAAGTACAAGACTTAGATGGGCGGGACGTGTGAAAAAAAAAAGTAAAGAGTGATCCTTACTACAAAAAATAAGCAAAGGGAAACCAGGTGGAAGAAGATGCGTGGGAATTTATGGCAACCCATTCTTCGGTGCTAAACATGTTGTAGTAAGCTAACAGTGTATTACACAGAAAAAAAAAATATTTTTATGCAAATGCATAGTGACTTTAGAAGCACTCTGTATATTACAATTTTTAAACCCTACATTAGTGTCTAAATTTACGTGCTTAAGAAAATAAAATGTAACAGGCTATTTAACTCATGCCATGGGAGGCAATGACCAATCACGTTTCAATGAATTTTGTTCTACAACACAGTCATTTTTCATCTCGATATTTATCTAATTCTATTTACCAAATTGAAGAAAGCTCCTCCTTTTTAATATTTTGAACAGGTCAGAGCATTATTTTGCAGTGACAGACTCTCCAACAAATACATAGAATAAAGCAAATAATGAACAGATTCCTTGGAACTACACATTTCATAATTGTGTTTTCAATTAATGATTTTATTGAGTTGTTTACTAAAAAAATAAATTAATAATCTGTAATGTTGGTTATAATATACGGTTTAATGTGTTTCATTTTTTTCCACTAGGGTGCATTCTTACAATATAACAATCCTATTTGGCAATAAATAATATGATCAAGTTGCAGTGAATAAACATGAACATACATATTTCTAATTTGTTTTCAAACATCGACCTTTACATTAAATATATACATATTTTAAAATACCGGTAACTATATTTAAATAGTGATTTTTGAGTAAACAGCTTAATTTTATTCATTAAATAGTCCTAACAAATGTCACTCTTGATTTCCAAATCGTCTAGATAAATTGGAAATCACTCGTGGCATTACGTATGGTAATTATATGAGCTGTATAAATCATCAGTCCCGCGCCGTAGCCGAGTGGTTAAGGCAGGAAGCCTTGGCGCAGAGCTACGGGAATTGCGCTGGTTCGAGTCTCCATGGGGGAAGAAATTTTCTCACGGTGATTCGGCCAGTATGGGACCGGTGCCCACCCAGCATCGTGATGCATTTGGGTAGCGGCTCCAGGTTGAGAAAACCAGCTATAACGGCTGGGGACTCGACATGCTGACCACATGTCACCCCTACACTGGCTGATTATCATCTACCTCTGTGATTGACACATGTGGATGTGATGCCAGCAGCCGGCTGGTCGGCTAAGGGTCTTGTAGGCCTGTCACGCCAGGAGTTAGTTAGTATAAATCATCATATATCATTACAGATATTAAAGTAAACAGACCAAACGCGCTTCTTATGTTCACTGTTAGGAATTAGTAGACTGGATCACCAGAGGAACACTATTATCATTAATAATGCCACGAGTTATTTCCAATAATTGGAAATTATTCATGTAGAGAATTTGGAAGTCAAGAGTGGCATTTGTTAGGTCTATTTAACGAATAAAATTAAGTTGTTTACTCACAAATCATTATTTAGATATCCATCCATCCATAGTAATTCTACCCGAAGGTAAGTCTTTCACTGCGATCATAGCATTTTCATGCGTATGCTTTGCAGCTTTACTAGGGAATCATAGGTGTGGTAGCTTCCCGTTGATTTCCACACCGGTGAAGGATGATGATGATGGCCAGATGATTTTCGGGGACCGTTGGGCCATAAGCTTCCTGACATTTGTCTTACAGGTGAGGAAAACCCCGAAAAAAACCTTACCCAGGAGCCTGTCCCGACCGGGAATCGAACCTGGACCCGCTGTGTGACAAGGTAGAACGCTACCTCGGGCCTACAGTGGTAGACTATTTAAATATAGTTATTTTAAAATATTTATACATTTAATGTAAACGGCGATGTTTGAAAACAAATGATAAACGATTGTTATGCTTAATTTGTTCATCACTACAACCAGATCATATTATTTATTACCAAAGGATCGCAGTATTGTAAGAATGCACCCTAGTGCAGAAATTTATATCCAACATTATGTGTTATTAATTAATTTCTGATGTCCTATGATGTAAATATGACAATTATATTTTTTCTGGAACGTAAATACCTGGAAAATAATACGTTTAAGGAAGTGCAAACAGTAGTTTCTTTCTTTTTGTGGTATAATCAATTGCTTCAAAGTTTTTATATTTTGTCCCGCAAGCACTATCTGGTTACATTCGTGCACTATACATACCATCTGGTAGCCACATGCATTCTAGAATTATTACATCTTAATATATAAATCGTTATATTCAACGCATTTCTTAGAGAGTTAGTCACTGCAAAATAATGCTATCTACTCAGAATGTTAAAAAGGAGGAGTTTGAATTTAAAGCGATAAAATTAAATTGATAAAATCGAGGTGAAAAAGACTGTGATTGGTTTTAAATCAAAATTCATTGACATATTATTGGTCATTGACTCCCATTTGGGGCATGAGTTAAATGGTCAGAAAATTCTTGGAATATCAAGTTTAGATGATGATATACTGTGGAAAGATACCAACAAGAATGGAGAAGAATGTAAAAAAATAGACTGCCAAAATTGGCGTTCCAATATATGCCAGCTGGACATGGGGACCAAAGAAGACCAAAACATCGGTGGAAAGATCAAGATCATCTTCGTTAGGTTTACCGTCACAGGTCACATGACCTAAAACGGATTTGTTCATGATGACTAAGATGGGTAGGAAATACGCAGAATATAATAAAAAAATGAAGTAGTTGGAAGAATAATATTAGATATGGCGAACCAGAAGGAAGACGAAAAAACGAAAGACCAAATTTGAGATGGATGGATGGATGGATGGAGTACTACAGAATGTCAATTCTTTAAAACTCTAGAATTATTAGTGGACGGTTGCAAAGATAGAGAAGACTGGAGAACAATTCTGAAGGAAGCCTTGACCCACTCAGCGTTCTTTTGCTGCTGATGATGAAGGGAATAAAATCAGGTATGTCCTAATATCGTTAACTTATTCTTTGTGGATTAGTGCAACTTCCTTTTCTTTTTACGAACGGTATTCTTTTAGAGTAGAAAATGTAATACTTCCTTTTATCGGCTTTTTTATTCACTGTTTATTCTATGTTGTATCGTGGAATTTTAATTTCCGGGCTCGTAAACTCTCAAACAAATTCAAAACATTAAAACCCAAGTCAGAATGTATTGAAGCAGAAGGAAGTGGCGTGAATACCAAACTCTAACTATCAAAAGGAAATCAACAAAATTGTCATCTTCTTCTTCTTATTCTTCGCGATAGGCATCTCGGTCCGTTTCTCTGTTAATATATGCATATATATATATATTTTATTTTTTTTGTCAAATACCATCAGGATGTTTTATGACATTTTTGGCTTTCTCCCCTTATCATCAGTATCTTCAAGGTATTGGTTCGTTTCGCTCTCCGCTGCACAATATGCTACAGGTCGTCCTTCCAACGTCGTTTTGGTCTTCCTACATTTCTTCGGCCTTGAGGTTTATAATAAAGCATCTGTTTTGAAAAACGATTATTTGGTATTATTTGTACATGTTCAAACAATTTACATTTATTTCTGTATATCCTCTCGTTTATATTGTATTAGCTAATACCCGGCGTGCGCTGCTACTTCTAAATAAATGATAATGTGTTTTACCACCAGCCGTGCGCTGATATACTTGCTCGGGAATCTGCTGATCCCAATCTTCTTATCGTTATTGTGAGTTATCCGTAGAAGGTAAACACATGCTGACCCGGATTTTTTGTAGAGTTTTTTTATGATATTCAATCCTGTATATATTAATTGGTGCATTTGTTATGATTTAGGCAGCGTAAGCCATTAAGCGTCAAAATAGGGACTTTGTTACACGTTTTTTACTGCAAAGGGTGACTTCTAGGGGTGAAAGGGTTGAGTATTACAACTCTCTTATAGCCTATGTTCATCCCCGGAATCTCCTGAACATTTTTCAAAATGCCCCATCTCAGTCGGATGAACGTTATGGCAGAGTACGCTTGCCCGAGAATCAACTTATCCCGATCTTCTTGGCATCAATGAAAGAATAAAATGGTTATTGTGAGTTAACCGTAGAATATAAACATATGCTGTCGTGGACTTTTTTATAGAGTTTTTTGAGATATTCAATTCTGTGTACATTAATTTTGTGTATTTGTTATGGTTTAGGCAGCATAAGCCATTTCAGCGTCAAAATAGGGACTTTATTTCACGTTTTTCACTACAAAGGGTGATTTTTAGGGGTGAAGGGGTTGAGTAGGCTTATAGCCTATGTTCATCCCGGGAATCTCCTGAACATTTTGCAAAAAACCCAAGAAAATCGGATCAACGGTATGGCCGCGCATAGAATACAAACAAACAAACAAACAAACAAACATTGATTTTTATATATTAATATATTTCTAATTCATATCTGATTTAATAACTTCTCTTTTGATCTCTTAAAGATCAAATCTCTTTCTCCCCTTATATCTTACATAATCTACTATTGAATACCACCGCTATTGTCTCGAGATAGCGTGCTGCCTTGTTACACAGCGCGCCCAGGTTCGATCTCCGGTCGGGACAGGTTTCCTGGGTGATTTTTTTTCAGGTTTTTTCTCACCTGTAAGAAAAATGTCAGAAACGTTAAGGCCCAGACGGTCCCCGAACATCATCTGATCATCATTAACATATTCATTAAGTTTAGATTAAGGTCTCTCCTAGCCTATCATTACCATCATCATCACCTAGCATATTTCATCGGGGTAGCGTAACTCCACCTTCCAGGCGCCCCAATCTCAGAAGTAGATTACAATAACGCCACGCCAGGAGAGAATGTGAAATGACAACGTGGGAGCATTGAAAAAAAAAATTACTGGAATAATAATAATAATAGTGTTTTTTTCTTTTTTCATTTCGTTTACACTGCCTTTCATTTATGTTTTGCCTTTTTATTAACTTTCTTTAATTCTCACATATAGACACAATCACAGGACACACACACCCAGACTCAAGGTGGGAATTTAAAATCCCCTACCCCGCCGGGAATCGAAACCGGGTCGCCGGAGTGGAAGGTAGGGACTCTGCCGACTACGCCACAGCGACGGACTTATGTTAACGATAATAGTAAACAAATACTTGAAGTAGTGTATAAAACCAATGTAAAATCGTGTTATTGGTGTAGTGATGAAAATAAAATAGAACGTATCTAGAGGAGGAAGTGCATTGCTCTCGTGTAAGGTGATACTGCGGTTTCGTTTTCAGTTACAAAAAGAAAATAAGAAAAGCCACAGTGTTTATGAAGCTCAGATGTTTGTCCCGCGGCTTACAACCGCAAGTACTGCTCTTCAGTAAATATACTCAACAACTTACTTACACCGGTCATACTGGCTCCTTCAAGTGACCCTTTACAAGGTCATGTCCATCAACTGGCTTCTTTCTTATTGGTTTTAACACTGCTTTTCTTCAATATCACCTTGTAAGCCGCATTCATTTTAAAATTACTTTTATTCTAACTTATAGACGCTTTAACATCTAAAGTTATATCTTTTCTACTTCATAATACGATATTATGAAATTACCAGATTGTAATAGGACAAGATAAAGAAGGTATAGAGTATACTTACTTACTTACTCACTGGTACTATCGAATCCGTAGGTTCATGGCCGCGCGGACATAAGCTCTCCATACATCCCTATCCAGAGCTAATGCTTTCCAATCATTCCCTGTATAATATACTTCCCTCAAATCATAGTTAATGTTGTTATCCCATCTCATTCTTGGTCTACCAACTGGGCGTTTTCCCTCTGGCTTTCCTACAAGAAGCTTCCATGCACGTCTTTCATTCCCCATACGCGCAACATGCCCTGCCCATCGCAGTCTATGAGACTTAACTGTTCTTATTATACCTGGCTTCCTATAAAGACCAAGTAGTTCATTGTTATGTAGTCTTCTCCATTCACCTGGCTGTTCATCTCTCTTTGGTCCAAAAATTTTCCTAAGAACTTTATTCTCAAATACTCGTAATCTCCTTTCCTCCCTTAAAGTAAGAGTCCATGTTTCGCACCCATATAATATAACTGGTAGAATAATAGTTTTATATATTTTCAGCTTAACGTTTTTTGAAAGGAGTTGGAACGACAAGAGTCCCTGTAATGCACAATAGCACGCATTTCCAGAATTGAGCCTATGTTTAATTTCTTTGTGCATCTCATTCCTATGATTAGGAAGTTAGTAGATGCATTTAAAGTAGGGGGACTAAAAATGAAATATATTAAGACAGAACATATGGTATTCGGAGGAAATCCAGAAGACCTACAAATAAATAATATGGTAATTAAATGTGTTGAATGATTTAAGTATCTTGATTCTATGAAATATAAATCTAGTACTTGTGAAAAATAGATATTTATATATATATATATATATATTTTTTTTCCAAATGCCCAGGTTGTCATTTCGACATTTCTGGTATTCTCTCCTGGCTTGACGTACTTGTAACCCACTTCTGAGTTTGGGGCTCCTGGAAGGCGGAGTTACGCTGCCCCGATGATATGAGAGTTGATGATGATGGTAATGATGCGCCAGGAGAGGCCTTAAACTTAACTTAAGCTAATTAGGCGAATATGATATTGATGGTGACGACCAGATGAAAGCAACTTTAAGCTGCAAAGCATAGCATGGAAATGCTATATAGAAAAAATATATTTTTTATTAGTAATAATTCTGCCGGACACATTTTATATGATATACTTAGTTTTAACTATCTGGGTGACCTTTCGAACGAAAAGGTTCATGACGGCGCAGAAATAAGCTTTCCAAACGTCCCCATTATCAGCTAATGTTTTCCAATAATTCCTGTGGTATTCACCTATTTAAGTTGATTGTTCATGTTATTCTCCCATCTAATTCTTAGCCTACCTATTGCGTGCTTTCCCTCTGGTTTCTATGCCTCTCTTCCATTCCCCATTCGTCTCACATGTCCTGTCCGTCGCATTATACATTTAAATATTTATATTGCATGAGGATCATGTAGCTCATGTTACTCGTATGTAAGTCTTCTTCATTCACCTGTCTGTTTGTATCTCTTTTAATTAAATATTTTCCTAACAACTTTATTCTCAAATATTCTTCTCATTCTTCTTCTTCTTCTTCTTCACGGTTTAGGCTTATTTTCTAGCCTGTTCCGGCTCCAAAATACTGCTGTTTCCATCTTTTCCTTGGCCTTCCCAAACTTCTTCTTCCTCCTGGTGAATAGTTGTATGCTGCATTTGGTATTCTATTCTCAGTTATCCTTTCCAAGTGTTCTGTCCAGTTTGTTCTGTATTTCTCTACTGTTGTGTTTAATATTCGTAGTTTCAATTTAATAGTAGTTAATTATCCACATAATGTAACTGAACAAAAACAGTTTCATATATTTTTTCGTTCAAACATTTTTTTAGGGGATTTGGGATGACAAGAGACCCTGTAATTTATAACAGCATGATTTTCCAGCAGCTAATGATAAATGAGGGAAATTTTGAGGAGTTGCTGAATTCAAATACCTAGGAACGATAATCACAAATAGGAATGAGATGCACATAAGAAATTAAACATAGGCTCAATTCTGGAAATGCGTGATATTATGCATTACAGAGACTTTTGATGTCCCAACTCCTTTCAAAAACGTTAAACTGAAAATATATAAACCTATTATTCTACCAGTTATATTATATGGATGCGAAACATGGACTCTTACTTTACGGAAGGAAAGGAGATTACGAATATTTGAAAATAAAGTATTTGGGAAAATGTTTGGACCAAAGAGAGATGAACAGACAGGTGAATGGAGAAGACTTCATAACAATGAGCTACATGGTCTTTATAAGAAGCCTGATATAATAATAATAAAGTCTCGTAGACTGCGATGGGCAGGACATGTGGCACAAATGGGGAATGAAAGACGTGCATGGAAGCTTCTTGTAGGAAAACCAGAGGGAAAATGCCCAGTTGATAGGCCAAGAATGAGGTGGGAGAATAACATTAACTATGATTTGAAGGAAGTAGATTTTACAGGGAATGATTGGAAAGCATTAGCTCAGTATAGGGGTGTATGGAGAGCTTACGTCCGCGCGGCCATGAACTTACGGGTTTGACAGTGCCAGTGAGTATAGTAAGTATGATTTTCCAGGAGTCAACGTTAAATTTCTGTCTGCATATCTTGCCATTTATAATTATTGTTCCTAGGTATTTGAATGAGATGCACAAAGAATTTAAACAAGGCTAAATTCTGGAAATGCGTGCTATTATACATTACAGGGACCCTTGACGTTCCAACTCCTTTCAAAAAACGTTTAAACGAAAATATGTAAAACTGTTATTCTACCAGTTATATCCAGAAAAAATAAGTTACAAATATATAATTCAATAGTGAGAAGTACTGTCACACATGGAGCTGAAGTTTAGAAATTAGCACCCATATATTATAACTGATACAATAACTGTTATATATATTTTTTTAGTTTTCCGCAAATCCATTGTTTCCGAGGATTAAGATTCGGGTTTTTAGCATCTTACATTTTTTACGATCAGTGAGGAGCTGTCCCACACATCACTCTCTAACCTGAAGGATCGGGTTATTTTTTGCAGAAGAGCTACCAGTAAATGTCTACTGGAAAAAAAATTAGAAATACAGAAATTAGAAAATCGATGAATGCAGAAAGAAATATAATGAATGAGATTGAAACCAGAAGGCTAAAATGGTATGGACACACAAAAATAATTCTGAATAGAAGACTATCAAAGGCTGTCTATGCATGTAACATTGAAAGGAGGGGCAGAAAAGACAAAGAACAACCTGGGAGAATAACATTCAAAATTCAATGAGGAAATTTGGTGTAACGGATGCAGAGACTGAGCATAGAGAACGATGGAGAACTTTAATATTAAGGGAAATTTGTGAATATATATATATATTTTTTTGTTTTTGAAAATTCATGTTAATTACTAAGATTGGATGGGGAAAGCCCTCAATGATGTGGGTAATTCTCAAAATAATTGAATGAATATAATTCCAGTTTAATGTTTTTGAAAGGAATTGGTACGACAAGAGTCCTTCTAATGCATAATAGCATGTATTCCCAGAATTGAGCCTATGTTCAATTTCTCATTATTAAAATGAAGTTTTCTGATGTGCATAGTTTAGTCTAATTTACCCTACACTCTATATATTAAATAAAATTATTACAATAAGCTGTTACAAATGTGTGTGTGTGTGTGTGTGTGTGTCGCGTGGTATTGAAGCGAAAATAATCCAGTGGTTTCAACATGGCCACTCCTTAAGTAGACATTGTATAGAAGGATCGTGAGAAGCTCAGGTAAATTTATATATTATGGAAGAGTAATTTGGGCAAGACTGCATTTTAAACAGTTTCTTTATGAGGTACCACCTGGGGTATAATTCTGTCTTCTTACCGCACATGACCACCTACAGTGAGACCAGCATCTGAGGGAGTCACTTGTTAATATATGTCATTCCTGGATTATTCAACAATACACACTTGAACCTAATTGTCTGTCAACCACTACCAGTAATTCTAACATATTTTACAAGATCACCTACATCACCTACATCACATGACTTTTCTTCCTCCCTTCTTTTTTCTTCTCATATCTCTCTCTCTCTCTCTCTCTCTCTCTCTCTCTCTCTCTCTCTCTCTCTCTCTCTCTCTCTCTCTCTCTCTCTCTCTCTCTCTCTTACCTCCCTTGTTTAGCAAACTCCCTTCAGACTCGGGATCCACAGCTTAAAGCCCCTACCGGAGGACTTATCCCTTGGACTTTTCCATCCTAAAAACCCATCGAATCCGGCCGGTCTTGAACCCGCGATTCTCGTAACTAGAGGCAAGGAACATAACCGCTAGACCACATCGGCTGATTATATATATATATATATATATATATATATTATATATATGTGTGTGTGTGTGTGTGTGTGTACACTGTCACATATGGAGCTGAAGTTTCAAAATTCAACAAAAACTTAGAACAAAAAATTATGTCCGATTGAAATGGATTTCTTGAAGAGAGCAGCAAGGTGTTCAAAATTAAAATAAATAAGAAATACTGTAATTCAAGAAAAATATGAATATTAGATATTCGTCCACGGTGGACTAGTGGTTATGCTCATTGCTTCTGGTCCCGAGAGTCGCGGGTTCAAACCCGGTCGGGGTCGATGGATTTTTTTAGGATGGAAAAATCCAAGGAGTAAGTCCTCCGGGAGGGTCCCGAGTCTGAAGATTTTCAGGCTCGTAAAAGATCCTTAAGCCTGAATGAAAAGGACTCTAAGCAAAATTTACGGAATTTTCCCGTCCTAGTACTACCTTGGTTTCCTAGATGTCAGTATGAGACGGAACGCTGACCACAGACCACTCAAATGACATCTATAAGAAAACAAGTGTAACTAAATTAGTATGGTTCAAATTCTTCCCTGTAGGGGGAGAGCGCCAAAATCTCTGTTAAGGGAAAACATGGGCTTACACAAAACATATTCAATAGTAGATTATATATAAGATACAAGCAATTAAATTGATATGGGCATATACGACGAATGCAAGAAGAAAGATTACCCAGGAAAATATTGGAGTGGTGTCTACCTGGAAGAAGAAGGAAAGGAAGACCTAAAAATTCGTAGGTGCAAGAAATAAAAACTGGAATGACAACAGGTTGACTGGAGGACTTGGAGCGGATGGATAGAGACGAGTTGGATAAGGAAAATAAAACTTTAGGCACAGCATGATGTTTAAACAATTAAAATCTGTAAATAGATAAATAAAGGAATAAATAAATCTTCTTCGTCTTCACTTCACGGGCTAGGCAAATTGCTTGCTCTGCCTCACAGTTGTTCTGTCCATCTATTCACTGGCCTTCCTACATTCCTTGAACCTCTTGGCTTGTAGTTAAAAGCTGCTTTTGATAATATTGTTACATTCATTCTTTCTACATGCCTAAATCAGTTATCTCTATATACTATGATTTTATCATTCAATGGATATTTATTTAAGTCTGTTCTTATATCTTCATTCTATATCCGATCTAATCTTGTACTGCCTTTTGTTCTTACAAGGAAGTTCATTGATACAGGTGTATTTGTAGGTATTTGTTTATATTATTAGTTTTATTTTTTTATTCATGGAAAAATAATGCACGTACGGCCAAGCAGGCCCGCTGTGCAATGTAAATGTATATGTATTTTCTTTATTCTGAAAAAAAAAGGCAATAAATTCCATATTCTATACAAGGAAGTTCATTTCTACGCTTTGTATTCTACTTTGTAACTTTTTGGTCATTATCCAAGTTTCACTCCCATAAAGTATAAGATTTTTAAAATGCACTACGAAACTCCGTTGATGTCACTGTGTTAAAGTTTTAAGAAATATAAAATAGTACCTGAGATCTGAGTCGTCCCCAGTAATTAGCAGTGTAGTTTTGTAGGAGACCTTTCGAAAAATTAAGTTTCAGTTTGGTGGTTCAAGTCCCTTTGGGGTCAGGATTTTTAAACTGACCCAAATCCTCTGACGGCACTATAGCCCTGGGGTCGACTCAGCCTCTAACGGAAATGAGTACCATACGCTTGTTCTGGGGTAAAGGCGTCCGTCACGCAGGGCTGACAACCCGGCTGACATAAAGTCTCGATTGTCTAGAAAAAGTGGGAGCCTTAACCTCCTACTACCCCAAGGGCCTCCGGGCCTGTTGTGGGATCACTTTACTTTTTTTACCAAACTGAAAGCAGAAGATGAAACATAAATTTTCGAAAGGCCTCCTACAAAACCACACTACTAATTATTGAGGACGACTCAGATCTCAGGTACTGTTTTATATTTCTTACAACTTCCCATAAAGTAATGCAGGAACTGCCAATGTTTTATAAAACTTAAATATTGTATCTCTTCTTGTTTTGTTCTTTAATGTTTTATGTATAGTTCCGCATATCATTTGAAATTTCAACAGTTTTATATTTATGTCTCTTTCAATAAATACATAAATATAGGCCTATATATATATATATATATATATATTTTCCACCGCTATGGTCTGGAGATAGCGTGCTGTCTTGTCACGCAGCGTGCCCGGGTTCGATCCCCGGTCGGGACAAGCTTCCTGGGTGAGATTTTTTCGGGGTTTTTCCTCATCTGTAAGACACATGTCAGGAATCTCAGGGCCCAACGGTCTCCGAAAATCATCCGACCATCCTTATTATTATCATTATCATCTTTCACCGGTGTGGAAAGCAACGGGAAGCTACCACACCTATAATTTCACAGTAAAGCTGCAAAGCATACCATAAAATTGCTGTGATTGTAGTGAAAAACCTGCACTCGGGCAGAATTACTATGGATGGATGGATATATACACAAAACAAAATAAATATATATATATTTCGTAAACCAGCAAAATCTTCCCATAAATTGAGCTTGCAGATGATTTCGTTTGGTTTATGCAGTTCTTTAACAGACTTTTTTGTTTGTCAAATTACACCGGATAGGGTTTGAAATTTTGAAGATAGCTGCATCTTGATGGAAATGAGAATGTGAGGAATGCAGAAGGTGTTAATTACAGTCGGAGTGACGGATTTCTCCCACAGCGCGTCCGTCTCTTTGATAAATGCGCAATACATTGATTGAACCCTCTGCACGTCTGTCGACCGCAGATGTCAGCTGCGAATTGTTATTGATATTTCGGGCCACACACGTGCACCTTAACCCTCTAAACATGTGAATATACATTTGCCCTTCCAAGGTCAACGGGTCTAACACTAAAATTTACTTTAAATTAAAAGAAAACTGGTATAAAAACACAATATTATCAATTTATTATTATTTACTTTTTAGTGTAAGTCCGAAGGAATAAAGCGAATGGGATCATTCTCGTGAAAATATTTTTTGGAAAAATTTTCACAGATCTTCATCGATTCTATCTAAGTAAACACCGAACAACTTTTATAAGGTAAGATGCAAGGATTAATATATTCAATCTTGAAACCACAGTTAGTTTAAAAACATTTAAGACTAAAAGTGGTTCTTCCAACTCTTTTGTATGGTAGCGAAGTATGGACACTGAAACAAAAGGATATACACAAACTTAGATATGCTGAAATGAGATCATTCGGAGAACTGTAGATACACGCTACTAGATCATAAAAAATTACATCTTAGAAGAATTATACATGGAACCTTTAGAAAACAAAACTTCTGATTATAAGTCAAGATGGATGCAACATGTTCACTGGATACGCAAACAAATGTTAAGGAAGAAGACGGCCAGGACGTCCACTCAAAAGACTTTTGGACGGTGTTTCTCTTGAGGCCGACACATGTCAACAAATTGCCTAAATTCGTGAATGTACTATGATGATGATGATGAATTGCAACAGACTCACCTTACTGTATTTGCTACCGAAAATGATCAATATATAATTGGGACTGAAAGTAAACATCAACAAAACCAAATATAAGGTCACAAATAGAAACATAATTATAATGGAAAGGGCAGTTAATGAAAAATGAGGAAAATTCTGAAGAGCTGGCTGTATTCAAATACTAGGGACAATAATTACAAACATGAATCAGGCTCAGAAAAAAAATATATATAGGCTCATATTCTGGAAGTGCATGCTATTATGCATTACATGGACTCTTGTCGTACCAACTTTTCTCATAAAACATTAAACTGAAAATATGTTTAAATGTTATTCTCTCAGTTATAATATATGGATGCGAAGCATGGACTCTTACTTTAAGGGAGAAAAAAAGAATATTCGAGAATAAAATTCTCAGGAAAATGTTTGTACCAAAGAGAGATGAACAGACAGGTGAAAGAAGAAGACTACCTAACACGGAGCTACATGATCTTTATATGAAACCGTACATAACTGCGATTGGCAGGACATGTGGCGCGAATGGGGGTGAAAAGGGGACAAGGAAACTTTATTATAGGAAAACCAGAGGGAAAACCCCATTTTGTAGGCCAGGAATGAGATGGGAGAATAACATTAACTATAATCTGAGGGAAGTAGGTTATACAGGAGCTTATTTGAAAACATTAGCTTGGATAGGGATGTATGGAGAGCTTATGTTCACCCGGCCATGAAGTTAAGGGTTTGATAGTGCCAATGAATTAGTTAGGACTTCCGCCTTTTACGAAATAATAAAATTCAATATGGATATGACTTCAATAGCTGTGAAGTAGGCGAAGGGAATTTTATTACTCGTCTAAATTAAACCTGCACGCGGAAAATATGCTAGGAATATACTTTGGATTCTCTTTCTTCTCTTACTATGTTGCCACTTCCTGTCCCCTGTGTTGTGTTATTTCATTGGGAGGGGAATGCTGGCAAATACTGTGCTTCTTAAATGATCCGACACCTACAGTAGTCGTTGACCAAATTAATAATCCTGGAAAAATGTTACTACTGGTGAATGAGCAGTTCCTTCTTTGCCTTCCACATTACATGCTACCAATTCCCGCCCCCTGTGTCGTGTTGTGGGGCTAATAATAGAGGGAGATGACAAACACTGATATAAATGTAACCTTTAATTAAAAGACTATTATGCTACCTTTCGCACGGTGAAAATACCGCGGCCATTTAATTAAATTATTAAATAGGTCTATGGGTTCAATCCCGGTCGGGGCAGTTTTTCTGGGTGAGGTTTTTATCGGGGTTTTCCTCACCTGTAAGACAAATGTCAGGAAAACTTTAAGGCCCAAACGGTCACCGAAATCATATGGCCATCATCATCCTTATCATCATCCTTATCATTATCATCATCATCATCATCATCATCCTTCACCGGTGTGGAAAGCAACGGGGAGCTACCACACCTACAATTCCCTAGTAAAGCTGCAAGCATAGCATGAAAATGCTATGATTGCAGTGAAGGACCTGCCTTCGGGCAGAATTACTATGGATGGAAATAGGTCTATGTGCCACCAGTCGCGGTTTATAGCCTACATAGAATGCGAGTGAATATTTGTGGTTAGTAGTTAGGCTTTAATAATAATAATAATAATAATAATAATAATAATAATAATAATAATAATAATAATAATAATAATAATAATAATAATAATAATAATAATAATAATAATGAACTTCATTTTACCTGGCAGACTTAAGGTCTTAAGGCCTTGTCTGCCACTCAACCAGGTTTTAAAAAAATACAAAATAAATAGACTTACATCTAAATTACAATAAACATAAACGATTACATGTTATAAATACAATACAATTATCATTTATAATGTATTTTGATTAACTCTAGATTTAACGAATTAAATATATAATATGTACAAGTTAGATGCAAATTTTTAAGTGAAATTTTAATTTTTATTTACCACAATTTTCTTTTAAGACGAAGCTATGCAATGTAATTAATAGACTAGGGTTAGATACCCTTTTGTTTATTATTTAAAAGGTATTATACTGTAGTAGTAATAGTTATAGTCTAGAAACTTAAACAATTTGACGGTATCTTCAGCAGTCGTTGACTAAATGACTAATTTAACAACCATTTCACTTGTGTTTAGGGATTCTCCCTTTCATAAAGAAATATTTTGGCGACACTAGAGCTAACATATATCCCCTCTAGTCGTGCAGACTTAACTTGGACGAGTAATATATGTGTGGCATCATGAAGTTTTGGTGATCTTTTTTTTTTAAAGAAAGAGCTGCTGTTGCGAGTAAAGCACACATTTCCAAACCCCGGAATATTAAAAAAAGGCAATGTAACATTTTAATCAATAAGTCAACAGATTGTATTTGCAGACAACCAATTGCATCAAACTTAATTAAATACAATTATGTTTGTTGTAGTATTTCCAATTTTGAATCGTGCAGACAAATGGGAATTGTTATTTAATCCATGTAAATATTATCATTTGTTTAGTATTTTTTTTACAAACAAAGAGCCAGTTTCATTACTAAATTGCTATTACAATATTCCCCATCATAAATAAATAAATTTGAAACTTATTGCTTGGTAGAAAGAGTGGAAATACTTTACAACATGTGAAAACAATTTCTAAGTTCCAATTATACATCATGCGCCAACAAACGCCAAGCGGTTTACACTATGGAATCACAGGATGCAGCGTAAGTTTCCAGCAACATACACTAGTATATTACGGTTCGAGGTTAGGAAGTGGTTTTTACAGAAGCGGGGAAAATGTTTAAAATCCGAGCGATAGCGAGGTTTTTAATTTCCGATATACTGTAAAACACTTCACAAACGTGCGTTGTACATTATTTTTTGCACGATGGTGTTTTCAAAATAATAAATAATAGTAAAATAATAACATATTTGTTGGAAATATTTGCGTTCATTATAAACAACTGACTAACGTTAACAGTGTCGGCAATGTTTATTACTTGAGACTACAGCAGACCATGACACCAATCAGTGACAAAATGGCGACATATACTTATTTATATAAAATATAAATTTAAAAAAAATATCCCTGACCAGCACCGAACGAGGGCACGTTTCGTCGCAAGAAAGCATCTTACCGACTGCTCCACTGAAGCGACGATACGAATATCTGGCGTGAAGAAAGACGCTGTCCGATTTGAACTCAAAGGAGACAGCAAACGTAACAACGTACTAGTGTGAATCGCTCTTCAAAACTTTTAACTTTCCATCATCAAGAGTTGCGCCTTCATTTTTTTCAAAGGCTGTACATATTTTGCTGCGATTTGTTAAAAGCTCAACTCATTTCGGAAACAAGGCCGTGGGGGAGATACGATGCAATGAGGTCGCTTACATTGAAGGTATGTGAATTAAAAGGATGCCTGCCGACTACGCCTGACACACCATCTCAGAGACACAGGAAGTGAAATGAAACGAATTAGATGAGTGTGCAAAAATGGTGGAATGAAACCTGTGGCTGGGGAAAACAGAGAAAAAAAACCGAGAAAACCCTGCACATATTCCATTTGGTCCACCATAAAATGCATAGAGTGTGACCGCCACTCGATCTCCGGATCCCAGCAGTGAGAGAGAAATAATTCTACCTGAATCGGGATTTGAACCTAGGTTCTACAGATTTGTTCGCTAGCATTGTACCACGTGATAAATTAATATTTTTTTTATGCAATACCCCAGGTTGGCATTTCGACATTTCTGACATTCTCTCTTGGCATTGCAGTAATTGTAACCCACTTCTGAAATTGGGGCGTCTAGAAGGCGGGGTTACGTTGCCCCGACGATATGATGAATTATAAATGATAACGAAGCACCAGGAGAGTTCTTAATCTAAACTTAACTTAAATTCCAAAACCATGGGCAAGCATAGGAATAATTACCTTTAAGGAAAAATTCCTATGGTTTGACCGGGAATCGAACCCGGGATCTCATGAACAGTTGTCAGAAACGCTGACCACTAGCCCATGAGGCTGGTGAAATTAATAAAATAAATGAGAGCATTACTTAAGCATATGAAAATTACTTAGGCCTACTTTTTATCTTTTAACTGCAAGGCACATAAGTCGAAGACAGAATCCAGCAATGACAATTCACAATGCGAACTAGATGTGGACGTCCCTCCTTGAATAGAGCGATGTGGAGTGAGGCTGGTAGTGAGGGTTATCAAATCCACCAAGTCAGGAATTGTATTACTTCCCTGTAGTGTTAATGAGAGATTTGGCGTTGGATTTTAGAGCTTTGTAATTAAAATGGCAGATTATTTTTTGATACGGTCCTGGTACATCATAACGCTTCTCTGGAAAAAATTTCAAGGTAGGTTTCGGCATGTAATGGTTGACAGTCCCTTTGTATGAAAGATCGTTGAAGATTTGTAAAAATGGTATATATAATCTTGCTTACTTGTAATAGGAGCTACTAGAGGGCAGTGGAGACCGAGTTCGCACTATCTCTCGTAATAGAGAATATATATAAAGAAAAATACATGTATTAGATTTGCCTGAAGCGTAATCGATAGCGCATTGTATCAATTCAGATGTCCGGGTTCAAATCCCCGTCCAAGCATTTATTTTTATCATGTCATACTAGTTTGCATTGCTCAATGTCAAACATGTAATTATAACATCTAAATAAAGAAGCGTCACTGCTATAATGTAAGTGTTATTATTATTTTGCTTACTTGTTATATAGTAACTACTGGATGGCAGTTGAGACCGAGTTCCAGCTACCTCTCGTAATAGAGAATTTATATAAAGAAAAATAAATGTTTGTACTAGATTTGCTTGGGAAGCGTAATCGGTAGCGCATTGAAATATCAATTCAGAGGTCCGGGTTCAAATCCCCGTCCAAGCATTTATTTTTCTTATCATGTCTTATATATATATATATATATATATATATATATATATATATATATACACACACGCTATATGATCCTTAAAAAATCATATATCATCGCATATATATATATATATATATATATCAATGCTCCAGGTTGTCATTTGGACATTCTGGTATTCTCTCTTGGCATGGCGTTATTGTAACCCACTTCTGAGGTTGAGGCGCCTGGAAGATGGAATTACGCTGCCCGTATGATATAGGCCCTATTGATAGGTGATGACGATGGTAATGATGCGTCAGGAGAGGACTTAATCCTAAACTTAATGAATATGTTAATGATGATAATGAAGGCCAGATGATAATTGGGGACCGTTTGGGCCTTAATGTTTGTTGATATTTGTCTTACAGATGAGGAAAAACACCGAACAAATCATCACTCAGGAAACTTCTTCCGACCGGAAATCGAACTCGAGCCCGCTGCATGACAAAGCAGTGCGCTACCTCGTGACCACAGCGGTGAACTCATCCCATATATATTTATTTATATTTATGAAAATAAGCTATATTCTTTCAAAATTTGCTGAATGTCCTGGCACTATCGAACCCGCAGGTTCATGGCGCGCGAACATAACCTCTCCACATATCCCAATCCTCAACTAATGTTTTTCAATTATCCTCTGTAAAATCTACTTACTTCAAATCATACTTAATGATATTCTCCCACCTCATTCTTGGTCTACCAACTGGGTGTTTATTATCGACTGTAACTATCTAACTCACTCACTTCCACTATCGAATCCATAGATTCATGGCCGCGCGGACATAATCTCTTCATTCATCCCTACCCTTAGCTAATATTTTCCAATCATCCCCTGTATAATCATATTCACTCATATCACTGTTAATGCTATTCTCCTACCTCATTCTTGGTCTATCAACTGGGCGTTTTCCCTCTGGTTTTCCTAATAGAAGTTTCCATGTACCTCTTTCCCTATTCGTGCCATTGTCCTGCCATCGCAGTCTACGAGACTTAACTGTTATTATATCTGGCTTCCTAAAAATACCATGTAGCTTACTGTTATGTAGTCTTCCCCGTTCACCCATCTGTTGGACTCACTTTGGTCAAAAATTTTTCCTAACAAATTTATTCTCAAATACTAGTAATCTCCTTTCCTCCCTTAAAGTAAGAGTCCATGTTTCGCATCCATATAATATATAACTGGGAGAATAACAGTTTTATATATTTTCAGTTTAACGTTTTTTAAAGGAGCTGGGACGACAAGAGTCCTGTAATACATAATAGCATGCATTTGCAGAATTCATCCTAGGTTTATTTCCTTTCTGCATCTCATTCATCATCATCAGCATCACCAGTATCAAGGATTACCTGCTGATCAGTTCCGATCTCATGTTATAATTCGTCTATCCATCTTTTACTGGGTCTTCCAACATTTCTTCGTCCTAGTGGTTTGTAATGAAGAATCTGTTTCGTAATTCTATTGTTATCTATTCTATTGATGTGGTCCATCCATTCATCTCTGTATTGTGTAATTATATCTAATAGTTTGAATATATTCAGTTCTCTTCGTATATCCTCACTTCGCCTTTGATCTATTATTGTATAGCCAGCCACACTCCTCAGAAACGTCATTTCTGACGTTTATATTTTTCGTTGTTGGTTTTTGGTTAAGACCCAGTATTCCGATCCATACAGTAGTGTTGGAACCGCCATTGTTTTATAAAATTTAAAAGTGTCTCCTTTCTAGTTCCTTTGAGACTTAGCTTTGTGGCGCCACACATATAATTAAATTTATTTATTTTGTTTTCAATGTCTTCATTTTTTCTATATGATACATTGTATCCCAGGTAATTAAAATTGCTCACTTGTTCTATTATTTTATTCTCTAATTGGATTTTTACTATTAGTGGCTCGAATATAATGGTACTGTACATCAACTATATGTAGACTTCAAAAAAGTATATGATTCAATTAAGAGGGAAAAGTTATATAGTATCCTGCTAGAGTTTGGAATTCCTAAAAATGTTAGTTAGACTTATACGAATGCGTCTAAATGGCACAAAGAGTAGGGTGCGTGTAGAGAAACAATTTTCGGATACTTTTGAAATCCACAATGGGTTGTAGACAAACAATTTTCGGATACTTTTGAAATCCACAATGGGTTGAAGCAAGGAGATGCACTATCTTCTACTACGTATTTAATTTTGTTCTAGAGCATGCCATTAAATCTTTAGAGGTTGAAGAAGGCCTACAACTCAATGGTATTAATAAGCTGTTAGTTTATGCTGATGATGTAGTATTATTGGCCGATAGCGAGGAGATACTAAAGACCAACAAGCAAACAATACTGAGTAACACTAAGAAATTGGGACTGGAAGTAAATATCAGTAAAACTAAATATATGATCACACATAAAAATACATTCTATAATGGATATGGGCAGCTAATGACAAATGAGGGAAATTTTGAAGAAGTGGCTGAATTAAAATACCTAGGAATAATAATCACAATCAGGAATGAGATGCACAAGGAAGTCAAACATAGGCTCAATTCTGGAAATGCATGCTATTATGCATTACAGACTCTTGACTTCTCAACTTTTTAAAAAAAATGTTAAACTTACTTTAAGGGAGGAAAGGAGATTACGAGTATTTGAGAATAAAGTTCTTAGAAAAATTTTTGGGCCAAAGAGAGATGAACAGACAGGTGAATGGAGAAGACTACATAATAGTGAACTACATGGTCTTGATAGGAATCCAGATTTAATGAGAACAGTTAAGTCTCGTAGACTGCGATGGGCAGGGCATGTGGCACGAATGAGGAATGAAAGACGTGCATGGAAGCTTCTTGTAGGAAAACCAGAGTGAAAACGCCCAGTTGGTAGACCAAGAATCAGGTGGGAAAATAAAATAACACTAACTATGATTTGTGCGAAGTAGATTATACAGGGGATGATTGGAAAACATTAGCTCAGGAAAGGGATATATGGAGAGCTTATGTCCGCGCGGCCATGAACCTATGTGTTCGATAGTGCCAGTGAGTTAGTTAGTGGCTCATACCCTCGAAAAGCTAAAACTTTTGTTTGCATCTCATTCCTATTTGTAGTTATTATTCCTAGGTATTTGAATTCAGCCACTTCTTTAAAATTTCCCTCATTTGTCATAGCTGTCCATTTCCATTATATAATGTATTTCTATGCCAGGAAGCCTAGGGCCCAACAGTCTCCGAAAATCATCGGCCATCATCATAATCATTATCAATAACATCCATAACATTTCACCGGTGTGCAAAGCAACGGGAATAATTCACCATATCATAGTGAAATCGGCTGAGTAATTTAGTTTACAAGCGGCATCAAATGGTAACTGTGTCCCTCTGGTTTAAAAATATAATGAAAATGGACAGCTAATGGCAAATGAGGAAAATTTTGAGGAAGTGGCTGAATTCAAATACCTAGGAACAATAATCACAAACAGGAATGAGATGCACAAAGAAATTAAACATAGGCTCAATTCTGGAAATGTGTGTTATTATGCATTAAAGAGACTCTTGACATCCTAACTCCTTTAAAAAAAACGTTAAACTGAAAATATATAAAACTATTATTCTACCAGTTATATTATATGGATGCGAAACATGGACTCTTACTTTAAGGGAGGAAAGGAGATTACGAGTATTTGAGAATGAAGTACTTAGGAAACATTTTGGACCAAAGAGAGATGAACAGACAGGTGAATGGAGAAGACTACATAACAATGAACTGCATGGTCTTTATAGGAAGCTAGATATAATAAGAACAGTTAAGTCTCGTAGACTGCGATGGGCAGGACATGTTGCGCGTATGAGGAATGAAAGACGTGCATGGAAGCTTCTTGTAGGAAAGCCAGAGGGAAAACGCCCAGTTGGTAGACCAATAATGAGGTGGGAGAATAACATTAACTATGATTTGAGGAAGTAGATTATACGGGAAATGATTGGAAAACTTTAGCTCAGGCTAGGGGTGTATGGAGAGCTTATGTCCGCGCGGCCATGAACCTATGGATTTGAGAGTGCCAGTGAGTTAGTGAGTTAGTTAACAAATACATTGTTACTGTTAGGTAGAGCCGGGGAGTTGCTGTTATAGGTTTCTAAGACGCCGCTCCAATCACCAAAAACTAAAAACAGTTCTCTGCCAATAACGTCTTCGCATTTTTAAATGACGTTTGCACGTCAAATCCACGTGGATATAATTACCTTAACAGGGTTACAACCATAGTCTTTTGCAGTATTATTATAATATAGTATGTTAGTGCCAGTGAATAAAACGTGGCAACGCCGTTTGATGTGCTAAATACTTACGCGTGCAATATAGACCTACCTAACCACAAGTAAAGTGCCTGTGAACTAAATGACTCAGCCGACTATATGAAAATGTTATGATTGCAGTGAAAGACCTGCCCTAGGGTAGAACACTATAGAAATAGAACTTATTTCTAGAACGTGGAATGTTAGGGTATTTTCCTGGACACTAACAATAACTAACTAACTAACTCACTGGCACAATCGAATCCGTAGGTTCATGGCCGCGTGAACATAAGCTTTCCATAAATCCCAATTCTGAGCTAATGTTTTCCAATCATCCCCTATATAATATGATTCACTCAAATTACGGTTAATCTTATTCTCCCACCTCATTCTTGGTCCAGGAACTGAGCCTTTTTCCTCTGGTTTTCCGAAACGAAGCTTCCATACACCTGTTTCATTCCCCATTCGTGACACATGTCCTGCCCATTGCAGTCTACGAGACTTAATTGTTCTTAAATATTTCTATGTCAGGAAGCCTAGGGCCAACGGTCTCCGAAAATCATCGGTCATCATCATCATCATCATCCTTATCATTTCATCGATGTGGAAAGCAACAGGAAGCTACCACATCTATTATTCCCTAGTAAAGCAATAAAACATAGCATGCAAATGCTATAATTGCTGTAAAAGACCTGCCTAGTGCAGAACACTATAGAAATAGAATGTATTTCTAGAACATGGAATGTTAGGGATACTTCATAATCTATACTTAGATTGTAATAACCCAGAAAAAAAGTGCAAGTCCAAACTATGTGGGTCGCACTGCGACCGATATCACCTGTTACTGTGTAAAAACATAGGAACCTTGATAACAGACTTCTGTAAGACATGAAAACAATTGAACATATAAACGGGATCTTTCTACATGACCATTGACTGCAATAATATCTATTATTATTATTCTTAGATTATTATTATTGAATCTCCAAATATTCTGAAACCCTATTTCGCCACAAGGCATGTTAGGGTTGTAGCTTACTATAACAATATTATACTATACATTGTAAAATAGAAATATTATCTTATGGTTTTGAATGAGTGTTATGAATTACATAGATCGTCTATAAGTATCTTAGGAAATGTTGTTATGAATGTTTGTTATGAAGTTAATAATATGTTTATAATAATTTTGGTTCTTAAAAATCACTTCACACATTGAGGCAGAAGCCTCATCATCATTTAAAAGTACGTTTAACCAAAATCGTTGTCTTTAGAATACAGAATAATCAGATAAAACATGTTTTACAGATTGTATTGATTCTTGACATTTACAGTTATGATCACTGTCTAGGTTAATATTAAATCTCCTAAAATAACTTCCAAATTTTCCATGGCCAGTCATAAATTGTGTTGAAATGAAATTTGGAATTAAATGTTTTGCATTTAGCCTATGGTGTACTGTAGGAAAGAAGAGCTCTTTAGTCAAAGCGCCATTTGTACTCCTTATCCAATGTTCATTCCAATCAGTGATGATATAGTCCAACAGTTTCTTTTAACATAGGATATTGGACACTTTGAAAATGAATAATGAAGCTAAGAAGATGCTGCAGATTTAGCTAGTTAGCCAGCACGTTCATTTCCCATATTTCCCTGGTGTCCTCGTATCCAAGACAGGCACAAATGTTTTTTATATTATTTCTGATTTTATATTATTCTTAGATTGTTATCTGTTATTTTACCTGCAACATTGGTTAAGATGTCAGTGAAACTTTAGGTTTAGGAAATATATTTTCCTTCTCCAGCATTCAGAGCCCCAGGGATATAAATCAAACAATGGTTGGAAGAATGAGCTAGGCGCCATGTTGTGATTATCATTATAAGAGCTCCACATATATGAGTAGAGAGAGAGAGAGAGAGAGAGAGAGAGAGAGGGAGAACAATTATTTGCTCATGTGATGTTCCTGCTACTTCTACTTGGGGAGAATCATCCATATTAAAGCTTGATAATAAAACGTTATATTGATTCGCAGGAA
Organism: Diploptera punctata; assembly: GCA_030220185.1. NCBI lineage: Eukaryota > Metazoa > Arthropoda > Insecta > Blattodea > Blaberidae > Diploptera > Diploptera punctata. Next base: position 2,702,285 of record JASPKZ010001574.1, read on the forward strand.
AACAATGCGTCCCTTGTTTCGTTGACGTGGAAAAACAGCTTTGACAGGGGTTCTGAGCCCCTGATTAAAAAGAGATTTTCACAAGAATAGGGAGAAACCCCCCCCACTGTCATATTTTTAAAGATATTTATTCAGTTTCCAACAGAAATTAATGCGACGTATCCTCGACTATTAATCACGTAATTATACCGGACAAAAACACATTAATCTTCTGTTATTGCATGTTCTTTTTATATGTAATGTGATCCAACTGTTAAGCTTTCTGAAACATAAGGGTCATTTTCAAGGTTTATATTAGCGCACAGTGCTGCCGCGCTGTATTTAAACCAAAGTTATAGGAAATATATGAGTAAGAATACATTTTATTTAAAAATACATTTTGTACACAATGTTGACACCCAAATGAGCAAGTGTCTATTCAAAAATGATTATATATATAGTCGATGGCCTTCGTCATTATCATCATCCTTATCATTAACATCATCATTATCACCCTTCACCGGTGTGGAAAGCAACGGGAAGCTACCACACCTACAATTCCCTAGTAAAGCTGCAAGTATAGCATGAAAATGCTATGATTGCAGTGAAGGACCTGTCTTCGGGCAGAATTATTATGGATGGATGGATATATATATCGTGTTCAGCAGATTAGACGAAATACTGGAATTTTGCAAAGGAAATGGTGTTATAATTAATGTAGATACCAATTCGCGATCTACAACTTGGCATGATGTTCTAACAAACCCAAGGGGAGAAATACTAGAAGAATATTTAATCAGTAAACAACTTCATATATTAAACGAAAAATGCATAAACACAACCTTTCAAACCAGCAGAGGATCAAGCAACATCGATTTAACTATAGTAAACACCAATTTACTGACAGCAGTTAATGAATGGGAGATCAGCAATGAAGAAAGTTGTTCAGATCACAACATAATAAAAAATTCTATAAGAATAGGAAACCCAAGCACCGAAAGAAAGGAATACAAATATCAAACATTAAAATACGTGATGAATACAAGTAAATGTACAGAATTTGATAATAATCTCGCTCTTAAAATGTGTAAGAAATTTAATATTTCATATGAAGAAATTGATACAAATCTAACCTTTAGAGCATTAAATACATCGGACTCCGAAACACTAGTAGACAAATTCAGCGAGGTGATAGAATTAACGTGCAAGAAGACACTTAAAGCACTTAATACAAACAAAAAGTCGCCAAATAGACCATCAGTACCTTGGTGGAACGACTCACTGACTGTAATGCGACAAAAGACAAATGCATTAAGAAGGCGCTACCAAAGAACGAGAAACAACACGGAACTAAGGGAAATCCGTAAGCAACAGTACTTCGAAGAAAAGAAAAAACTTCAAAATGAAATACGAAGGCAAAAAACAAACTCCTGGAAGGAATATTGTAACCTAACGTCTTTCGACAACCCATGGAATGAAGTTTACAAGCTTGCAACAAATAAAACGAGAAGCCCAACCACCATGGCAACCCTACAGAAACCAGACGGGACGAAGACAACCAACACCGAAGATACAATGAAACTCATGATAGAACACCTCACCGCCAAAGATGACGAAAAAGAAGATACAACATTCCACAGACAAATAAGAAAATTCATAGAAGAACCAATCGAAACACAAGATGACGTAGAATTTACCGTAGAAGAAGTCCGACAAACAATAAAAAGTTTCAATTGCAATAAGACTCCAGGAACCGACGGAATAACAAGTGATATTTTTCTACGCACCTTCAATAATTTCCCAAATTTTATTACAGCAATATATAACAATTGCCTAAACAGAGGTAGTTTCCCTCAAATATGGAAAAAAGCTAAAATTATACCAATAATAAAACCGGGTAAAGAATCCAGTTCAGACCCATCCAAATTCCGACCTATCAGTTTACTAAACATAGGAGGGAAGATTCTTGAGAAACTACTGATAACCAGAATAAATCACCACATATACAAGAATGAACTTTTAAACCACAACCAATATGGTTTCATACCCCAAAAAAGTACAACAGATGCAGCAATTGAAGTAAAGAAATATGTAGAACCAGAACTAGAAAAAATGAATGTTGTAATTATGATCAGTATGGACATAAGGGGCGCGTTCGATGCAGCATGGTGGCCAGGAATCCTTAAAAATCTAAAATATCTAGAATGCCCAAAAAACCTTTACGAACTAACGCAAGATTATTTCAGACAGAGAAGTGCAAGTATATCAATAAACAATGAAACTTGGGAGACGAAAATCACTAAAGGCTGCCCACAGGGCTCATGTTGTGGCCCAGGATTGTGGAACGTACTATATAATTCATTACTTAACTTAGACTTCAAGAAACAAACAAAAGCAATAGCCTTCGCAGATGACCTCCTACTCTTAATAAAGGGAGAATCCATACGTGAAATAGAAAATTATTCAAATATGGAATTACACAAAATTGCAAAATGGGCGAAAGAAAATAAATTAACATTCAACGAAAACAAATCGAAAGTCATGTTAATGTCGAGAAGGAAAAGAAGAGAAAATCAACACTTGGATGTATATTTGAACAATAACAAGTTAGAACAAGTAAGTTGTATGAAATATTTAGGCATTATGTTCGACAGTAAACTTTCATTCAGAGAACATATCAACTACATAGCTAATAGATGCACAAAACTAATATTCACACTCGCAAAATCGGCAAGATTAACATGGGGCCTAAGAAGTGAGGCACTGAAAACTGTGTACATAGGCGGAATTTTACCTCTCCTACTATATGGTTCCCCGGTTTGGCAAAGAGTGTTAGAAAAAGCATTTTATAGAAACAAACTGATCAGAGTGCAAAGACTTGTACTACTAAGGATAGCAAAATCTTATAGAACCGTATCAAATGAAGCACTCTGTGTAATAACAGCACAAATACCAATAACAATCAAAATTGAAGAGGCTGGAATACTCTATCAATATACAAGGAAGATCGGAGTAGAAAAATATCTCGTCGACAACAATATGGAACCGAAATATTGGCCACACCCTGCATTGGCAATTAAAGTAATCACAGAAAATGAAGACACCGACAGCACAATTCAGATATATACAGACGGAAGCAAGAGCAATGAAGGAGTAGGATCAGGGGTGGCTATATATAAAGACAAAACTCTAATAAAAACATGTAAATACAAACTAAATGAAAAATGCACCAACAACCAAGCCGAACAGCTAGCAATACTAAAAGCTCTGCAATCCTTGGAACACATGGAGCGGGAAGGGAGAACAGCGACCGTGTATACAGACAGTCACATCACATTAGACTCACTAAGAAATCACAAAATTCATTCATACTTGATTGAAGAAATCAGACGACAAGTATCATCTATGCAGCGGGACAACTGGATAATAAACTTCAAATGGGTGAAGGCCCACATCGGGATCCAAGGGAATGAGTTGGCGGACCAATTAGCTAAAGAAGCCGCAGCGAGCAGAGATCTAGAGGAGAGCTACAAGAAGATTCCGAAAAGTGTAGTGTTCAGTGAACTGTGCAAAACAAGTGTACAAAAGTGGCAAAATGAATGGGAAAAAAACCACTAAGGGCCAAGTAACCAAGTCTTTCTTTCCCACAATACACGATAGGCTAAAATTAAAACTCAAACTGACATATAAATTAACTATAATGCTAACAGGTCATGGGAACATCAGATCCTATCTAAATAGATTCAAAATAATAGAAAACCCAAATTGTCCCTGCTGTGACAAAGTGCAAGATATAAAACACATATTACAGGAATGTAAATTATTAGATAAAGAAAGAGATAAACTCAAATCAATAGTTTTAAGAAACCAGAATTGGCCAATTAAGAACAATGAACTCATTGACACTTACACTAAGGAATTTTCAATATTTTCAAATTCAATTAAATTTGATACACTTTAGGTTAAGTAAAACAGAACAATAGTATTGTATATGGTTAACCATCTAGCTTTAAGTAAGATAATCTAATTGTAAACACTGTTTAATTTTATAGTTGTATAATAAGAACACCACAATGCATGTAGTATTACTCCACGTAATGGAGCATGCAGTTGAATAATAAAATAAATTAAAAAATACACATACATACATACATGCATACATGCATGCATGCATACATACATACATACATATTTTCATTGTTTCCACATCTTTCTGTGCCTAAAATTTTATTTTTCTTCTAAACTTGACCCTATCCATCCACTCCATGTTCTCATTTCAGTTCTTATTTCTTGCATCTTCGAGTTTCGAGGTCTCTCTTTATTTGTTCTTCCAGTGAACACCATTCTAATGCTTTCCTGGATAACCGTTTTTATTGCATTCGTTGTACATACCCATACCAATTTAACTGTTTATATAATGTATAATCTACTGTTAAATATTTAATTTTTTTTCTTATATGGTTTTTATTTCGTATTTTTTTAAACGCAAGGTATTTTTGAGACAAGTTGCACAATACCATGCGTTTCCAAAATTGAGCCTCTGTTTAATTTTTACCTCATTCATATGTGTAGTTATTGTTCCTATTGTCTGTCCGTTCAATCTGTAGAGAAATTCGCTTGAAGCTGAAGAGCGAAATTAGTAATGTCTCGTGATCTGTTCTCCCATCTGCGCTTCCTTCCATGGCCTCATTGACCGTGCATTTTTGCCCGCCTCCTGCGTACTTGGCTTATTTTGAAGAACTTCTCTACAGATTCTATGGACAGACTGCAGGTATTTAAATTCAGCATCTCATTTGTTAATCTATTTACGCGTGTATAGGCCGCACATTTTTACCTAAAATTAAATTTCAAAATTAGGGTGTGGCTTCTATATGAAATAACTAGATAACTGGTACATATCGATAAGTTTCTGCGCTATTGATGTACGCCGCCGAATTACAAGGATCGTGAAGTGTCATAAATCGCCTTGCCCAGCCGTAATTTGCCTTAAATTCATTGCACGAGATTTCCATATTCTTGGCTATCTTAAGGCCTTGGTATTTTATAATTTCGACGGATACACAAAATCCGTCTGTCCTTGTTTCCCGTACGTAATCCAGGAGAACTCTTTCTAACTGTGGATATTTCGATTTCTTTCCGTGGAAAGATTGTCGATGTTGTGATGTGTTTTCAAGTGCATGTTTTGTTTGGATCCACCGTCGCACATTTTTGTCGTCCACATCAAACTTTCTTCCTATTGTCCTATTTCCGTGTTCTGCTGCATAGCGCACCACTTGTAGCTTGAATTTGGAGGTATAACTTGTTCTGCACCGACCCATGTTTACACACAGTGAACCGGAATGACAATGGTACCGTACTTACCAAATGACCGTCCCTTTTACCCTTGTGTTAATAATTGAACTGCAGCCCGAATGTACCGTCACATAGCCGAAAAAATCTTTGAAATTTTCAACACTGCCAGATTTAAAAATGCTGTAGGCCTACAGTACTTCTGCCTCTTAGCGAAAATATAAGACAAATATTCCCCCCCCCCAATATATTATTTATCGCAAAGCTTGGATGCGGCTTATACACGCACGCGGCCTATACACGCGTAAATACGTCAGTGTCCATCATCATTTAATAATTTATTTTTATCTGTTAACATATATTTAGTTAACTTTTATAAGATTCATGATGTGTTCCGTTGAGATATTATTCAACATTAAATATAAAATTATGGAATATTCACCTGAAAGGTCCGTCTCGATGATGTTCTGCCAATGGGACAAGTCCCGGAAGCGCTACAGTTAAATAACTAATTAAGTTGAGGAGACGGATCTTTCAGGTGAATATTCCATAATTTTATATTTCATATATTTAGTTATATTGACTATTTAATTCATGTCCCAAATGGGAGTCAATAACCAATCATGTTTCAATGAATTTTGTTTTACAACCAATGACAGTCGTGTTTCACTTCGCTCTTTATCGATTTCTCTTCATCAGCTTAATTTTTTTCTGAACAGCTCAGAGCATTATTTTTCTCCAACAAATACAATTCATAGCAAATAATGAACAGATTCCTTGATTTTACAGAGTTGTTTACTAAAAAAATAAATTAATAACCTATAATGTTGGTTATAATATACACTTTGATGTTTTTCATTATTTCTCCACTAGGGAACATTCTTACAATATTGCGATCTTATTTGGCAATAAATAATATGATCTAGTTGCAGTTATGAACAAATGATAGATGACCAAATATTTCTAATTTGTTTTCAGACATCGCCGTTTACATGAAATATATAAAGATTTTAAAATACTGGTAACTGTATTTAAATAATGATTTTTGAGTAAACAGCTTAATTTTATTTGTTAAATAGTCCTAACAAATGCTACTCTTGATTTGCAAATCCTCTAGTTAAATTGGAAATGACTCGTAGATTTTGGCCTACTTGTGTTAATTAATAAAATTAATACAATTTTATTTATTATAACACTCTTAATATGTTTAGTCTTTATTATGTTCCTATTCCCAATTTATAACCAAGAAACATCAACACCCAGGCCCATTAAAAATTAAAAAGGAATCATCATTTTTAGTAATCCTGTACTTAAAAGTGATTATTTATTTATTGCAAGAGAATTCCAATATGCGTGATATTATTTTAATTTATCCTTGAAATATTGGAGTTATTGTGAGGGCTTAATGGGCGAATAAAATCAGTATTTTGTGGGTAATTCATTTTACACGACATAAAGTTACATCGCGTATTTAATTAATAATTTGCATTAATGCTGCGATGGCGTTTCCGCTCTATTTGTTAAATTAGCTGTACGTACACATAACCTCAAATATTCTATATTTGTTATAGTACAGGGTGGTACAGGAATTCCACGAGAAATTTTTTTAAACACGACTGGATCGATTTTAAATAATTGTGTGGGTGTGTATGTGTGTGTGTGTGTGTGTCTGATTAGGTTTAGGTTCACAATTTGACTCTCTAAAACCATTAGTGTAGGAGTTCACCTGAAGTGAAAATTTAAAAATAGCTTTAGCGGTCATATTTTTCTATGTATCACAACGAAACTCAGTATATCATATTAAAATAAACCGAGGTAGGTATCATCCAAAAATGAGTGACATAAGGCAATTAGAAGTGATGGTTTACTTAAAAACCGAAATTAAAAACTGCCTAAACGACTGGACCGATTTTGATGATTTTTTTTTGTTTGTGTTTGAACGGATCCTGGATGGTTTAGATTCACAATTGGACTCGGTAGGTGGCGCTGCTATCGGGTTATAGGAATATTTTTTAATGTCAGATGTGTAGTCATCTGCATTATCGAAATATTCCGCGCGACAACAATGTGATGTCGTCATGCATGCTTAATAGATGTCAGTGAGGAGTTTTCTTGCAAACCTATTTAATACGTCTTAATTAGTGAATTTTATGGTAAAAAGTAAGATTTTTTATCGTCCGGCCATGGCACGAGAATTGAACGATCGGGCAGGACAACGTCTGCCGGGTCCGCTAGTTATAATATTATTCGTCGGTGTAGCGTCGCTGACTCATATGCAGCGGGCCCGATTTCGATATCCGTAGCTCAACTTGTAGGTACTGTACTGCCAGAGTGAGAGAGTGGAGGTAGGAGTACGGGTGACCCGAACACCTAGCGAGACTAGGACGTATTGTAAACTTCTAAAACATGGTTTGTAAATGTGATGTAAGCATAAATGAAAACAAATATGACGCAAAAAGAAGCAGAGGCTAATTGGGATTTCCGGATCTTTGATTTGGTCAGAAACCTGATGGAACTTATATTTAACCTCTGGGGCGAATTTCGGTGAAGTCCGGAGAGTGTAACTTAGCTACATACACTCTCCTCATCTCCAAATCGGGACCTTCTTAAGATATTTTAAGATTTTAAGATGCAAAAGAGAATGAGGTGTGGAAAGAAACGGGAAGCTACCGCACCTATATAGGCCTATCCCTAATAAAGCTGCAAACGTGGCATGAAGCGTCTTTCTCTGGAAGAAAATTCAAGGTAGGTTTCGGCATGCAATTGTTGACAGTTCCTTTGTGAGATAAATATATAACCTATGTCGAGCAAAACAGAGACATGGAGAAAATTACATAATTGTGATCTACATGTTATGTATACTACGCCAGATATAATAAGAACAGTTAACTCTCGTAGACTGCGATGCGCAGGACATGTGGCACGTATGGGGGTTGAAAGAGGTGCATGGAATCTTCTTGTAGGAAAACCAGAGGGAAAACGCCCAGTTGGTAGACCAAGAATGTGGTGGGAGAATAACATTATCCGTGATTGAAGGAAGTAGATTATACAGGGGATGATTGGAAAACATTAGCTCAGGATAGGGATGTATGGAGAGCTTATGTTCGCGCGGCCATGAAACCTTTGGGTTCAATGGAGCCAGTGAATTAGTTACGTCTCGTAGACTGCGATGGGCAGTACATGTGGCACGTATGGGGGCCGAAAGAGGTGCATGGAAGCTTCTTGTAAGAAAACCAGAGGGAAAACGCCCAGTTGGTAGATCAAGAAAGAGGTGGGAGAATAACATTATCCATGATTTGAAAGAAGTACTGTAGATTATACAGGAGATGATTGGAAAACATTAGCTCAGAATAGGGGATGTATGGAGAGATTATGTCCGCGCGGAGATGACCCTAAGGGTTCGATAGAGCCAGTGAGTTAGTTAATTATGTTAGTTGAGGTTGAGACAGAAAGTTTACAAAACAGTTGTGTACAAGTGATGTGATTATTATCCCCGATGTGAGCGATTAGAGGATCGCCTGCAACATTTAATCCTCTTCATGAGAAGTTAAATGGAAATTTGAGATGATCCCTGTTCACAATTAAGCTTAAAGTAAACAATCAGGTAATTAGATGCGCCTGATTCCTCCCCAATACACAATTAATTAGACAAATATTTGTACGTAAATTAGAAACTCTCTAAAACAAACTATCACATTCCACACTAAAAGGTACTGGCGTCTCTTAAAATTATTATTACTACGTAGTGTTGCCAAGAAGCAAATTAATATCAAAAACAGCAAAAATAAGGTTATACAGAACACTCGTTTGACCAGTAATCACATATGCTAGTGAAACTTGGGTCCTAAAGAAACAATAAAACAGAAATTATTAATTTTTGAAAAAAAAATTAAGAAGAATATTTGGATCAAATAGAAGAACTGATAACTGTTGGGGAATCAAAACAAATAACGAACTAAACAAATTAATAAAAAATCGGAATATTGTATACCATGTAAGATCACTCAGAATTGGTTGACTTGGAGATTTGATAAGAATGCATAATCAGAGACTGGTCAAGAAACTCTATAAATGGAAACCTATAGGAGGCAGAGCGGTTGGAAGACCGTAGATCAGATGGGAGGATGACACAATGAACGATCTAAAGAAAATGAAAGTGACTAACTTGAATATGGCAAGGGACAGATTGGCATGGAGGAGGATTGTTGAGAAGGCCAAAACTTTCACTTTTGAAGTTGTCGCGCCTTAGGATGATGATGATGAGTGTTCGCCAAGTGGTGGAAATTCGACCATAAACAACAAGTCACCGCACTTATTATCTCACTTTATATTACAATAGACAATGTTAGTTATTGTTATCTAATGTGCTGCATTTACTGTAACAATGAAGTCATTAGCAGTCTTGCTCTCCAGGAGGTCTTAGTATCTTCATGGTTGACAGCGATACAGTTGTTCAGATGACCTTCGTCCATTTGTTCATCTGGGTGATTGCATAAAATCATTTCGGTGAAGGCAGAACATAGATTTTGTAAAGACAGTAGTTGTCATTCTAAAATGTGTTATTTCTGTGTTTCTTGGTATGTCTCGTAATCAATATTTTTTATTAGGCATTCCCATTTTTTTGTTAGTTGTAAATCGAATTAGATATTGTTAGTTTTAAATTGTATTCCATTTTATTTGACATTGTACTGGACGTTTTATTATCACACACACACATACACACACACACACACACACACACACACACACATATGTATATATATATTGAACCGAAAGTGCCTTTTTTCGGTTCAGTTATACATCTGTGCGCTCCTCCCAACTGAAGAACATTTGTGAAGCTTGCCAATGTTCCTGTGTTCCGTGTGGTTACCCCTTCCCTTTTTACCCTTTCCTCGCGCATCTCTACTGCGCACATCCCTTCCACTCGCGAACCTGATAAATGCTCGGTTATCTCAACGGACTTCATCATTCGATCGGCTCACTAAGTGGCGTTTGGTTCTTTAGAAAGGGGATTCAGTGTGTGAATCCAACTCAAGTGCACCATGAACTTGCGAGGATAACATGGTGAATAAGAAGATGAGCAAGTGGATTATAACCGAGGGACGGTTAGAGTTGATTTTGTCTAAGCAAACATGGAAGAAGGATTTCCAATAAGACTTAGACATGTGTGCGTGTGATAGTTTAAATGGTACGTTATTGTTCTATTATATTTTGGTTATTATTTGTGCTTGATCGATGGATCAAAGATTAATTTTTGTTATGTACTCATTATTTTGTCTTTTATATAATCCACACTTATATTCTTATTAAAAGCTTATCTTTTATGTTACGCCCTTTGTCATTATTTAAGAGTTATTATCATTCTCTATCCTATAACGAAGTTAGTTCAATCCATGCAAGTTATAGTCAGTATTTATGTTTATATGCATGTTCGATTAGAAAAGAAAGATGAATGGTTAGCCGCCTTCTATGGGCCCGAGGCAGGCTGTTTCCTTGTAAATAACTTCATTAGATATCTGGAACACTTTACTAAAATACAGCATTACCATAACCCAGCGATCCCGGAAGGTAGCAGCATCGTAATCTCTCTCTACGTACATATAGTTAAAGCAGAGCGGGGTAATAATAATAATATAATACGCGACAAATAGTTAGGCAGAGCGTGGTTCGTTCTAAACTACTCGCCACAAATGGTAGCAGAGCGTGGTTAAGGGTTTGGTTTTTTGGGGTTTAATTGCGCCCAAATGGTAGCAAGGCATTCGTTTTGTGCTTTTCATATTGAAAGATATGCTGTATTTAAGTTGAAGTTATTAAGCATTAGTTTACGTGTTTGTTTTATGTTACGTAAACATCAACTCATCTTTCTTTATACTAGAACAGAGACTGATCTATGCATGTAATACTACGTTTGCCTATAGTTGTTTACATCTTGTGTCTATTATATTTAGTAAACATGCCTAGCTGGGTAGATATAATATCCAAAGATAAGCTTGTTCGTGAATTAAACCTGCTAGGTATAGAAGTTGAAGGTGATGTAAACATATTACGTCAGCGGCTTAAAGATCATATGAATTCTCTCTCCCAGCCTGAACAAATATTAATAAAACGTAAGTTCATTGTCGATAACGCAACTCAAGAGGATTATTTGGCAGAACAGCATAAAGATATGAGTGATCGTAGACTTAGCTCTATCAAAGATTTATCTAGTGGAACTGTCTCCAACCTTTCTTCTTTTATGGAGCAGAATAATCAGCGGATTTTCCGAGAGTTGATTGGAAAAGTAGATCCCTGTGATGGTGAAGATAAGGAATCGCTAGTGGTCTTCCTCATCAAAATTAACTCGATTTTCGAATTGAAATTGGTTCCCGATGAGTATTTTGTGAACTCGATTTTGAGTTGCATCGGAGGAATTTTATTGAAAATCTGGAGTGAAGTTGTTAAGTTGAGATTCTCTTGGATGGAAAGTTTAGAACATGTGAAGTGTTCGTTGTTGCCTCCTAGATTGTTGGAAGACTTTTGGATTAAATTTGTGTCACGTCGATTCCAACTGCCTAAGGAATCTTTGTTGGAATTTATCGCCAATATACAAGGAGCTGCACTTGTGTTGAATCCTTTATTTTCTGAAGAAAAGTTAATGGATCTTATTCTGCAAAATATGTCCCCGGCTACTAGACAGCATTTGATTTTTGCTACAAAACCTCAGAATGTAGCCGAAATGTGTCTCTTAGCCAGGAAAGTCGCGGATTTTGAAATTGCTGAAAGACAGAGGGACTTTAGTGAAAGAAGTAAAACTGACAATTTAAGTAAGTCTAATACTTCGACGAATCGTCCTTCTTGGCAGTCAAAAAAGAATCTTCAATGTTGGAAATGTCAGCGGTATGGGCATCTGTCTAGAGAATGTCGGTCCAAAGATAAAGCCATTCCTCAGGTTAATGTTATGACTTTATCCTCGAGAAGGTATAAGAAAAGAATTCAAACTTCTAAGAGAATATTTCCTTCAGGGAATAATAGACCGTCATCTTTTGTGGCAAATTTGCCTCATTTACCACTGGAAGTTTTCCACCAGAAAATAGACGGTTTATTGGATAGTGGTGCTTCTATTTCTCTTGTGCGAGAAGACTTTATCTCTGCTTTGCCTAAGAAATTTTTGAAGAAGACTTCTTTGAAGTGTAAATCAGTCAACAATCAAGTTTTCTCTGTAGATAAAATGGTTCGTTTGCACTTAAAGATAAATAAGTTTTCATGGGACCAGTTGTTTTATGTGGCCCCAGAGTTGCCTGTTCCCATTATTCTAGGTTACGACTTTATGTCGAAATCCGGCATGAAAATCGATTTTCAGAATAGAATCTGTAATTTCAGATTTGCTCGAGACGTTTCGCTGCCGTTTAACGTACATCCTTGTATGTATGGGCATGCGTGTGATAAGAATCCTTCGAAACAACGTTGTGTTATGTCTCTCAATAATCTTGAGGAGGATAAGGAATTATCTAAATTGGTGAAAGAATTCCCCGGATTATTTAGTAATCAATTAGGAAGAGCAAAAAACAGTTTTTGTGAACTGGAATTGTTGGATAATGTCCCTGTGCGGTCTCCACCTTTTCAGTTTTCTCCACCTAAGTTGCAATTATTACAAAGCGAAATTCATAAGCTTATGCAACAAGGTGTTATTAGGCCAAGTCGTTCTAGTTATGCGAGCCCAGCTTTTCTTGTTCCAAAACCTAGTGGAGGCCATAGGTTGGTCATCGACTATAGGAAGCTTAATAATAAAGTAGTGTTTGATTGCTTCCCATTGCCCACTTTGGAAGCAGCTTTCCAAATATTTCATGGAGCCAAAGTGTTTTCCGTAATTGATTTGCATTCCGCCTTCTTCCAAATACCGTTAACTCCATCCAGTAGAAAATACACAGCTTTTGTCACTCCTAACGGCCTTTACGAATTTAATATGTTGCCTATGGGTTTGAGTGTAGGTAGTCAAGTATTGAGTCGTGAATTAGACAAGTTGTTTGGAGATTTGAAATACAAGTATGTTTTTCAATACTGTGATGATCTCATTGTGTATTCTTCTGATATGCAGCAACATCTTGCTCATTTGAGAGAAGTCTTTGAAAGGTTAAACAATAAAGGATTTACTGTTAATCCTGAAAAGATCACTTTGGGATGTTCTAAGATAAAGTTTTTGGGTCATTTGCTGTCAGCCGAAGGTATCCAGGTGAACCCGGAGAGAGTTGAAGCCATCAAAAATCTTCCTACACCTAAGAATTTGAAAGGCGTTAGAAGTTTCATGGGAATGGTGGGCTTTTATGCCAGATTTATTCCTAACTTCTCTCAAGTTGCCCTTCCTTTGAATAACTTGAAGAAAAAGAAAACTAAATTCTTATGGAGTCAAGAATGCGAAGCTTCTTTTCAAAGTCTTAAATTAGCTCTTTGCGAGGCTCCCACTTTACAGGTTCCCGATTTCAATAAGAAGTTTATTCTTCAGTGTGACGCCAGTGATAGGGCGTTAGGTGCGGTTCTTAATCAGGAAATTGAAGGCAATTTAGCGCCGGTGGGATATGCTAGTCGCACTTTAAATGAAGCCGAAATTAAATACAGCATTTACGAAAGAGAGATTTTAGCTATTGTTTTCGGTTGTGAGAAGTTCCGTACCTTTTTGGAACATAACCGTTTTGTGGTTCACTCAGATAATCAAGCAGTTTCTTGGTTATGTAAGAACAGTGGTACCCTGGGTAGAATCGGTAGGTGGGTTGTGCGTCTTTCTGCTTTCAATTTTGAAGTAGTTCATGTTAGAGGATCTGATAATGCGGTAGCTGATGGTTTATCACGACTGTTCCATGAAGATGAAGTTCCGGAGCACCCTCAAGTCAATCTTCTATCGAATTTTCCTGCATCATTTAAAGATCTTAAATTGCATCAACAAGAAGATGATGATTGTAAGAGATTGTATGCTCAAGTTAGAGCTGGCACTAATAGTCCAGATTTCTCTTTACATAGAGGTCTATTAGTGTATAATCCTCGAAAAGGTCCGAAGAATCGTGTGTTGGTTCCCGTAGTACTGCGGCCTGTTTTGCTTAAGTATTATCACGATTCTCCTTTGGGCATGCATTTGGGCATTGCCAAGACTATGGAAAAGCTCAATAGACAATATTATTGGCCTCATATGGGTGAGGATGTGCGTAAATACATTTTGAATTGCGTTGATTGTCAGCGAGCTAAGCCTGCCCCTAATACTAAAGTTGGTCTTCATTCGGCGGAGCCCTCCACAGCTCCCATGCAAAGACTCTTTATTGATTTCTTTGGTCCCTTAGTTCGCTCTAAGCGAGGTAATGTTGGGGTTCTAGCAGTTGTCGACGGGTTCTCTAAATACGTGGTGCTTCATCCTGTGAGATCCTTGAAATCTAATGCAGTTGTAGAATTCTTCACTAGAAACTTTTTTCCGAGCTTTGGTGTGCCTGAATCCATTGTTTCGGATAATGCTAAGGCCTTTACTTCTCGTATGTTTAAGAATATGTGTTTCGATTGGGGTGTTCGTCGCATTACTACTTCTCCCCATTATCCAAAACCTAACCTTTGTGAGAGGTTTTTCCGCTCGTTGAAAGCAGGGCTTACCATTTTTCATAATGTCAAGCAAAATGTTTGGGATCAACATTTGCCGTTGTTTGCTTTGGGTTGTAATGATGCGGTCCATGAGTCGACAAAAACTACCCCTGCCGAATTGTTTTTGGGTAGACGTATTATGCATCCCTTAGAGTTAAATTGGCACATCGCGGAAGCCGATTTAAGTGATTTGAAACAAGCCGATAAAGTTCAAAAATGGGAGGAAGCATTCAAGAACCTTAAGCTCGCTAAAGAGAACGTAGCTAACAGGTATAATAAGGATAGGAAGGATGTCTCTTATAAAGTTGGCGATCGAGTGCGTTATCGCCTTTACCCACTCAGTAATCGTGGGGAGCAACGTATGGGAAAACTTATGTTCAAATGGTCTGAACCGTATGTTGTAAAACGTTTTCTAACACCAGTCACTCTGGAATTGGAAAGCGTCAATGGCCATGTTATGAAACAACATGTGAGTCAGCTAAAAATATGTAATACGATCGAGTAAATTCAAGCATGTTTGTTATAAATGAAAAGAGCTGAATGTTAAAGCTAAATACTTTGTATAATGACACATGTTAAATTAGCATATCTATGGTTCTGCTTTCCTGTTTGCGCCTGTTCTTTGTTTCAGTTACCTTTCCTTAAACATTGGCAGTTCTACAGTCTGTATGCCTGGAGTGTTCGGCAGTCGAGCGCTTGGAGGATCCGGCCGACCCCCGAGTGCCCAGCTGACCGACATAGTGGCTTTGGAACTATGGATTCCTGGAAAGCGGTGGAACGGGATTGCGATCCGGCAATCCGATGATTATCGTCACCCGAGTCTTCACCTGGAACACCGCAATGTTGTGCTATGGCGGCTGAAGCAAATTGGAGTATATTTTTCAGCGCTGGAATAGTCTACATGAAAGCAGGTGTGGTGATCGTGATATTGGGGACGATGGAAGATTTTCATTGAAGTTACCGCTGGAATCCAATAGTGCTTATGTTCCCCTCCCAACGTGGGATTGCTTCTTTGGACATTACTGTCAAGCCTATGGACTCTTTTCTGTTACCCGGAGGGTGTAGGGAGAGCTATTGAACCGAAAGTGCCCTTTTTCGGTTCAGTTATACATCTTTGTGCTCCTCCCTACTGAAGAACATTTGTGAAGCCTGCCAATGTTCCTGTGTTCCGTGTGGTTACCCCTTCCCTTTTCACCCTATTCCTCGCGCATCTCTACTGCGCACATCCCTTCCACTCGCGAACCTGATAAATGCTCGGTTATCTCAACGGACTTCATCATTCGATCGGCTCACTAAGTGGCGTTTGGTTCTTTAGAAAGGGGATTCAGTTGGTGAATCCAACTCAAGTGCACCATGAACTTGCGAGGATAACATGGTGAATAAGAAGATGAGCAAGTGGATTGTAACCGAGGGACGGTTAGAGTTGATTTTGTCTAAGCAAACATGGAAGAAGGATTTCCAATAAGACTTAGACATGTGTGCGTGTGATAGTTTAAATGGTACGTTATTGTTCTATTATATTTTGATTATTATTTGTGCTTGATCGATGGATCAAAGATTAATTTTTGTTATGTACTCATTATTTTGTCTTTTATATAATCCACACTTATATTCTTATTAAAAGCTTATCTTTTATGTTACGCCCTTTGTCATTATTTAAGAGTTATTATCATTCTCTATCCTATAACGAAGTTAGTTCAGTCCATGCAAGTTATAGTCAGTACTTATGTTTATATGCATGTTCAATTAGAAAAGAAAGATGAATGGTTAGCCGCCTTCTATGGGCCCGAGGCAGGCTGTTTCCTTGTAAATAACTTCATTAGATATCTGGAACACTTTACTAAAATACAGCATTACCATAACCCAGCGATCCCGGAAGGTAGCAGCATCGTAATCTCTCTCTACGTACTAATAGTTAAAGCAGAGCGGGGTAATAATAATAATATAATACGCGACAAATGGTTTGGCAGAGCAGCGGTTCGTTCTAAACTACTCGCCACAATATATATTTATTTATTTATTTATTTATTTATTGGAAATGGATTAACTGACACCTTAGGATTAGTATTATTTTCCTTTGATATTCATTTGATGCATTACATTTTCTCTTTTGTTTTGTTCTTGACATTTCTTCTTCTTCTTCTTTACGTTTCATTTGTTGTTATTTATATAATAATAACAATAATAATAATAATAACAATAATAATATTTTATTTATAGTATTCTGCGCGAGGGCAGGTCTTTCGCTGCATACATTGCATTTTGATGCAATGCTTTGCAGCTTTACTATGGAATTATACGGTAGGTGTGGTAGCTTCCAGTTGCTTTTCACACCGGTGAGGGATGATGATGATAATGATAAGGATGACGATGATGACCAGATGATATTCGGAGACCGTTGTGCCCTAAGCTTCCTGACATTTGTCTTACATGTGAGGAAAAACCCCGAAAAAACCTCACCCAGGAGCCTGTCCCGACCAGGAATCAAGGCAGCACGCTACCTCGAGACCTGGCGGTGGACATAATAATATAATATAAAGAAGAGAAGAGAAGAAAGAGAAGAGAAGAGATAGAAGAGAAAGAAGAGAAGTAGAAGAGAAGAGAAGAGAACGCATACGAGAAGAGAAGAGAAGAGAAGAGAAGAGAAGAGAAGAGAAGAGAAGAGAAGAGAAGAGAAGAGAAGGAGGAAAGAGAAGAGAAGAGGAGAGAAGAAAGAGAAGAGAAGAGAATGCGAAGAGAATAGAGAAGGAGAGAGAGGAAGAGAAGAGAAGAGAGGAGAGCGAAGGAGAAGAGAAGAGAAGAGATAGAGAAAGAGAAGAGAAGAGAAGAGAAGAAAAGAGAGAGAAGATGAAGAGAAGGAAGAGAAGAGAGGATAAGAGAAGAGAGATGAGCAAGAGGAAGAGAAGAGAAGAGGAATATAAGAGAAGAAAGAGAAGATACTATATGAAGATAAGATAGATATATAATATAATATAATATAAGATAATATAATAGAATAGAATATAATGAGAAGATAATATAATGTTAATATAGATAATATAATATAAGATAAGTAATATAATTTATAATATAATATAAGATAATATAATATAATATAATATAATATAATATAATATAAGTAGAATATAATATAACTATAATGTAGATTAATAATACAATATAATACAATATGATTACAATATTAATACAATATAATACAATATAATACAATATCTACAATATCTATGATCATCTTCATTCATGGACTAGTCTGTTGACCCGTTCCGACTTCAGCCCATCTCTTTCTAGGTCTGCCCACATCTCGGGTGCTTTAGGTTTGATTTTGTTATTTGTTTTGGATATCTATCTTCATTCATTCTGTCTATGTGTTGCTTCCATTTTTGTCTATATGGTAGCCATTTATCAGTTATTGCAAATATTCAAGTTCCTGTCTTATTTCTGTGTTCTTGATTCTGTCTTCCTTAGTGCACCCTTTAACAGATCTCAAAAATTTCATTTTGCCGCTCGTTATCCTACTTAGGTCTGTTTTTTATGTATCCAGGCTTCTGAACCATAGAGCAGTACTGGTACTGCCAACATTTTATAAAATTTCAGTTGGGTTCTCTTCTGTTTTGTTATTTAGTGTTCGTTTTATCGTTACCACAGATTCCCTGGAATTTTGCTATGTTATTATTTATATCATTATCATCATTTAAATGAAATGTCACATCTAGATAATGAGATGGTTCACTTGTTCTATGTTTTGTTTTCTATTACTATTTCGATCTGATTTGATTTTCCCTTGGCATGCCATTACCTTAGTTTTTTCTATGGATATTTTGAGATTATATTGTTCACATATATATGTAGTTTAAAATATTCCTCTGAAGTTCGTCTTCTGTAGTTTGCTATTTTTACTGGTCATCAGCGTATAATATGTTTTCAGTAGTGTGTTTTATCTAATTTTATTCCTATTTGTTTCTTCGTTCCATTTTTTATTATATCATTGATGTATAGGTTAACTAAAACTGGAGAGAACTGCATCCTTGTTTAACTCCTTGATAGTAAGAATTTTATTTTACTTGCTTCATTTCTAGTTTTTTATACAAAAATTGGTGTTCCAGTACCAACTCTTTATAGCTGCTATTAAGTTTTTCGGAATTCCTTTTTTTTTAAAATGTCCCGAGTTTTCTCTGTCTACTTTATCAAATGCCTGACAAAATCAATAAAAGCTATGTGTTGTTTCCATGTTATATTCTCTTCTTTGTTTATAAATTCTTTTATCGTAAATTTAGTATCCATACATGAACCGCCCTGGTCTGAATCCACTTTGTTCTTCTGTTAACTTACCTCTGTTATTTGTTTTAATCTAAATGTTAAGATTCTTGAGTATATTTTATAGCCTGCAGTTAAAATGCTTATCCTCTGAGTTGTTGCATCTTTACGTTCTCCTTCTTAAAAATAGATGTATATTGCTGTGTCCAGGTTTCTGGATGTTGC